>JAIFKI010000014.1:21095309-21695309 GCA_025389145.1 Misgurnus mizolepis | reverse complement strand
TATCCACACAATTTCACAGGTTAGTTTTCCACGTGCTTAACACAAGAGTGATACTCACAGCGATCCTCCTTTATTTATGTTGCGCCACAAAGTCGGTTTCCTTCCCGCTTTACTCTTTTACATGTGCCACTCAGACCAATGTTTCTTCTACCCATAGGGTTTTCCTTCAACTCCAGCGTTTTCACCGCAGACTGCAACGAGAGAGAGAGAGAGAAAATATAGACAGCCACCACGTCTATCACGAGCACAGCTCCGTTCCTCAGCACACACTAAAACAAACTTGACAGCACAATGCTCTCTTCGGGGTGCTCCTTTTCTCCACCCACGTATCGCCTTTCTTTCACCCCAGGCAGCTCCTGTCTTCTTTCCGCGCGCTCCAAGCGCAGCCCGGATCAACAGAGCCTGCGGGCTCTTCAAAAGGTACGTAGTTACTTCTTCTGCACTAAGCAGAGGAGCTTTCCCCGTGTCAATCCCCCTCTCGTGCCCGAACTCCGAACTGTGAATTAACTGCGCTTTTTATACTCCTCCATGTACTCCAGTTGTCCAATTACCCGGCGATCTCTTTAACTATACACAGCTGTGTTTAATCGGCTGATTACAGCCTTCGCGAGACTGCCGGATGTCCGGTGTTTCTTTTCTCCGGTCTGGCGGAAACATCCGGGCGGAACCAAACTTTCCCAACTTTTGGTTCCGCCCCGGAAAGATCGTCACCTTGTGACATATGTGTTTACAGCATTTGCCCTTCATGACAACTGTGAGGGGGGTGATTTTTTATAACTTATCCGTTTAAATTATATTAAGCCTTAAAGTTCTGCATAATTAAGGGCGGGGCCACTTGAGTGACGGGTGAACTGCCACTGCTGTCAGTACCATCTAGCTAGGTGGGCATGTTTACAGCAACCAGCCACTTTAGCGTCACCCACATCCCGCTTCTCTTCCCATTTTCGGTTATCCATGAGTAATGTCTGGTGACGCAGTGCCAAGATGCGACGACAGGCCCTGCCAACTATTGTGAAGATAGTTTTTTTTTTAAAGCTCTTCACAAAACCTATGAGTGACGTCACGGACACTACTTCCATATTTTTACAGTCTATGATGTAATAATATGAAGTTTGCCTTGAGACAGATTCCACTCCAACTTAGCTGTTAAAACAAGGTCATCCCTCTAAAAAGCTTGATAATCATTGAGGTATTCTCAGCCAGAGCAATACACAGATAATATAACCTAAAGTGATATTTTCTTAATTATCGTATGGGAGCAGAAGTGAGACTTCGAGAACCAACACAGTTCAAAGGGGGTCTGTAATAATAAAAGACATATGTCTAAACATTATTCGATCACTTGGTTGAGCACACAGTTGGGTACCAGAGTAGATCACATAAATCCAATCACTCGTTTGGCACACAGTTGGTGACAGGGTTCATTTCTAGTACTAGACTTAATTTACATTTAGGATTAGGGATGGATAAACAGGTTTGAAACTGTATAAAGTGTTTAGACTTTGTTCAGGGTTGAATGTGGCGATGGATTTTCAAAAAAAAAAAAAAAGGTGGTGAAAGGTTAGAAAGACAGATTTTGGTAGCACTTTATTTTACAGTACGTGTATTTACCGTGTACATATATGGTAAATAAGTTGAACTTACCGACAAATGTGTGGTACTTAGGTATCTACATTGAAATTAAATGGTATCATTACTGTACTTACCAGTGGCACATTCTTGGTAGTTATTATGTAACTCTAGATAAGTACTGGGTAATAACAAATACACACTTATAGTGTAGGTATACTGTAACTAACGAGAAACACTACTGTACTTACAAATAAATGTACAATATAAGTATTTAGTATTTAAAGGCAAGTTAGGGTAAATGACATGTATTTATAGTGTACATATATGATGTATGATGTATATGATATATAGTGTGTGGTACCTGTGGGCCATTGTAAGATTAAAAATATAGGAATTTATTACTTGGTCACAACTTGTCACAACCCCCTCTGCTGATAGTGATCAAAGACTATTGTCACAACTGTTTATCCAATACAGTGGGGGTTAAAGGTGATCTTCTGATTGGTCAGTTTGAATGTATTATGTTGGGTTTGGTCAAGTACATTGGAGGTTAAAGGTGATCTTCTGATTGGTCAATTTGAATGTATCAAGTTAGGTTTAGTCACATGGTCAAGGGATAGAGGATATAGGTCAAGGTTTTTATGAGCTCTGGGCTTTTGCTTTGGCATTTTGCCTTTTGCATTGGCCTTCTCCTTTTCCTTTTCTTCTTCACCTGAGCTCTGAGGTTCCAGTTCTCAAGTGTGAATCTCTTTCTTCTAAACTTTCTTTCTTTTTTTGTTCTCTATCTTATCAGGTAATATCTCACATACATTGGAAACAGTCAATTGTTTGTATTATTTACCATTTCATGGATTTATAGACAGTGTAACCATTTCAACTGTAACTTTAAGTCAGTACTGTAATTAAACCTTTTCATTTACAAATCTGTTGTTTAGTTTTGATTTAGCGATAACACTGAAACGCTCCATATTGCAATACAATATATTTGTACTCTAGCAATGCTCTCAGACGTATTTTGTCAGAAACCCGGGAACGATTGCAGTTTTGTTCCCCTGCCGAAACCTGACATCCCTTACATCATAAATTAATGACCTACAGGTACCACACACTTATCATACAATTTGTAAGTAGTGTTTGATATTAGTTATCATATATGTACACTATAAATACATGTCATTTACCCTATTTTGCATTTAAATACTAAATACTTATATTGTACATTTATTTGTAAGTACAGTAGTGTTTCTCGTTATTTACAGTATACCTATAAGTATGTATCTGTTATTACCCAGTACTTATCTAGAGATACATAATAACAACCAAGTATGTACCACTGGTAATTACCGTAATGATACCAATTAATTACCATGTAGATACCTAAAAGTAAGTACCACACATTTGTCGGTAAGTACAACTTATTTACCATATATGTACAAGGTAAGTACACGTACTGTAAAATAATTTTTATTTTTCTATGATGTGTTTGTTGTTTTAGGGAATTTTTATCCTAATTTTATATCCTCATTTAAAAAAATCTAGAAAAGAAAATTGTAAGGACAGGAATGAATTTATTTGTTTAATTTAGCAGGAGGAGTTCTTAAAGCCTATTCTGTACAGTTTTCTTTGAGATTCTATCGAAACTGATTCAACCCGATGTAATGTGGTGGCAAAATTATAACAAAATAGTTTCTAAAGTAACTGAAACTTCTTATAGTGAGAGCCTGACACATAACGGCTCTTTGAAGTTTAAAATAAAAAACCTGAAGCAGTGTGGTTTTGCTTGATGTACTGTAGCAGAGTTTTGAACGTGATATATAGACGGTTTCAGCAGTAACAACATAAACAAGCGGCTGTTGCAGTCCGCACGTAACTTCCGGTAAACTCCGCTAAGAATAAATAACAACAAAGTTCTTTAAACGTAGCTTATTTATATAACAAGCAAAAAAACAACACATAGATTACCTAGGAAACCAAAACATTTGTTATTTTCAACGAGGCATTTGTTCAAGAGATCAGTTTAGCAACTAGTCAGATCATTAAAAAAAAACGAAACTGGAAGTAAGGTTCGGATCCAGACGTGTATCACGTGCGTCCGATGAAACCATCTATAGTGTTGTAAGCCCAAAGTACTGTGGCTAGATCATTTTAAAATATATCACAAAAACCTAACAAAAACATAGTGTGGTTTTATTCCACATACTGTGACAGTGTTACATTTAACTCTATGTGTGAGAATTGGTGTAACAAAGGTTGAGGCCCGACGGAGTGTTGCTGCAGAATGTCCAAAGTAGTAAGGCTGCTTTTTTAAGTTTCTAAAGATTCTAAAGTAACTGAAGTAACCCAACCTCGTGTGGTGAAATGATTATAACAAATGAGTTCCTGAAGTAACTAAAATTGTTGTGTAGAAAGCCCAAAGCACCGTGGCTCTGTGAAGTTTAAAACAAAAGCCTGAAGCAGTGTGGTTTTGCATGACGTAGTGTAGCAGTGTTTTAAACTTGATAACTGTTATTAAGCCTGAAATACTGCAGCTAGGTAGACTGTTGTAAAATATACAATAATACAAAAACCAGACGTAGTGTGGTGTGTCCGACGTATTGTGACAGTGTTATATTTTAAACTATTTGTAAGCATTCGTGTAGATGAACTTAAAGCTGCTGTCTGTAAGATATAAGATATTTTTGATCATATTCACTGAAACCGACACTATGCTCCGATAGAACAACATAAATTAGACTGTTTAAGAAAAAAATACGCACTTCTACCTCCACCTAGAGCCTGTTATTTGGTTGGCAAAAATCCACCGCTTCCGGTCAATCAGGTCCAATCAGCACAGGCCGGGTTATCTAGTCCAATCAGAGCAGGGCTGTGTAAAATCTGCTGGTCAATCACAGTTCCTGCACGGGCCACAGATCCCCCCTCCCCCTCGCTCGCGTTACAATATCACATGTTATGCATCCGCCTGAAGTTCACAAGCGTGTTGGATTGAACGCAGCGTGATGGCGAAGAGAACATTCACTAACAAACTTCTGATTCCTTGGTTAACAATCAGAGCTAGAAAAAAAACCAATGAAAAGAAGGAAACAAAGATAGAAAGCGACTGTGCCCATAACAAAACTAGGATCAATATCGGACCGGCATTTGAAAGGTGGAGGAATCTATGAGATTTTAAAGGGTCAAGCTTGCCGCATTTCTTCTTGACAGGTAATTGTGCTTTATCAACCATTGATTGCATTTCTGAGTGTTATGCAAGTAATCTTTTCTCGTCAGACTACATCTAAGTATGTAAGTAATGCTTGCTAAGTATGCGTTCACAAAATACTGGTGCACACACACCGACAAGGACAAGCTCGAAGGGAGGTTGCTCAGTGGTAGCGTGGGAGGGGGATGAAAAGTGTAAACATTTGAAATCATCCCAATCCTCCAGAGTTGCCTACCGCAACTTTCAGGTTCATTGTTCTGACATTATATGTTCCAATATTATTTGATTGTTAATTCATAAGTGTCCGACGTACAGGAACTATGAATGAATAGACTAACAAATATCTTAAAGCAACTAGATAATGTGTAGTCACTGTAAGAGTAAGTTGTAAATACCTATTGAATTATTGTACATAAATCAGTAAAACATTTGAAATGGAGAAGCTGATATATATACTGTAAACCAAGCATGGAATGTTTGATGGAATTGAAGATGTTGTTGATAAGCCATATGAATGGGCTATCTCGAAGTTTGAATCTTATCCTAAAATGTCTAAAAATTAAAAAGATAAGGTTGCCAATGTGCTTCAAGCTGTTTTTGCTTCAAACAAAGTAATTAGAAAGAGAGTAGATGAGTTAAAAGCTGAAAATGAGCAACTTTGTGTTGGGGTAATTTTTTTAGAAATTGGTTATATTCAGGCTATTGAAACAATGTGAAAAGCAGAAAAGGTCAAGATGCAGAATGAGATTGCACTCCTTAGAACTAACAAGAACATACTTAAATCATCTGTGGAAATTTTGGCCAACAATTTGTAGGAAGCGAGAACATCCTGTCAGTGTATGATAATGAATGGCACAACTAGGAAAAATGCTAGTAAGACATTGTTATGGCACTTTTCCATTAGCCCATGGGTCAGGTTGTATCAGCTTATCTTAGTTTGGCTTGGTTAGCTTTTCCATCAGGTTAGTACCACTTCAGGGTGGGACGGATTATAGGCGTGTCGTTATATTGGCTTATCGCCTACTGCTGTGACATCATAAAGTCAAAATTAATTGCCACAAATAAATGTTTGCACATCGTGTTTATCACTACAGCTGTCTCATATGACAGTTTTTGTCGACGTGCTCCGCTGAGCCTGATTTAAGGCACAATGCCTTACATGCAGAGTTTCGCGTTGCAAATGTGCCCTCGTCCATAACGATGCATGCTGCGTGGCGCGAAAGATAATCACAGAATGACAGTTGGACTGGGAGGGTACACAAACAGAGACGAATCAAGACAAATATAAACGCGAAAATGATACTTTGGTGAGTCAACCGCCTAGTTTTGCTAGTAATAGCCTTAGCCCTACACTGATAAAAATGATTTGGTGGTGAAGTAAATAAAGTTAATATATAAAAAACTAATTTAACCCTTATGTTATGTTGGGGATGTTTTCGTCCACTATGGGGTGCTGTTGAGTCTTGATTTGGCCACAACTTTCTCTGTGTTTCAGGAAATGGAACGATTTTTGGTGACAAATCTTATTTTGACACATATTTTGTGAAAATGCTTTGAAATGTTTTTAAAAACTCAACCATACACTGTGGGCAAATTTACAACTCTTTCGGTATGTTCGTGAAGAAAACATCCACTAAATTAAACTGCTGTAAAAAAAATCAGATAAATATTTTTGTCACATATTTTTGCACAAATCTGTTAATCAACCTCAGTCCTGATTAAAACGTTTAGTAAATGTTTAGTAAAATTCCAGTATTTTTAATCTTTAATTGCCAATGATTTTTTCAAAAACCCAAAACTGATTTGGGGAAACTCACATACAATTACTTATTTTCAATATAAAAAGTGATTGTGGACTGGATTTATTTTACGTTTATCACATTCTTGGGCATGTGAAAGATCATTGGCTTTGATGCATTGCTATTATTTGTGCAGCATCAGATTTAAAGTTTTTCTCCCTCATTTACTGTTAATGGCTGTTTTGCCTCATTGACTTATTCTCTAATGGTTTGTGTAGTGCTACACTTTGTGTGTTCTCTGCTTTCCATCATCATTTTGGAGTAAAACAAAAATGTTCGTTCTCTTTTATAGATCGGATGGGGGGCCCCATACATACCTTCGCCTTGGGCCCCCAATTTGCTAAATCCGCCACTGTGTATCCCACTTTCAGAAATGATGGTTGGGAATGAAATTCAGTAGTCAGTTCTCTGACTCTACAGATAGATTTCCAATGGCACCAGTTCGTGTGACTACAACAATGCATGCTTGTAAATTAAGGGAACAGCAAATGACCTCTACCATGGTCAGAGCATTTAATCCTACTGAGCTAGAAATTGTGATTAAGAACATTGGGAAATTTGATCTGGAACGATAAGCAAATCATACGTTTACTGATGGTGATGCCTGTGTTATGCTAACGATGTCTCTGCCAGAGGCGCACCTTGTCAACAGGCAAGGCAGGCAACTGCTTGGAGCCCCGAGCCACTAGAGGGCCCCCGAGTTTGTTTCTCGGATGGCCAGCTACACCCGGTAGATGAACAACATGACTGCATATCAAAATTCTGATTGGATGGAATGTTGATTGACATTGGCTTAGCCCAGTCAAAATCCAAACCAGGTGAATAACTTGCCAGTTTCGAAAATGAACGTAGCGAATATGTGACGTTGTATCGTTCAGTCGTGATGTCGCAGTTGATCCGTATGGATCACAACCCACGGTTTGGCTCGCATGTGATTGCAATTGATAATACTCAAGTGATTTAAAACAATTTAACCGCATATAAAAGGCGCTAAAGTGAGCAGCCCTCTGTACCCACATGTGGTTTAATGTGCCCGGTCCAGCTCCAGTCAGGCACGTGCCCAAGTGTAAATCTTGTGGTGTAAATCTCAAGTTTAAATTTTAACAGTTAACTAGTGCAATCCTTTACACAGACAATCACGGCAAAAACAGATCTATATGCAATGTAGTTGAGTTTACGCTTGTAAAAGCGAAGCAGTCGCAATGACGCGTGCACGCACGTATTCATGTCCGCGCGCATCTTTGCGTTCATTCGCGCACAACCACATTCAAAAGACGCCACGCGAGTGAGTTAGCTTATGAAAACATGACGAGACTAAAGGAAGTTTCTAAATAACAATGCTAATCTTATTTTGACTCGATCATTATTGGCTTCTGTAGAAATACATCAGAAATGTTTTGTGCAAAGCAGGGAAAGGGAAGAAGAAATGAGAGATGATGAGTTCATTAAGGGAGGTAAGACAAACTACATCCTCACCCTGTCAGGTCTCAAACATTATCAAACAAATCTCTTGAAAACCTCTTGTCAAGTCTATAGAATTGCATTGTTGCTGAGAAAATCAACAGATGTATGCGTTATACTGTTCTGTATTTTCAGATATGAAATTAATATTTAGTTTACTAATATTTTACTCTAGGACACTAACTTACATAACAGTTAGCAGTAACTATGACTGAGATTATTTAGTAGCAGTCATAAAATGACTGGTTTCTTAAAATATTCTTGTAAAAATATTCTTGTAAAAATAAGTTATTAATCATTGCTTTCATTGTATAATGTAGAAAATATTTCTCTGCTGTCATTATTTCCAAACATGTTATGCCATTTATGCATCCAAACATGTTAATAATGTTAGGCATGATGAGGATTACACTTGTATATATGTATCTTTCGCAGTAACTATTGCACTGTAGAATAGTGGCAAAGGACATTGGCCCTCATTTATCAAAAGTACGTACACCAAATTTCCAGCGTACACCTGGCGTACACCCAAAACCACGGTAACTTTGAGATTTATCAATATGGACGTTGGCGTACGGCACGCTCAAATCCTACGCCAGCTCAGGAGGTGGTGTACGCACATTCTGAGTTAGTGCAGAAATGCGCAAACAATTCCTAACACCACAAAACGCACTGACAAATGAAAATATATGATATATTATGACCCACTGTAAAACAACAAAAACATAGTAATTATAAACTTCAGTGTTTATTTTTATGCAACATGTACTTCAATGTTTAATTTGTGAGACTTTACCGAAGCATTTGATTTGTAGCAGGTGCGTCAGTTTGTGTTGAAAAGTGGTGGGGACAAAAGATCAGATGAAAAAACATTACAGTAGGACGGGAAAAATATTGAATAACGGTGCATCAAAAATGGGCATAGTGAAGGCCGGTCAACAACATAAAAATACTCATATTACGCATAAATCCCTCAACAATGTCAACTGCACATGTAACACTCCCTACAACACCAGCTCAACCAAACAGTGCCAAAGCACCATATTGTAGATAACAGCAGCACGTTAAGTCAATGATTACAATGAATTTCATTACATATGTAAAAGAAAACACACCATAAGCAAACAACGCAACATATGTGACCCTGGACCACAAAACCAGTCGTACACTGCAAAAAATTATTTAAAAAAAAAATGTTCTTTGTATTTTTGTCTTGTTTTCAGTAAAAAAAATCTAAAAATTCTTAAATTAAGATGCTTTTTCTTGATGAGCAAAATGACCCAAGAAAATAAGTCTAGTTTTTAGACAAAAAATACCTAATGTAAAAAAAAATCTGAAAAATGGGGTAAGAAAAAAAATCTTGAACATTATTCTTAAACACTAAATTCAAGAAAAATTCAAGAAAAAAATAGCTTACTCCATTTGCAGATTTTTTTTGCTTGTTTTATGCACAAAATCACTTAAATTTGATATTTTTTGTACAAAAACGAGATTTTTGCTCATCAAGAACAAGCATCTTAATTTAAGAAGTTTTTTATATTTTTACTGAAAACAAGACAAAAATACTAATAATTTTTTTCTTGAAAATCTGACTTTCTTCTTAGTATTCTTGCCTTGTTTTCAGTAGAAATATCTAGAAATTCTTAAATCAAGATGTATTTTCTTGATGATTAAAATGACGTTAGAAAATAAGTCTATTTTTTTAGACATAAACTATACAATTTAAGTGAATTTTTGCTTAAAACAAGCAAAAATATCTGCCAATGGGGTGAGGGGTTTTGCTTAAATTAAGTGTTTAAGAAAAAAGAAATCTTATTTTTAGATTTTTTTCTCACCCTATTGGCACATATTTTTGCTTGTTTTAATCACAAATTCACTTAAATTGTATAGTTTTTGTCTAAAAACTAGACTTAATTACTGAAAACAAGACAAAAATACTAAGTAAGAAAGTCATTTTTGCAGTGTAAGTCGCACAGGTATTGTTTGATTTTTCAGAACAATTTAACCAAATGCTTTCAAAAAGTGGTGGGGACAAAATCAGCCATTTCCAAAAGTGGTGGGGACATGTCCCCAGCGTCCCGAGTGTAAATGACACCTATGATTTGTAGGCATATGTATTCCTTCAGTTGAGAGCATGGGCGCTTTACCTGACGTTTCAGGGCAAAGCATGTGAGCGGATCGGAGCGGAGCCTTGAGCGGTGCGGTAATATTCCATCAAAGCGCCTTTCTAAAAATTCCGCTCCCTCAGTACCGCTCGTTGAACCCAGAATGCCCTTTAATAATTTGCTAGTTCGAGAATCTGTAAAAACGTCTAGCAATAAGTTATGGAATTCAAGCCTTATACATAAATGTAAAGTAAAAATCAAAGTTTAGATTGGACAGGAAGAAAACATTGAAAAGAAGTGCGGAGAGACTGTAAAAGTCAGCAAATATTCATCCTGGAATCTGAAGCTGCACATTGAAAGAAATCACAAGGATGTGCTACGAAAACATGGTAATAATGCATCAAAAGGTAAGCTAGTTACATACTATTCGATGATAAATAAATAGCTACACATGAATAGGTAAGGTAAAATGCTTGTGTTGAATGGAGCCATAAATCCGATCATGATGACATGCGGACAAAATCATGGCCACGAATTATCTTTTATGCTACATTATGAACACTTCTTTTTCTTATTTAGTTTAAAGTATGGCCATAAATATAAAATTCGTTCCCAATATTCAACAGTTTGTTCCTTGGAATTAATTATTATAATATTTCGTCATTACTATTACAATTATTATTACTTCAAATTATGAATTAGTCTAGTAAAACATGTGGATGTCGTGGAAACAAATTGTTAATTTGAATTATATCCGGAGCTCCGTATCAAACTGGATCTTAGCTAACAAACAACTGTATGTAAATGTCACGGCCAGGGGCTGGCTACTAAACCTAACGCCACGCCCCTTCTCAACTTCCACCTCGAGGAGGTCCCCAAAGCCAACCCAATGACCAAACAACACGAGAGCAGGTAAGTATTAAAACAAACTTTATTTAAATATTTAAAATAACTGGGGGAATGGGGAAAGGGGCAATTAAAACTAGCTGCCTCTCTGCCTTCCAGGCAGACACAGCACGGAAAAGTGGCAGAAGGGGGAAGAGGACAACGGGGGTTCCAGGGGCTGGTGACCAAGATATAAGGGGAGAGGGGACAGGGGACACAGGCTCCTGCCAACTCCGCTATCCGTGGCGCCCTCCTCTTCTCTCCTGGAGGCAAAGACAAAATAGTGTGAACTTGGGGTGTTATCTCTCCCTCTAACTGCGGTACCTGTGTCACGTTGGCCGATCTTCACTTCTCACTCCCCTTTGTGTTTCTTTCCACAGGTTCCAACTGGGACGTGGAGGCTCGTGTAACCTGGACTAGGATCGTCCTCACCGGTCGGTTTGCTGGTAGCTCTTGGTAAGTATGGTTCTTTCCCACAGGTCACTCTCCGGACATTCACTCCCGTCTCTTTTCTCCCTTTACAGACAGCTTGGACACGACAACACAGTTAGTGCAACTTGGATACTTCTCACCTCTCTGCTGCTTCCAGCTCGGGGCGTGTAGGACTGTCCACAGTTTGTTCACTCTCGTTCTCTCTTCCTTTACAGGCAGCTTGGACACAATAACACAGTTAGTGCAACTTGGATGCTTCTCACCTTTCTGCTGTTTACAGCTCGGGGCATGTATGACTGTTCACAGTTCGTTCTGCTGACGTTCACTCTCGTTCTCTCTTCCTTTACAGGCAGCTTGGACACAATAACACAGTTAGTGCAACTTGGATACTTCTCACCTCTCTGCTGTTTACAGCTCGGGGCAGGTATGACTGTTCACAGTTCGTTCTACTGACGTTCACTCTTGTTCTCTCTTCCTTTACAGGCAGCTTGGACACAATAACACAGTTAGTGCAACTTGGATGCTTCTCACCTTTCTGCTGTTTACAGCTCGGGCATGTATGACTGTTCACAGTTCGTTCTGCTGACGTTCACTCTCGTTCTCTCTTCCTTTACAGGCAGCTTGGACACAATAACACAGTTAGTGCAACTTGGATACTTCTCACCTCTCTGCTGTTTACAGCTCGGGGCAGGTATGACTGTTCACAGTTCGTTCTACTGACGTTCACTCTTGTTCTCTCTTCCTTTACAGGCAGCTTGGACACAATAACACAGTTAGTGCAACTTGGATACTTCTCACCTCTCTGCTGTTTACAGCTCGGGGCAGGTATGACTGTTCACAGTTCGTTCTACTGACGTTCACTCTTGTTCTCTCTTCCTTTACAGGCAGCTTGGACACAATAACACAGTTAGTGCAACTTGGATACTTCTCACCTCTCTGCTGTTTACAGCTCGGGGCAGGTATGACTGTTCACAGTTCGTTGTACGGCGTTCTGTTCGACAATATACGAGGGCGGGCTTACGACAGCTGGCCTGCACAGAAAGGCAAACGACGATTGTTTTCCTAGGGGTCGCCGGGGGCAAAACCCTCTCGGCGGATGCACTGATCAGCAGGGGGCGAACTGTCACACCGTCTCACCGGGCCGAGCGCTGCCCTATCCTCAATGCCCGTAGGCCGATCGAATACCGGACAGGGGCGCCCCTTTGTAGAGGCCACGGGGCAGCGGAACTGCTTCGCCTCTCACTCTGCCACAAGATAGAACACACCGATAAAATAGCAATATACAGGTTCGAGGTGGTACTCACACATGCACTGCCAGCTTCCAAGTCTTCACCGCCACACTCTGTAACTGTCGACACACAGACGGGGCGCCTTCCAAAACCCACGCCGTCACTTCACACTTGAATCGCACCCAGCACACAATAATTAAGGTTACTCACAACCGTCAGCCTCTCCGTCTCCTCCTCAGTAGAAGGATGATGCGGGGTACGTCTGACAAGACACACAGCACTTGCACAGCAACCCACAGCAAATACACAGCACCACTTCAACGTGAAAGGTTTTTCAAAATGACATAGCCTCACCCACCACACTACAAGTGTACACACAAGACGTCCGACGTCCTCCACTTCACTAAGGTCGGATGGGGGCGATGGTACTACGGTCGGAGCTTTTGGTTCTGCTGCTACGGCTGCTCAATCCACTTATTCCTGCGGCTCACCTACCACGCTAGATCAGGGGTAGGGCCGCCTTCCTGGAGGCGTTCGATAATACACAGGTTAGTAGTTATGTTTCAGTTAAATCCAGAGCCAATACTCACAGCGGTCCTCTTGGAAAATAGTTTACAAACTGCTTCGTTTCCTTCCTCCTTGGTTACTCCAAGCGTGTCACAATCTCGTGTTTTCTTCTACCCACAGGGCTTCCTCTTACGATAGCATCCACTGAGAACTACGAGAGAGAAAGAGAGAAAGTGCAACCAACTGCCAACGTGTACCGGACGAGCACAGCTCCGTACCTCAACTCACACACTAGACACCTAAACTGTGATTTACACTGGTCTAAAATACTCCTCTGTGTGCTGTAATCCTCCAATCAACCGGCGTTTCTCTTAAACGCCCACAGCTGCACTCTATTTCGCTGATTACAGCCCTCGTGATGCTACCGGATGTCCGGTGTTTCCTCTTCCCGGTCTGGGCGGAAACATCCGGGCGGAACCAAAGTTTCCCGACTTTCGGTTCCGCCCAAAAGATCGTCACCCTGTGACATCCTCCCCCGCCAATGCATTCTAGTCCCTAGAATGCCTCGGGGTTGTCCACTCACCGTAGCGGGCAGGGGGGTGGCCTCGGTTCTCCCGTTGGGAGCGTCTCACGGGTGAATCAGGTTCAGCTGGTTCGTGTGCCGGTTCTGGTTGTCCCGGGGGTTCGGCCGGCTCGGGTGCTAACTCTCGCTGCCTCTGGGCGGCCGGGGGTTCGGCTGGCTCAAGTGCCAACTCTTGCCCTCTCGGGGCAGCCGGGGGCAACGCCAACACGGGTCGGCCCGGTACCACAGCCCATCCTCCCATCCAGGGGGCCGCCGGCACCGGCTCCACAGCCCTTTCCTCTGCGGCTTCGGGATAGTTGGGGCAGGGGCGAATCATGTTCCGGTGTACCACCCGCTCAGGGCCGGCCTTTCCTTCCGGCCGGATGGTGTACACCGGCTGTCCCGGTCTCTGCTGCCTACAAACTACATACGGGATGGTCTCCCAGCGGTCACTTAACTTTCCCTTGCCTTGGCGCCTGTTGTCCCTCGCCAAGACCCTCTCTCCTGGTAGCAGGGGGGCGTCCCGGGCCGTCCGGTCATACAACCGTTTGTTCTTCTCTCCTGTTGTCCGTACTCTCTGTGATACCTGTTCATAGGCAAAGTGTAGCCGCTGGTGATGGCGTCCCACCCACTCGGTCACGCTTACTTCCTCCTGGCCGGCTACCACTCCTAAGACCAGGTCCGTGGGCATCCGCACATGTCTGCCGAACATCAGGTAAGTAGGGGCATACCCCGTCGTACTATGTACACTATTATTGTATGCCTGTAGTAGATTCGGTAAGGCACTCACCCAGTCGCTCTGCTGCCGTTGATCCAGGGTCCCCAGTAACCCCAACAGGGTCTGATTGAACCTCTCGCAGCTGCCGTTTCCCTGGGGGTGGTACGACGTCGTATGGGTCTTAGTACACCCATACAACTGGCACAACTCTCGGATTACCTTTGACTCGAAGTTGGCCCCTTGATCCGAGTGCAAGAACTCCGGGCATCCAAATGTCTGAAAGACGTTCCTCCAGAGGGCCATCGCGGTGGTATTAGCTGTCTGGTCGAGGGTGGGGACTGCCCATGCGTATTTGGTGAATAGGTCGGTGATTACCAAGATGTTTTGGTAGCGGTCTTGCGGCCGGCCCAGAGTCAGGAAGTCCATGGCCATAATGTGGAGGGGGGCTTTAGCCTGGATGGGCACCATCGGCGCTCGAGCCTCTCGCCGAGATTTGAACAGCATACACCTGGGACACGCCTGGATCAAGCTACGAACCGTGGCTTCCAGCCCTGGCCAATAGAAAAATCTGCGCAGCAGTGATATGGTCCTCTCTTGTCCCTGATGCCCCAGCTGATCATGGTAGGCCGAGACTAATGCTGTCGTCTGATCGGCGGGCACCACAATCTGGCGCACCTCCTCGCCCAATTTCGGGTCACCGACCTTTCTGCACAGCACTCCTTCCTGCAGTTCTAGCTTGTCCCACTGCCCCAGCAGTTTTCTCCCCGTCTCCGTTTGGGCTAGTCTTTCTGGCGACGTCGGTCGTCGCCCCTGCTCCACCCACGTCTTCACCTGACTCACATCCTGATCTCGGGCTTGCCTCTCCATCCATCGACGGGGGTCCCACCCCCAGTTCCCAGGGACGGCCTCTTGCTGTCCTCCTGGGGCATCCACAGCCCCTATCATATAATCCTCCCTCGGGCTGTTCTCCTCTCCTCTTCCCCGGCTCCCGGGGTCGTCCATCTCCGGCAGTCTCGAAAGGACATCAGCGTTTGTGTGCTCGCGCCCCGGTCGGTACTGCAAGTGGTAGTCGAAGTTGGCCAACTGGGCTACCCACCGCTGCTCTACGGCCCCCAACTTCGCCGTCTGCAAATGCACCAGAGGGTTATTATCCGTAATTACCGTCACCTTGGCACCCCAAAGGTAGTCTTTAAACTTTTCACTTAGGGCCCACTTCAAGGCCAGCAACTCCAGTTTAAACGAGCTGTAATTTGCATCGTTTCTCTCCGCTGGGTGGAGGCTTCGGCTCGCATAGGCGATCACCCGCTCCCTTCCTTCGTGTTGTTGGGCCAATACGGCCCCCAGCCCCAGGTTGCTTGCGTCTGTGTACAGAACAAAGGGTTTAGTAAAGTCTGCGTATGCCAAAATAGGTGCCTGTAACAGTTCCTGCTTTAGTTTCTGGAACGCAGCCTCACAAGGGTCGTCCCAGTTGATTGAGGGTGACCCACGTCCCCGGTTTCGCCCTGTACCAACCAACAGCTGGTTAAGAGGTTTAGCAATCTTTGAAAAGCCTTTGATGAATCGTCTGTAATACCCCACAAATCCCAGAAATGATCGTACCTGCCTTACGGTTTTGGGTGCAACCCAGTCTTTCACAACAGAGACCTTCCCGGGGTCCACGGACACCCCTGCGGCACTGACCACGTGACCCAGGAAATGAACTTCCCGCCTCAGCAGATGGCATTTATCAGGTTGCAGCTTTAGCCCGTACCTTTCCATAGCCTGAAAGACCTCTTCGAGGTGCTGAAGGTGGGAATCAAAATCTGGGGAATACACAATCACATCATCCAAATATACTAAAACTGACTTCATCAACTGACCTCCAAGACAGCGCTGCATCAGTCGCTGGAACGTGGCCGGAGCGTTACAAAGCCCGAAGGGCATCCGTTCCCACTCAAATAATCCAAACGGGGTCGTGAAGGCGGTCTTCTCTTGATCTGCCTTGGCCACCTGCACCTGCCAATACCCGCTGGCCAGATCCAGAGTGGAATACCATGCGGACTGCGTGAGGCTGGTAAGGGAGTCTTCGATCCGCGGTAGGGGAAAGGCGTCTTTCTTGGTTACCAGGTTAAGCTTACGGTAATCCACACAGAACCTCCAGGCCCCTGACTTCTTCTGTACAAGCACGATGGGGGCCGCCCACGGGCTACTGCTCTCCCGAACAATGCCCCGCTCCAATAGGCCCTGCAAGAGTGTGCGTACCTCTGTGTATAGGGTAGGTGGAATCGGCCGATATCTCTCTCTGCTCGGCCCGGCGTCCCCAGTCGGGATATGATGTTCCACCACTCTGGTGCACCCATAGTCTTCCTCATGACTTGCAAACACATGCTGCCATTTTCGAAGAAGCGCCTGGAGCTTCTGTGTCTGTACTGGTTCCAAATTTTTCCCTCGTAGCGACTCACCCTCAAGATGTTCCGGCACCTCACTCTGGCTGTTGCTCATGGGGGCATCCATCTGTGTCAGGGCCACCTCAATCACGGAGGGGCACACCTGACGGAAACTGACGTCTCTCTCCTCCCTCACCTGATGGGGCGCGACCGCCGTTAGTCGGGCCAGCCGTTGGTGTCGATGTAAGTGGACTGCATAGGGGTGTTCGTTTCGTACTTTCACGGGGACTCTCCCCTGGCGGACCGCCACTAGGCCCCGTGCTACCTCCACTTGAGGGCAGTCTGCATGAGGCTCGACCAATACCCACTCCTCCGGGTCGACTTCTCGAGGGGGCACTCTCGCCCACACAATAGCCTCACTTCTAGGGGGGATAGACAAAACAAAACGACACATCACTCTTCCTACCTCTTCTCGGTCTCTACGGACCTGGGCCATCTGGACTCGACGACAGTCGGCAACTACACGCTCCCATTTGGGCCTCTCGGCAGGTGGAATCCTGGGGCCAGGCCTAGCCTGAAATAATTCTTCCCAACATTCAGAGAGGACATTCATGCCTAGTAGGGCTCGATGGGCACCCAAACACCTGTCTTCGACAATGATCACACCTTTTTGGGGGACTAACACCCCATGGACTTCCAAGTCCGTTAGTCGGTAACCGACGTAAGGGATCTCCAGGCCATTTGCACCCCGCAACGTCAACCAGGGGGCCTCTGCCCCTTGTGCTCCTTTCTTCCCAAATATTTCTTGTGAAAGGCTTTCTGCAAACAACGTTACCTGAGAGCCCGTATCTACCAGGCATTGTACTGTCTTGCCACACACTTTTACCTCCGCTATTGGGCTATGCCCAATCATCTGGTGCCTGGGATTATTTCTTCTGGGGTCTTCCCGAGGGTTCCCGGCCACACGACCCACTGTGGCCGGCCGATCTAAAAACCCCCTTCCGATGCCCTACGAGGCCCACACTGGCGACTGATATGTCCTGGTTTACCACAGCGATTGCAAATAGGCCGCCCTTGGTCATCCCATTCAAAACGGGGCCGGTTAAAGCGGTCTGGACGTCCGGGCGGCTCTCGGCCTCGCTCCGAGTATTTTCGTTCTCGGGGGGCCGGCCTCGGTTCCTCCCGCGCCCTTCCTTGGCGCAACTCTCCCAGGAGAGCTTTAGACAGCTCCGATATCTGTTCCTGGACGTCTTTCAGCAATTCTGCCTTCAAGGCCTGCTTCCAATCCGCCCGCTCAGGTGGTGTGGGTGCCAATTCGCTTACCGCTGCGCATACTGGAGCCTCGCTGACTTCGACTTCGTCACCTTCCAAGGCCAATGCCTCTTTCCTAAGGTCTTCGAAGGTGAGCCCGGGGTCCCTCCGAAACTGGACCCGCAGGCTCTGTCTCACGGGGCCCTCCTTCATCCCCAGGAGGAACTGGTCACGTAGCAGGTTCTCCCCGTCTCCCAGCCCATGGTCGCGTCGGGCCTGTAATCGGGTAAACTGCTCTCGCAGCCTCAGGGCAAATGCTCTAATGGTTTGTCGGGGGCCTTGTTTAACGTTAAAAAATTGGGACCGAAGGACAGCTACAGGGGTGTGGTCACCATATTGTTCGGTGAGAAACTGGAATACGGTCTGGGCAGTGGCTCTAACTGCTTCAGGGGCGGCTTGCACTTCTCGCCGGGCTTCTCCCTCTAGGGAGTTTAACACAAACTGGAGCCGCTGGGCGGCGCTGAGGCCCTGCAGGTCAGCCAAATATTCTAGTTGGGCCTTCCACTCTGTCAGTCGGACCTCTGACTCCGCTCCTCCATACTTCTGCATCCATGGGCTACCCATGATGATGGACGTGGCACGGGGTGGGGCTGCGGGCCCCGCGTTGTCGGTCATTGGGCGACCCTGGTTACTCAACTCGAGGTGGAATCCTGCCGACTACGCCAAAATCTGTCACGGCCAGGGGCTGGCTACTAAACCTAACGCCACGCCCCTTCTCAACTTCCACCTCGAGGAGGTCCCCAAAGCCAACCCAATGACCAAACAACACGAGAGCAGGTAAGTATTAAAACAAACTTTATTTAAATATTTAAAATAACTGGGGGAATGGGGAAAGGGGCAATTAAAACTAGCTGCCTCTCTGCCTTCCAGGCAGACACAGCACGGAAAAGTGGCAGAAGGGGGAAGAGGACAACGGGGGTTCCAGGGGCTGGTGACCAAGATATAAGGGGAGAGGGGACAGGGGACACAGGCTCCTGCCAACTCCGCTATCCGTGGCGCCCTCCTCTTCTCTCCTGGAGGCAAAGACAAAATAGTGTGAACTTGGGGTGTTATCTCTCCCTCTAACTGCGGTACCTGTGTCACGTTGGCCGATCTTCACTTCTCACTCCCCTTTGTGTTTCTTTCCACAGGTTCCAACTGGGACGTGGAGGCTCGTGTAACCTGGACTAGGATCGTCCTCACCGGTCGGTTTGCTGGTAGCTCTTGGTAAGTATGGTTCTTTCCCACAGGTCACTCTCCGGACATTCACTCCCGTCTCTTTTCTCCCTTTACAGACAGCTTGGACACGACAACACAGTTAGTGCAACTTGGATACTTCTCACCTCTCTGCTGCTTCCAGCTCGGGGCGTGTAGGACTGTCCACAGTTTGTTCACTCTCGTTCTCTCTTCCTTTACAGGCAGCTTGGACACAATAACACAGTTAGTGCAACTTGGATGCTTCTCACCTTTCTGCTGTTTACAGCTCGGGGCATGTATGACTGTTCACAGTTCGTTCTGCTGACGTTCACTCTCGTTCTCTCTTCCTTTACAGGCAGCTTGGACACAATAACACAGTTAGTGCAACTTGGATACTTCTCACCTCTCTGCTGTTTACAGCTCGGGGCAGGTATGACTGTTCACAGTTCGTTCTACTGACGTTCACTCTTGTTCTCTCTTCCTTTACAGGCAGCTTGGACACAATAACACAGTTAGTGCAACTTGGATGCTTCTCACCTTTCTGCTGTTTACAGCTCGGGCATGTATGACTGTTCACAGTTCGTTCTGCTGACGTTCACTCTCGTTCTCTCTTCCTTTACAGGCAGCTTGGACACAATAACACAGTTAGTGCAACTTGGATACTTCTCACCTCTCTGCTGTTTACAGCTCGGGGCAGGTATGACTGTTCACAGTTCGTTCTACTGACGTTCACTCTTGTTCTCTCTTCCTTTACAGGCAGCTTGGACACAATAACACAGTTAGTGCAACTTGGATACTTCTCACCTCTCTGCTGTTTACAGCTCGGGGCAGGTATGACTGTTCACAGTTCGTTCTACTGACGTTCACTCTTGTTCTCTCTTCCTTTACAGGCAGCTTGGACACAATAACACAGTTAGTGCAACTTGGATACTTCTCACCTCTCTGCTGTTTACAGCTCGGGGCAGGTATGACTGTTCACAGTTCGTTGTACGGCGTTCTGTTCGACAATATACGAGGGCGGGCTTACGACAGCTGGCCTGCACAGAAAGGCAAACGACGATTGTTTTCCTAGGGGTCGCCGGGGGCAAAACCCTCTCGGCGGATGCACTGATCAGCAGGGGGCGAACTGTCACACCGTCTCACCGGGCCGAGCGCTGCCCTATCCTCAATGCCCGTAGGCCGATCGAATACCGGACAGGGGCGCCCCTTTGTAGAGGCCACGGGGCAGCGGAACTGCTTCGCCTCTCACTCTGCCACAAGATAGAACACACCGATAAAATAGCAATATACAGGTTCGAGGTGGTACTCACACATGCACTGCCAGCTTCCAAGTCTTCACCGCCACACTCTGTAACTGTCGACACACAGACGGGGCGCCTTCCAAAACCCACGCCGTCACTTCACACTTGAATCGCACCCAGCACACAATAATTAAGGTTACTCACAACCGTCAGCCTCTCCGTCTCCTCCTCAGTAGAAGGATGATGCGGGGTACGTCTGACAAGACACACAGCACTTGCACAGCAACCCACAGCAAATACACAGCACCACTTCAACGTGAAAGGTTTTTCAAAATGACATAGCCTCACCCACCACACTACAAGTGTACACACAAGACGTCCGACGTCCTCCACTTCACTAAGGTCGGATGGGGGCGATGGTACTACGGTCGGAGCTTTTGGTTCTGCTGCTACGGCTGCTCAATCCACTTATTCCTGCGGCTCACCTACCACGCTAGATCAGGGGTAGGGCCGCCTTCCTGGAGGCGTTCGATAATACACAGGTTAGTAGTTATGTTTCAGTTAAATCCAGAGCCAATACTCACAGCGGTCCTCTTGGAAAATAGTTTACAAACTGCTTCGTTTCCTTCCTCCTTGGTTACTCCAAGCGTGTCACAATCTCGTGTTTTCTTCTACCCACAGGGCTTCCTCTTACGATAGCATCCACTGAGAACTACGAGAGAGAAAGAGAGAAAGTGCAACCAACTGCCAACGTGTACCGGACGAGCACAGCTCCGTACCTCAACTCACACACTAGACACCTAAACTGTGATTTACACTGGTCTAAAATACTCCTCTGTGTGCTGTAATCCTCCAATCAACCGGCGTTTCTCTTAAACGCCCACAGCTGCACTCTATTTCGCTGATTACAGCCCTCGTGATGCTACCGGATGTCCGGTGTTTCCTCTTCCCGGTCTGGGCGGAAACATCCGGGCGGAACCAAAGTTTCCCGACTTTCGGTTCCGCCCAAAAGATCGTCACCTTGTGACATAAATACAGAAAAACACACTACAAAAGTTACTACATCATTTTAAAATATTATTTAAAAAAAAACTTAACCGAACCATTAAGCAGACATATAATTTAGATGTAGGCAACAGTAAATAATAATAATAATAAATAATTATTCTTCTTAATATCAATTAAGCGTCATTAATAATAAAAATAATAATACAAATATTACAAAATGTCATGCAATTATTAATGTGTTTTTAATCCCGCTCTTTAAACTCCCAAATAAAACAATTTTGTTTCTTTCCACTTCCCTGGTTTCTCGTCTTTGCCGTCTTCCATGTGTCAGTGTCGTAAAATGAGGGCGTGGGGGAGGTGGAGACTTGAATTTATATGGGCTTGTTATTCTAATGAAGATCGTTTTCAGCCGCCGCATTTATGAAGGGCAGATATTGCGTACACCTGAATTTCAGAGGTACGCACAGCTTCATAAATCAGGCGGTGAGAGGAGTGTAAGCATAATCGTACGCCAACATATACGCCTGTTTCTACGCAAGAATGATAAATAAGGGCCATTGTGTAGAAGTATTGCACACTTCTTGTACACAGGGAATTTTCTGCTTGGGGCCCCCATAGACCCTAGAATCGCCTCTGGTCTCTGCCTTATATTTTATCTGGAGCCTTAAAGAGAGTAAATGACAGAACTGCAAATAAGTCAAAGAGGAAACAGGTACAGTACTTCTGGAAGTGTTTTGAATGATGTCAGTTGTTTGGGATTAAATATCTGAGATGAACATGAGGAAATTATTTTCAGAACGATTAATGGATACATTTAAAACTACCAGTGGCAATCCTGATATTACTAAGAATGATATCAGTTTCAAGTCTGCCTTGATTAACAAATGTGGCCATTCTGCTGTGTTAATGTTTGTGACGCCTTTCTCTGAATATAATGACAGTTTTACTACAATAATGCTAACAGTCAAACGAAATGTGCCAAATCCAGACATCTAATTGCTGCTTTTGGCAGGACAGAAAATTCTAGATGAACTGAAGGCTTTCATCATAGACCAAGAAGATTTGCAAGAGTAAATTCAAAAGGCGTTATGCTTTGCAATGCATCTGGAAATGCTGGTCACATTGCTAAACATTGTTCAAAGAAAAGACAGAAAGATCAGGAATTTGATTGCTTCAAATGTGGAAAAACAAGACACAAGGCAAGAAAGTGTCACTTTTCACATAAAAGAAAGTTTAAAAGTGGTAGGGGTAAATCGATTACGTAGCACCATCACCTCCCTCGATGTCACATGCACATTACCTTGCTTACTAATAACAAGTGCAAACACGCAACATGATGCTGATGAGAAAACTCGAATTCGGACCAGAGAGGAAACAATGTGTTTAATTTCGGTTCCGTGTATCTGAGAAGTGATTTTGACCTTTTAAAGTCTGTGTCATGGTATGCAGGATCTGACTTGTTCTACTGCTAGAAAGCAAGTGAATGCTTCTTTAAGTGCTTCTATGTTTAAAAATAACTTACAGGAATTGACGAAATTTAGGTGTTTATTTACAGCTGGTCTATTTGCACGGGATTAGTATTACCTGAGGTGCATGATCTCCCCCTTACTGGTCAGTAAATTTACCTCCTCAACGTCATCATACACATTTGCTTTGATTCTGAATAATGTTTATTACTGCTCATTATGTGCATGAAATAGAAGTCTGTGCCAATCAGTGTTGGGGAAGTTACTTTAAAAAAGTAGTGTTTGCTCGTTACTCGTTACTTTTTAAAAAAGTAATCCATTACTTTACTTAGTTACCGCCTTTGGAAAGTAACTTTTTACGTTACTCGTTACTTTTACGTTACTTTTATGTTGCCTGTATTTTGAAAATATTTTGGAAACACACACAAACACACGAACACATACACACAATACCCTGTTACTCAGGCATTTGATCTTGACATTGTTAAAATCTTGTCTTTTTTACATGTTTTAACACTGTACATTTATCTTAAAATATTTAATTGTGTACAAGAAAACAGCTCTTATTAATGAATTATTAGTAGCATGTTGTAGTGTCTCTGGAGATTGTGCTCATTGTTAAATAGCTTTGTGGCTACTGCACTGGAGCGGCAGTTTAAAATATAAACCCAGAATTCAGCGAACGTCAAGAACAAGAAAAAAACAATAAGGCCAAGACGCGGGATTTAAATTAAGTTACACGGACCATGTATAAATTTCAATGTTTCTGGACAGAAATACCAACTTTGTCTGGTATTAATAAGCTGCACATTGGAGTGCTGGCTGCTCCCCGCGGTCCTGAAGACCCTAGAATCGCCTCTGGACGCGTGATGGCACATATACACAGATATCTACGTGCAATCTATTGGAAAGTGGAGGAGTCATTAGTTGGGTTAGTAAAATAACGAAATTACAGCTTTTAAATAGAAGAAAAGAGATATATTAAGTTTAAAAGTGCAGAACTCTTCTCAAGGGGAAGAAAGCTATACTTTTCCCTTCACTCAAAAAAATGAACTTGGTTGGAGTCAGTTTTACTAAATAATTTCTTGTTCACTTTACTTAACAAACACAAGTAACGGCATATGATTAATTTAACTTAGTAATTTCAACAAAAGACTGTGTCTTGTCAGCTTTACTCCAAAATTATTTGTTCAGCCAATAAAGCATTGTTGCGTAAAAGTAACAGATTAATAAAACCAATACAGACTTGCATCTCATTGGCTGATGATGCTGCAGTGTATTATGGGTAAATTGTTGTTCTGGCAGAATTGTTGTACCCTCTTGCAAAAGTGTAGCACGATTAGATAGGTACCTGAGTAATAAGTGGGCAAGTATTAGTTAATTAACTTGTTCTGATATATTTTAGAACAAAACAAACCAACAAACGGTTTGAAATGTTACATTGCATTTCAAATATGTTTGTGATATGTTTGATAAACTATAATTAAATAAAGGTTGTATTGAGCAGCTGCACTCTGAATGATTGATTCGTTGTTATGGAGTTATTAAATCATAATTTTTTTTCATCAATTAAATGTTTCATAATAGGGACTTTACTAGGATTTCTTTAGTCCATGTAACATTTAAATTGTCAATTTTACACAAACTTTTTTAGTAAATACAACTTACATTTTATTTGTTGACATTACTTAACAAAGCTATGTGGAACCCACTTGACGAAGGTTTTTTAAGTAAATCCAACTTTTTATTTTTTTGAGTGTACGTGCAACCTATCGGAAAGCCCAGATGAGTTAGTTGGGTTAGTAAAATAATGAAATTATAGATTTAAGTACAAAATAGTATTTATATAAAGAGAAATATTGAAATAAAAAGTACAGAACTCTTCTTAAGTGGAAGTAATAAAGTAAAATAACGAATAATAATTATATAATAACGAATAATAGTTTCCAATAGGTTGCACGTAAATATCTGTGCCGCCACCAGTACTCCGTCCGAGCGCGTCTTCAGCACCACGGCCAGCACTCCAATGCGCAGCTTATTAATACCAAACAAAGTGAACAAGTTGGTATTTCTGTGCAGAAACATTGAAATTTAAACATGGTCTGTGTAACATTATGTAAATTCCGCGTCTCTGTCTGATTGTTGTTTCCGTTTTCTTGTTCTTGACGTTCGCTGAATTCTGGGTTTATATTTTAAACTGCCGCTTCAGTGCAGTATAGCCACAGAGCTATTTAACAAGCACGATCTTCCGAGATACTATGCTAAGATACAATTAATACAAAACGAAATTAACTTCAAACGGAGTGGGTAGACATGATTTTTACCACTTTATATTAAGTTTGTTTTCGTAGAAACCTTTCTCTAAAGTGAATTTCGTTTTGTATTAATTGTATCTTAATTTCAATCAATGTTTTATCAACCATGCTTGAATTTAATAAATAAGAAATAAATAAAGAAAACCATTTAGTTTTATATTTATGTTTAAGAAAATTATTTCATTTAAACATAAATATGAAGCTGAATTGTTTTCTTTAATTTATTTCTTATTTATTAAAATCAGGCAATTGGTTGATAAAACATTGATTAAAATTAAGATGCCTCCATCCCTCAAAAGTTAGCGTCAGCTGCTTCTTGCTTGCCATGATTTCTTTGCAGACTGATACGAGCCTCTGTCATGTGTGTGGATCTTGTGACTATTGCGCAAACGCGCAGATGGCAGTGTCGCTGTCAAATCTAACCAAAAGTAACGTTGCGCTGAATTGGAAAATGAACTACGTTACGTTACCAAATTTTCAGTAGTAACGCGTTACACTACTTTTTTCTCAAAAAAGTAGTTACGTTACTGTAACGCGTTACTTTGTAACGCGTTACACACAACACTGGTGCCAATTAAATTTTCATAATAATTTTATAAAAATATCTTGTTTGGTGGTGTATACCTGTTCACTAATTTGCTTTGCTGTGAATGCTGTCAGTTGTGATTAAACTGTCATCTCATATAAGTTGTGATGATAGTGGTGTCTCTTATATTATGTTTTGGTTTTGACTGTGGTTTTGATATTATGTTTTAACTATGGTCTGCTTGTTGGGGTAAAGGCCTATAGGTTCAAAAGTCACGGTTTGCTACTGGCAACATCTTACATGTACCTGCCATAACCATTGGATTTCTATCATCACTTACCAAACTGTTGATTTACCATTGTGTTTAATAAATTTACCTGTGTTTTTTATGTCTATCTACATCTGGTCTGTCATATCCTTACGCTTATGTATCTTCAAGGAGCTTTAATGTAAAGTCACAGAAAAAATATCTGGACATACAGTCCACAGTTGGCACAAGGTGGCGCCATTCATGTTTGTGCTTTCAGGATAGGACAGTTAGACAGCAACTATGACAGAAAACATTGGGATAATTCACTTTACTCAAACACATTTATGCATTTACATCAGCTGGTCAATGTTAAAGCATAAGGACAATATCTACGACATAAATTTAAAGTTAGCATTGTCTTTGTGTATTGGATTATTTGCTTATTTTAGTGGTCTGCCACACTGACTAAAGCTGAACTCCATACAGACCGCAGCTCAGTTACTCTATGCAGCTGTAGGCTATTATATATATACAAACATTTGTTATTACAGACATGGAGTATAAGATGCACTGAAAGTAAACTATAACTCTTTACCCAATACAATGAAATAGTAGATGTGTAAATCTCTATAGTTTTTTTTGCACACAAAGTAGATTGCAAAAGAACAAACATCTAACACGTCTGCATTGTGGTTAATGTGTAAGCAAAGTTTCCAGACACCATTTCAAAAGAACACAGATTAATTATGCCACACTAGTGTTTCAAATGATTTTTTTATAATTATTGTACATTAGCAGTTTAATGACTAAATTATTTAAAATTCTCATTATAAGGATCAAACAAACAGTTTTGTGCGGTTGTGCAGTAATGTTTTTCCTCACAACACAAGTGATATACACTGTTAATGTCTTGTTGTCTAACTGCACTTCTCACTTTTAGTTTTTCATTTTTAGTTTCTTACTGCATTCCCTCTCAGTTTCTAAGAATAACATCAGACTTTAGTTATTAGTTAACCTCTTACACAGCAGTTTTGGTTATCATTTCACTTTGATAAGCTATTGAAGTGTGAAAGACACTTCCTGTTCGGTTCTCCATTTAACTTTGTGATTGCACAATAACTGGTGTCATTGTCATGGTTCTCAAAGTTTACATTAAAAGGTCCAAATCTGAATTCTCATCATTTTCATAGGTCCGGAAAAACTTTATGTAAATCATTTGTTTATATAACAACTCAACACAAATAGTTTGGGAAAAACATAAGTGTATTTTGCATTTAAAGTAAAAAAAAATTAAAACAAACACAAGAAATATGCCAAAAGTAACCAGGTGCAAAATACAGAGCAACCTAATTAGAGAAATGGCACAGTATGTTCTCCATCAGAAGCATAAACCATGGCAAAAAAAGTGTGGTTGGTAGGCAGAGACACTGACCTAAATATGGGTTGCGCCTATAAATTGGCTTATGATTCTTGCTATGCTTCTCAATGAATTACGGTGAAATACCGCTACATCCAAAACCCAGGGGGCGCTCTCTGGCAGAAACTTAATATGCGCTGCAGACGAAGAACCAGACACACGCAGCTCCAGGAAATGTCTTAAGGATATATTTATATTGCTGTTCTTCAAACCTTTTCAGGTATTTTCATGATAATAAAGAATATGTGTCACAGGTAGGGGTGGACCCAGGTGTAAATAAGGCCACGCCCCTTTCTCCACCTCGAGGAGATTCCCAAAGCCACCCCAATGACCAGACACACAAGGTAGGCATAAAATTAAAATATACTTTATTAAATTACTTAAAAATATTAAATAGGGAAGGGGAAAGGGGAACTTAAAATAACGGCCCCTCTAGGCTCTCTTCACAGCTCGGCTTCTCAGGGTTCACGCTGGCTCTTTCTCTCTCTCTCTCCACAGATGACTGCTGGGACACAAAGGCACAATGAATCGGTTTTCCAATGGTTCTCTCACCTCTGCGCTGACTACAGCTTTGGGTAGGTATGGCTCTCTGCACAGTTCAGTATCTCAGTGCTCACGCTGGCTCTCTCTCTCTCTCTCTCCAGATGACCGCTGGCTACCGCTTCGAGGTAGGTATGGCTCTCTGCACAGCTCTCACAACACACTCCTCTTCCCTGTTGATTTGGCAGTTTTAACAGGTCATATATTACTTTAACAGGGTGGCGGACTTACGGTAACTGGCTGCGCGATGCGTCAGCTAGACAGTGGTTTCCTATGTGACGCCGGGGGCCAAAACCCTCTCGGCGAGCTCGTTGGTCTACAGAGGGGCGAGAACGTCACGCCGGCACACCGGGTCGAGCGCTGCCCTTTCCTCGAGACCCGTTGGTCAATCGAAAACTGGACCGGGGCGCCCTTTCGTCGAGACCTCGGGGCGGCGGATCTCCTTCGCCTCCAACTCTGTGATGATAAAAGGACACAGGTAAGGTAGCAATATTATAGGTGATATCCACACACCGTCAATAGCACAGTTCTTCACCGCCACTCCTAAACTCAAGTCCGCCGAGCGTTTGGCTGGGAAAATACTTCGAGACGCCACTCTGAGATTTTAAGACTGGAACACACTCACAGCATATTTATATACAGGTCTTACTCTAGAACCGTTCTTCCTCTTCGTCGTCTCAAGAACGAGTGACTGGAGGCGGGGGTACGTCAGACAAGACAATAGCAATCTCACTGCAATACACAGCATTACACAGCACCACTTCAAGTGAAAATTTCTACATCCAAGACTCACCCACCACGCTCAGTGCTTACAATAGACGCCCGTCTTCCTTCACCTCACTCTGGACGAAGAATATGGAGATGGTAACTTGGCCTAGTGTTTGTTTTCGTCACTGGAGCTGTTTCAGCACAAAGACCCTTTGGCTCACCCACCGCGCTGGTTCAGGGGTAGGGCCACCCGCTCTCTTCCAAAAACACTCAAAGAGATATACAGGTCAAATATATGTACAACACATCCATAAAGAGACTCCGTTACTCACAGCTGCTGTACTTTCTTCGTCCCACGCTCCCCAAGATTTATCTCACACTGCTAGGACTCTAGATGCATAGACAAAATGGCTTTCAGCCACCAACACCACTTTTCCACAATCGTATACTCACAATGGTGCGTCTTTCCTTCCTTCGTTGCTTTCATCCAAAGTCAGTATTCGTTTAATTCTTCTACCTATAAGGTCTTCGGTATCTTCCTCAATGTAAGGCTATAATCCAAACGAGAGAGAGAGCAAATACAACAATCCAAAACCGCATACCCGGTGAGCCCAACTCAGCACTACGATGCACACCACCAACAGGAATAATAAGCGATTTCGGGGTGCTCCTTTCAAAAGATCCACCGCTTGCCTTCCTTTCACCCTCTGTGACTCTGTCCTCTTTCCGCCCGCTTCAGCGGTCGCCGGATCAACAGAGCTTCGGGCTCTTCAAAAGGTGCGTGTCTTTGTCTGCCTTTGGCAAAGGAGCTTCCCCGTGTCACTCGCCTCTCGTGTCTGAGTCTCTCGTGTGATCTCCCAAACTGTGGTTTAAACTGCCCTGAAATACTCTCCTGAGTGTTGCCATCGTCCAATCACCCGGCGCTCCTCTTAATGACTCTCAGCTGTATGTAATTTGGCCGATTTCAGCGTTCGCGACGCTACCGGATGTCCGGTGTTTTCTCTTACCGGTCCGGGCGGAAACATCCGGGCGGAACCAAAACTTTCCAAATTTTTGGTTCCGCCTAAAAGATCGTCACCTTGTGACATCCTCCCCCGCCAATCCGTTCTCGTCCCGAGAACGCGTTGTTTGGGGACTGATAATGTGTTGGGGGAACTTTACTTTTTTTAAAAAAAAACCGTGGTAGGTCATTGGGGGACCTTGGTCTCAACCCGAGGTGGACTGCCGACTACGCCAAATCTGTCACAGGTAGGGGTGGACCCAGGTGTAAATAAGGCCACGCCCCTTTCTCCACCTCGAGGAGATTCCCAAAGCCACCCCAATGACCAGACACACAAGGTAGGCATAAAATTAAAATATACTTTATTAAATTACTTAAAAATATTAAATAGGGAAGGGGAAAGGGGAACTTAAAATAACGGCCCCTCTAGGCTCTCTTCACAGCTCGGCTTCTCAGGGTTCACGCTGGCTCTTTCTCTCTCTCTCTCCACAGATGACTGCTGGGACACAAAGGCACAATGAATCGGTTTTCCAATGGTTCTCTCACCTCTGCGCTGACTACAGCTTTGGGTAGGTATGGCTCTCTGCACAGTTCAGTATCTCAGTGCTCACGCTGGCTCTCTCTCTCTCTCTCTCCAGATGACCGCTGGCTACCGCTTCGAGGTAGGTATGGCTCTCTGCACAGCTCTCACAACACACTCCTCTTCCCTGTTGATTTGGCAGTTTTAACAGGTCATATATTACTTTAACAGGGTGGCGGACTTACGGTAACTGGCTGCGCGATGCGTCAGCTAGACAGTGGTTTCCTATGTGACGCCGGGGGCCAAAACCCTCTCGGCGAGCTCGTTGGTCTACAGAGGGGCGAGAACGTCACGCCGGCACACCGGGTCGAGCGCTGCCCTTTCCTCGAGACCCGTTGGTCAATCGAAAACTGGACCGGGGCGCCCTTTCGTCGAGACCTCGGGGCGGCGGATCTCCTTCGCCTCCAACTCTGTGATGATAAAAGGACACAGGTAAGGTAGCAATATTATAGGTGATATCCACACACCGTCAATAGCACAGTTCTTCACCGCCACTCCTAAACTCAAGTCCGCCGAGCGTTTGGCTGGGAAAATACTTCGAGACGCCACTCTGAGATTTTAAGACTGGAACACACTCACAGCATATTTATATACAGGTCTTACTCTAGAACCGTTCTTCCTCTTCGTCGTCTCAAGAACGAGTGACTGGAGGCGGGGGTACGTCAGACAAGACAATAGCAATCTCACTGCAATACACAGCATTACACAGCACCACTTCAAGTGAAAATTTCTACATCCAAGACTCACCCACCACGCTCAGTGCTTACAATAGACGCCCGTCTTCCTTCACCTCACTCTGGACGAAGAATATGGAGATGGTAACTTGGCCTAGTGTTTGTTTTCGTCACTGGAGCTGTTTCAGCACAAAGACCCTTTGGCTCACCCACCGCGCTGGTTCAGGGGTAGGGCCACCCGCTCTCTTCCAAAAACACTCAAAGAGATATACAGGTCAAATATATGTACAACACATCCATAAAGAGACTCCGTTACTCACAGCTGCTGTACTTTCTTCGTCCCACGCTCCCCAAGATTTATCTCACACTGCTAGGACTCTAGATGCATAGACAAAATGGCTTTCAGCCACCAACACCACTTTTCCACAATCGTATACTCACAATGGTGCGTCTTTCCTTCCTTCGTTGCTTTCATCCAAAGTCAGTATTCGTTTAATTCTTCTACCTATAAGGTCTTCGGTATCTTCCTCAATGTAAGGCTATAATCCAAACGAGAGAGAGAGCAAATACAACAATCCAAAACCGCATACCCGGTGAGCCCAACTCAGCACTACGATGCACACCACCAACAGGAATAATAAGCGATTTCGGGGTGCTCCTTTCAAAAGATCCACCGCTTGCCTTCCTTTCACCCTCTGTGACTCTGTCCTCTTTCCGCCCGCTTCAGCGGTCGCCGGATCAACAGAGCTTCGGGCTCTTCAAAAGGTGCGTGTCTTTGTCTGCCTTTGGCAAAGGAGCTTCCCCGTGTCACTCGCCTCTCGTGTCTGAGTCTCTCGTGTGATCTCCCAAACTGTGGTTTAAACTGCCCTGAAATACTCTCCTGAGTGTTGCCATCGTCCAATCACCCGGCGCTCCTCTTAATGACTCTCAGCTGTATGTAATTTGGCCGATTTCAGCGTTCGCGACGCTACCGGATGTCCGGTGTTTTCTCTTACCGGTCCGGGCGGAAACATCCGGGCGGAACCAAAACTTTCCAAATTTTTGGTTCCGCCTAAAAGATCGTCACCTTGTGACATATGTATAAAGATTATGTTTGACGAGTGTTGCTTTTTCAAATGCATGTTTTAAACGACTCAAACCAACAGTGATTTCAAGTTGATAAGGACTTACTGATCAAAAGCCGTAGTACATGAAGTAGCTGTGCATAATATCTGGGTGTGATGGATGGCTACAGCGTCACACAGAAAATTTTTAAATAATTTGTTTTATTTTCGGACCAGGAATACTCTTAAATCTAAAAATAAAAAATCTAAACGAATGGTTTACAAGTTTAATATGCATATGTAAAGTAGTAAATGCACACATTTAATAAATCACATAGAAATTAATGCACTTGTAATATGAAGTGGACGCGGGTCCGGATCAAGTTCCCATCGGGTCCGGATCCGGACCGGAGTCTGGACTTTGAGAACCCCTGCCCTACTGCATGAACAACACTGTAACGATTTTCTGTATAAAGTACAGTATTGCTGGGTATTACTGGCAACTAGCTGCCAGTAATTTACTGTAGATTTTACATTTATGTTATTTGCTGGCAAAGTTAAATGAACATGAAACTTTTTCAGTCTCTTTACCTTCTACAGTAAGTTACTGCCAACTAGCTGCATAATTACAGCCAATTGTTTCCAGTGAATGTTTTACAATGGGAGATTCTTAATACTCAAGATAATGCTATCATTGCACCTCCTTGTGAAACAGAAACAGATGCAGCTCAGCCATTTTGAAGGACATCTCAAGAGTTTAATTGCGTCTTATACCACGGGCTGTTTAAATACTCGATTCTGATTGGCTGGAAGGTGTGCATTAAAACCGTTTAATGCACAGGTAGTTCCAGTCAGTTTGATTACAGTTCAAAATTAATCCGCTACTATAAACATTGGTAACCATAGTAACACAGTTACACTTGCTTGAGAGTTCTCTACACTTTAGTGAGAGACACATGTTTATTTAGGTAAGCTAAATATATGATTTTTGCATATTGTTTAATTTGTATGGTGAATATGGCAATTTTGAGAAATGGGCTCAGGCACGAGACGAAATAGAAGACTTGGAGAAGACGTTGAATGACAAAAAGCAGCACAAAGAATTAACACCGGCAGAGCTGGATAAGATCAATGAGAGATGGAGAGAGATGCATGCGCAAGTTCCCTGTGTGCGTCTCTTCTTTAAAGTCTACAACGAACATGAGCTCAATACGAAAAAGACAACACTTTCAGTGAGTTTTTGCGCCAAAGACAGAACAATTGTGATAGAGACCAGACTCTGCTTCTATTTTAAATGAGACATTGTGGGAGGTTTATGCCTCTGTTCAGTCTACTGCTGGACGCAAACAGTGTTGCACGTTTGATGTGTCTCAGAGCAGGTATAAACCGTCACATTACAAAATACAACATCATAAGTGATAAAGACTTTAAATTCAAGCAATGCCATCTACCTGCTCTGAGACATCATTAAACTTGCAACACTGTATTCGCGTCCAGCGGTAGACTGAACAGAGGCATAAACCTCCCACAATGTCTCATTTAAAAAATCACAATTGTTTTTGTCTAAAAGTGCCCATTTAGTTGTCTTTTTCGCATTGATCTCATCTTTGTCGTAGAATTTAAATAAGAGACACACACTGGTAACTCGGGCACGCATCTCTCTCTCTCTCTCTTTCTCTCGCTCTATCTTTCATCCTTCTCTTTTAATTCTCTGTCTCTCTCTTTTAATAATGAATTTAAATAAATGTGATAATTTATTCAAATAAAAGCAATCTGATGGCTCTACTTTATTTAAAGCGGACGGAGTGCTAGAACTAAAGAGCCGTAACTTAAGAAAATAACCATCATTTTTACCGTCTGTTAAAAAATGACACTGTAAACATCAGTTACAGCTTTAACTTGCTTTTAACTTGTCAAATAACCGTGGTATAAGCGGGATAATCCACGGCTAGCCATGCATTAAAGGATTTTAATGCACTCCGCTACGCGTCGGGTGGTTCTTCGCCTCTACGTCGTGTATTAAAATCCTTTAATGCATGGCTAGCCGTGGATTATCCCTTACATATAGAGGTCATGAACGAGGAGACACAGGCGTATCCTTCCCTTGCATCCTGAAGGGGTGGAGCTAAGATGCAAGGAATGGCAGCGAGGAATGATACCTGTTAAATAACAATGACTGAAAACTTGAGGAATAACCTCAGCTTCTTTTGTTTGCTTCTTGTGTGATCAAGTCAAAATGCTATGTGTTTAACAATATAGTAAAAAAATGCCCACAAATATTTGTGCCACTAGATACAGGAAATGTGTGGGTTATGAGGGCTGTCTCATAACTCACCAAACAAGCCATTTGATGCAAAGTACACTACCCAGTTTAGTGCATTAATGTAAAGTAGATTGTTTAAAATTGTACATGGGATTTATTGGACAGTTACGTAAAATCCTATGCAAAAAGCATGGGCATGTTATAAATGTGTGCTCAGAGTTTGTGATGCTACTTTGTTTCTGGCCCTCCATGATCAGAATTTGCTCACCCTAAGGAACTGCTGTTGATATTCTTCAGGTAAATTTTATTCAAAAACAATGAGTATCTCAAACTGTTACACTTTGTACATTGATCATCATCATGTTGCTCAGTGGTTTCCCACTCGCTTAACCACTTCACTTTGTTCCTCTCTACAGACTCTCATGAGTTGATCAGAGGTGCTGTAATATGTTGAAGTGTAACAGCTTCATCTCTTTCCAATTATATTGAATTATGCTATCTCATGGCAATTCGTACGTATTTTACAAGGTGGCTAATTCTATTGCATTCTATTGTGTAATGGCGTTATAATTTAAACATATCATTGACTTAACAGTTCAAGGAGTTTATTATATTCACCAATTTAACATTTTTGAAGAAAAAGTCAAAGTTTTGGGTGTGCTTAGGTGGGTTTGAAAAGTAGCAGAGTTTAAAAAATAAAACATTTTACTTACATTTGTCTTCAGCATTACTTGAGGGTTAACTGAACATGGCTGATCACTTTGACTTGTGATTCAGCACATAACTTATGCAGTAACTAAATGAGTTTGATTTCAGCTCGATTTGCAGGTTAATAGATCCTGGTCATTTGAATTGACCACCTACAGTATCAGCTTCATAACCAATGCACTTGTATTCCTAATTTGTATAGTTCTTGGCAAATGTTCGAGTCTGATGAACATGAATAAATCATGTAATTCCATAACCTAAACAAAGTTAGTTTATTGGGTTATAATGAGACCATAGGAATACAGAATGAATGAAAACACACAAAGAATGAATTGCAACAAAAAGCAAATCAACAAAACACATACTGCTTAAAGTTTTTATGTAACGCAGACAAGCCATAGAAATGTGTGATGTGACACAGGATGTTTTGTTAGTTGACATTACTGTGAAAGATGTGCTCTGTGGTTTTACTTTTTAATTCAGGCCAAAACATAAACAATTATACTCAGATTTTCTACATTTTAAATTTATTTAAACCAGAGTCGCATTGAAGGTTAAGTGTGAGGGTATTTATTTATAGTGTTTAAAAATAAATATTAATGTCATAGATTATTAGCGTTTTTTACTTAACTGTTAAAATTTTTTGGACACCACCAAAGTGAAATTTGAGGCCCTCAGGTAGTGTAAACAGTATTCACAAATAAAAAAAATGTTCTCGATTACAAAACTACTTTTAGGGCCCGAGCACCGAGGAGCAGGCCAGAATTGCTTGCACCGAGGTTGCAAAGCCCTATTGTTTTTGCTCAGTTTAGTATTGTTCTCCGAAATTCGCATTTTTGAAGGTCTTAACATGCTCGAAAAACTCATGAAAATTTGCCCACATGTCAGAAGTGGCAAAAATTTACATGTAGGCGTCAGAAATGGGCATGTAGAAATGGCTAGATAGCACCACCTGCAAAATTTCAAGATAACAGTCCCCCGCTATTAAAAACGTACGTAAGAAATTTGGTAGGATCATGTATCACCCCAAGACCTACAAAAAAGTATCTTTGAGCAAAGCACTAAACCTCACAGGAAGTCAGCCATTTTGAATTTTCGCTGTGATTTCTGTGCAAATTTTGGCATTTCCAGGCTTCGTACTTTAACAAACTCCTCCTAGAGATTTAATCAGATCATCACCATATTTGGTCAGTCTCATCTAAATGCCTTTGCGATGCTTAATTGTGGAGATGTTGACATTTTGTTGGAGGGTGTGTCCATGGCGGCCTGCCAAATTTCGCCATGAAACAGGAAGTTGTTATAACTCAAGCTTGAAATATCAAATCTGTCCCAGGATTCACATGGTTGATAAGTGTCCTGGCCTGAACACATCAACATGACATTATTCAGAGACAGTCATAGCGCCACCTGATGGCATTAGGAAGTGTCATGTTTAAGACTGTGATTTACTGCTCATAGAAATTGTATCAGATCATCATATTTGGTCAGACTGATCTTACTTTGCAATGACAAATTGCGAAGGTCTTGATTTGTTAAAGGGCGTGTCCATGGGGGTCCGGCAAATGTTGATGTTTCACCATGAGAAAGCAGTTGTTACTCAGGCATACAGTGTGCTACCTGTCCCAGACTTCATTCATTTGACAAGGATCCTTGCCTGAACACATCAATTTAACAATAACCAGTTATAGAAAAAGCGCTTCCTGCTGCCAACAGGAGGTGTGGCACATAAAAATACTATTGAAGATCCACATATATTTACCCACTACAATTCACTATTTTCCTAACGCCATTGGTTCGTGGTGCACATGCGTGCGAGGGACCTTCCATCACTGCTTGCAGCTTTAATTATTTTTGTTTTTTAAAAAAAAAACTGTTACCTTACTCGAGAGCAGACTGCTATTTCTCAAATCACTCATCAATCATATGTCTGTTGCTAAGGACCACAAGAAGTCAAATACACCTATTATTATACAGGTAACACTTTAGATTAAGGTTATCTGTAAATCATTTATAAAGGTGTTCACTTATGAGTAATAACTAATGTACAAATGCATTATAAATCATTAATAGGCACTTGAAACTGTGTGAATATTAAGGGTGACTCAAATGAAATGCCTTTTGAACCCACATCATAAATGTTTAATAAATGCATTAACTCATACCTATTTGACTCAACATCATATTCATTATTATCATAATTTTAAAATATACTTTTATAATGAGACTTGAGTTTTTTTTTACTAAACATTAACTTATTTGTGACATTTTATTAATGAATCAAAGGCTGCAGTGATCTTAAGGGTTATCCACCCTATAGGTACACTTTCAAAGATCACTAATATTTATATCTCATGAACACCTGTTTCGCCTGTGTCCACTTTACATTAAAGGTGCCGTATTTCATTATCCCATTTTTAAACTAGTTGGCGTGATATATTGCTGTTAGAGCATAAATAATACCTGCAAAATTATAAAGCTCAAAGTTAAATGCCAAGCGATATATATTTTCTTCCACAGAATTCACTTTTCAAGGACTACAGAGAATGGCTGGTTTGGACAGGAATACGCCAGAAAAGGTACACCACACCGCAAGATAATCAGGCTGCATTTGGGCCGATTTTCCCCTTACGACAATCCTAGATAAAGTCGCAATCGTCTATGTGGTTAAACCGTTAATATTATTAGATTTTACTGTGGTGCTCAGTGTGTTAAGAGCATCATGAATCTGCTCGGAAGCATGTCGGGGCAGCTCCAATCTCAAATCAACATGCTGAATATTTACGATCCCTGATGACAAACGCACACACGCTGTAGATTGAAACAAAATGATACCCAATCAGAAAGTGAGCTGATGAAAAAATACATAACAACTACAGTCATGCAGGCACAGTTCAAAGTGAGACAGACACCGGAGATGTAAAAAGCAATCCATTTAATGCCTTAATTCTTTATGCCAGTTGTTTGCCATGTTTGTTTACTGTGAAGTCACATTTAGCCGCGATAAACATCACAAGATCTCCACGTGACTTCCTGTGTTCTCAGCTGAGGCTCGCGTTGTTTGTGAAGTTAATCTGATGGTGCGTGGTGTGCTGTCATGACCACTATAGGAACAAATGTGTTAAATCGTCAATTTTTTTCATCATGTTTGTGGTCTTTCACATTTGGAAAGTCTGATAATATTTAAAAAAAAACTTTTGGTGTTGCTCTACTTTAAACCAACCAAACATAATCATTACAGAAAGGTGCAAAACCCAGTAACACGCCAGATCGCAAGTGAGATCTTCCCCTAACCCAAACCCACAAAGAAAACCTTTTCATTTAGTTTATTCTGTTTGATTTATAAGCAAACTTATACATGTCCCCCCAAAAATGTACATTTGGTTTTAACAACGTGATGAATACCAGGTTCACACACACCTGGATGAGTGGCCAGCTATTACTGTAGTATCTTGGGAGCAATTGGGGGGAAGATGCCTTTTCAACAACTCGAAGTATTGCATTTTGCCCCATTCAAAGTAAATGAAGTGATGAATCATGTTATGTCCAATATCTTTGATAAAACATGCTCCAATGAACACTGATTTAAAACAATCCACCTTCTTGAGCCTGAAAGAACAGAGTTTGCTTAAACTAAAAACTTTTTTGTTACTGTATGCTGGTTGAAAATCTATTTACATCCTAATAGCAAACACCAAGTGAAGTGGTCTAAATACATTTGAAAAATATCTTCTTGTAGACCTCTGAGCACCCTGCTCAATGCAATTTTCCATCGTCACGCAGTGTTGAGAAGTCTGTGGTTTTTCTAAGGAGTTAAAGTGGTTTTTGACTGTTGCCACTGGTTGTTTAATTTCCGCAAGTTAAGTCAGTCAGATGTCAGTTATAGTTTATCTTGACTGTTAAACCATTTGAACCTATTTTAGTGTTTTAACCCTGTTTAAACACAGTCCAGACCTCAGTTTTCTAAATAAAACAAACGGGTCGGTGTAATGGCTGTGCTGTAAGTTTTCCTCACAATACTGTACAATTGATGTACACTGTTCTTATTTAACATGTTTCAGATCAGATATTTGCAATGTTTAAAGGTCTTCACGTCTAATTGCACTTCCCACTTTTAGTTTCTTAATGTATTTCCTCTCAGTTTCCAAAATGACACCAGACTTAAGTGTCGTATTATTAGTTCAGCAGTTTCAGGAGAACATTGGTTATCATTTCACTCTGATAAACTATTCAGGCCCGTTGAAGACACTTCCTGGTTTTGTTTTCCATTTTACTTTGTGATTCCAAGATTATTTGTGTCATACATTTTCCTAACAGCAATCTTTTTCCATTAAAGGATAATTCCGGTATTTAACACTTTGAGTCTCATTTCTGGTTTGTTTTGGATGAACTATAGTCATGGACACTGAAATTTTGACAATGGGTCGTGTCTTGACTTTTTGACTTGTTTAGAAGCGTCTCTTGACTGCTTCAGAATGGAAGTCAATGGCCATGCACAAACATGTCATTAAAACAACACTTAACGTTCATTTTCAAAACTGTGCTACTCACCGAGTGGTTTGTGCTGTTTGTTGATGATTAAAAACAAGTTGTGTAGCGAAACACAGTTTCTGTCGTGTTTTATTTGGCATTTTGTAAAATTCCATTGACTTCTCTTGGAAGACTCATTGCTCGCTGATATATCACTCCACCGCCGAGAAACAGAAAAGGGTCGTTTACATGTGGTTGTCGTTTTTTCCCTCGGTTTCTCTCAGAAGAAATTTTTCTCATATTTGATGGCTCAGTGACCAGCTTTAGGTTTAAAGTTGAGCTTGATTGTGACTGTCTATACGCTAGACACCGAGCGTACTTGTATGGCAAAGTGGTTGTCGCCATCAAGTGGTCTGGAGTGTGCTAACGCTTCAGACTCAAATATAGAGCAGAAGTATATACGCGGTCGTGAGGTATCTGAAAAAATAGTTCCACTATAGCAAATAACACGGATTGAAATCATACATTGCGCCAATATATTTGTTTTTAATCATCAACGAACACCACGAACCACTCGGTGAGTAGTACAGTTTTGAAAATGAACGTTAAGTGTTGTTTTAATGACATGTTTGTGCATGGTCATTGACTTCCATTCTAAAGCAGTCAAGAGACGCTTCTAAACCAGTCAAAAAGTCAAGACACGACCCATTGTCAAAATTTCAGTGTCCATCACTGTAGTTCATCCAAAACAAACCAGAAATGAGACTCAAAGTGTTAAATACCGGAATTATCCTTTAAAGCCTCCCTCACTAATATTTACTGCAAGGACAATACAATGGGAGCTTCACAATACTCAAGTGGATCCTCTTAGTTCCTGGCTCCTCTTCTCTGTCCTCCAGCTCGTGAACCCGACAACAATGGAGCTCAGCTATTTTGAAGGACATTTCAGTTGTCTATCTGCACCATGAAGAGGTGAGGAACAAGGACTGAGGAAGCTTCCTGACAGGAGTGCATCCTCCCCTCACATGCTAAAGCCGTGGTGCTAAGATGTGAGGAAATGAACTTTCACAAAGGGAAATGAGAATGCAAAAATGAGAAGCACATAGTGTGTAGATTGTCATGTATACATCAGGCTCCGCTCTACTCTACATCTGTTCTCATTCAACTTACCATCTATACATTTAATAAACTTTGCAAATAAACCAGCGACCTTTAAGTGTCAAGCCTTATTCATCATCTCATGGTAGACTGGATTGTGGTCTGTTTGACCACAAGTGGAAAGAACAACAGGTTTGAAAAAAAATATTCTTTTCAAAACTTAAATGCTTATTTGAACTAAAGTAGAGGTAGAAGTCATAATGGATTATTTGTTTAACAGTCAAGGGGGCTTTTGTGAAAAAAACATAAGAATTGACTTTGGTCTACAAACATTTCTTGCATTACAGGGTCCTAGAAGACACAGGAAATGTGTGGGTTATGAGGCCTCAGTCTTTTAATGCCAAGTACACTAGCCAGTTTAGTGCTTAAATGTGAAGTAGTTTGTTTAAAAATCTGCATGTGATTTTTTGGAAAATTACACCATATGCTCTGCAACAAAGCACAGACATAAATGCATTTATACTCAAGAGTGTATTGAGATGCTACTTTGTGCCCTAATTCATACAAGATATCAGATCTAAAACAGATCTTGGGACTTTGTCTTATATACAGTTATATATTCTGTATAGTGTATATTTACATTGATATGTAAGCAATACACAGTGATCGAAACACAGGAAAGGCTGCTGTTGATATTCTTCAAGTTAAATTTAGGGAATAGTTATAATAAACCGTAAGTGTCACAAGCAGTTTCACACTCTGTACCTTGATCATCATCATGTTGCTCTCTCTCTCTCTCTCTCTCTCTCTCTCTCTCTCTCTCTCTCTCTCTCTCTCTCTCTCTCTCTCTCTCTCTCTCTCTCTCTCACTCGTGCTCAGTGGTTTTCAGTGGTGTCCCACTCTCACGTAACCACTTCCCTTCATTTCTCTCTACAGACTCTCATTAGATGATCAGAGGTGTTGTAAAATGCACAAGTTAGTGTACATGTAACAGCTTCATCTCTTTCTAATTATATTAGATTTCTTATCATGGATGTTTTTCATCCCTGGATTCTTCACTCGAATCTGTTTGTCATCTTCACTTTACTGATTTATGCAGGTACATATTTAATGTTCATGTATTTCAGTTTAGTAGATTGTTACGTATAGTTTTGTTTTGTGCTCTCTGTTTGTCAGTGAATTTTGTTGTCTGTGTGTTAGTGATTATGAACATGTGCAGATGTGTCTCATAAAATGTGCATGTGTGTATTGCAACTACTGCATGATGTGTAATCATTTTTCAAATGTACTTCCCAATATAGCAATTAAAACATATCAGTGACTGGTTTTGTTTTATTCTTCAGATCTCTCCAAAAATGGTGTGCCAAGGATTCTGCATCGAGTTAACCAAACAGCTGTTGTGGGGGACACAGTAACACTTTACTGTAACAATACAGAACATAATAATAATATTCTGCAATCTGACGATATAACATGGAAAAGAAACAACATCAATATTTTTGCTCAAGCCTCATTCTCTAACAAAACTATAAATGACACCAAAACTATGACAAACTTTTCCTCAGACAGGATGTATATTAATCCAGCAGTTCCAAAGGAATTGAAAATAAATCAAATACAAGCATCAGATGCAGGAAACTATTCATGTTACACTAGTACAGCAGTAATAGGATGGATATTAACAGTAACAGGTTAGTTCATCATTTGTTTTATTAAGTTTTCTATAATTTTGTGTGAAACTAGTAAAAGCAAAGAATGCTGAATGATAGATGTTTTCTGACTCTTGTGTTAGTTTCAGAAAACAGATCAGGGTCTCTTAAACAGATATCATACCTCTACATTTTCATCCCATGTACTGCAGTTATTATCATCTGTCTGATCATCAGTCTCAGTATCTGGATTCACAGGTAACAGATCAACACATCATGGACAGATGAGAATGTCATAAGCATGTTTATTTATAAAGTACTGTATATGTAAGTGATAATGTAGTCATCTTTTGCGTGGGGGTCTTGATCACCCTGTCAGGATTTAATCGCGTTAACAACCGCAGCTTTCCATACATTATTACACTTATTACACGGTTACTTGCCACAGGAGTAAATATATAAGAAAATTGATTTGATATGTTATTAGCTTGTTTATAAGAAATGTAAACCTTTTGTGAGGAAAAAAACATTACGTAAAAGCTTTAGGCCGAGACGTGTTTAAGTTGACATACGATGCACATGCATTGGTTTAATAATTTGTAAATAAAATCCAATAAACTTTTATGTTATACATTTTTTAAATGTATTATGAGTTTATGGTAACACTTTAGAATAAGGTTGTATTCGTTAACATTAGTTAACATAAACTAACAATGCGGAATAAAGTTTTACATTTTTGTTAATGTTAGTTAATGCCAATCCAATTGTTCATTATCGTGCATTAACTAATGTTAACAGTAACAACTTTGTTTTTTTTAAATGTAGTAGTAAATGCTGAAATGAACATGAATTAAGATTAATGACTGTAGAAGTATTGTTTATTGTAAGTTCATGTTAGCTAATACATGTTAACTAATTTTAACAAACACAAACCCGCTGTAAGTGTTACCGAATTAATATTGGAAGTATTAGGCTACACCTGTCAAAATTACTCACAGTACCTGGATGAGGCTTTCTTATTAGTTTTAGCCGGTTGTTATCTGGGAATATCAACATCGGAATGTTGCCACTGGCCAGCAGAATTTGGCATCTTAATAAAGAAATGTCAGCAATGTTAGTTGCTTTTTATGAGTATTGCATTTACATTTAGTAATTTAGCAGACACTTTTATCCAAAGCGACTTACAAATGAAGCAACAACACAAGCAATTACAACACAAGAACCGCAATACATCAGTGCAATAAAACTAGTCTCATCAAGTCTAACACAGTATACATAGCCATGGGTTCATTTTTATTTTTTTAAGGACAGAAAAAATAGAAAAAGACACTAAACTCTGTATTAGGAAGTGAGGTGTTGGCGGAGGAGATGGGTTTTTAGGCGATTCTTAAAGACAGATACAGAATCAGCAGATATTGGTACGAGTTTTTTCAGTACGCTTTTCATCAAATGTGAACATCCAAGTGCCTCCAGTTACCACCAGTGTTACTAGGGCTGGGCAAAAAAATAGATTTTTCAATTAATCGTTTTTTAAAACGTGGTCAACTAAAAATCGATTCTCAAAGTGCAGAATCGATTTTGTTTTCATATTTATTTCCGCAAACATTGAACGGAGGAATGGAAGCATTTTAGATTTCGCAAGCAAGACGTGTTGTGGCTTTTAATTTCTTTTTATTAATTACCCACTTGTAAACTGCTGTTCACTGTTCTTTTTTATTAATATAGTATGTGTATTAAATCTATATTTATTGAGTTGAATCGAGAATCGAGTATAAAAACCTACCTGAGAATCGGAAATTTAACCGAGAATCGAATCGATTTGATAGCTTGTGAATCGAAATCGAATCGATCTGGAACATCTGAATCGATACCCAGCCCTAAGTGTTACCTCTAATAATATTAACATTGCTCAGATTTTTGCTTTGATTTGCTGCTTTCTTTTATGCATGAGTGTTATCGAACATTACAAATAAAATAAAAGAATTGATAAAATGTGCATCGGTGGTCCAGTCTGTGAAAGTAATTTTTATAATTTTCTGTTTTCTACATGAAATCATCCTACATAATGTAAAGAACGTACTGTAAAAATATAACCTTGATAAATTTAATATCGACTGCAAGATCATGTCAAAGATTGAAATCAATGTGAAATCAATGACTGAAATCTTGAAATTTAATAATTAAGATTTCAAATGTGGATTTCTCAATCCATGATGCATACCACCAAGTTTTTTTTTGATATTGTTAAACTTTGATTAATTGTAACTTAACAGGACATGGAAAAGCAACAGAGATGCAGGTCGGAGAGAAACAGGGCAGGACTTCGTAAGTTTTCTTCCATTGCATGATTTGCTTTCATATTACTAAATGATTTACATTTTATTTTATTTGACTAATAATTAAGGTTTAATAATTTTTTTCTATTAGTCACAGACACCGGCCAGAGGAGGAGTACAAACTCAAAACAATCAGTACTTTGAGAGATACAACTCATTGTATGGACAAGTATGACACTGAAGATCCATCCGTTCTCCAATTCTTTCCTGGCTGCCAAACCTCTCTGCACAACTGTAATCCATGCTTGTCATCTTCCTCCATCTTTAGCAAACTAAAACATTTTATTTTCAATGAGGTATTTGATTCAGAGATCAGTTTAGCCACATGCCAAACTTTGGTTCAATACACGTGCTTCAGATTAAACATCTATAATCAAAACAACAAAGCCAGTTTTTCTACAACTAAGTTTATACAATTTTGTGGTTTATAGACCAGGGTATATTGTAGTAATAAACCTACCTCATCGTCCATCTAAACAAAATTATTGATGCTTTCGGCGTCTTGTTTGTATTTATATTTATGTAGGAGAATGTTTATGTGCGCAGGCGTGTAGTGTTTCTTTACAAAGTTGCATCGCCATCTACTGGCCTGGCACACATAATACAACGTTTTAGTTGTGTAATCTGTGCAGGTTTTTACAGCATTGTCATGTGTACATCAAATTTTTCATAACACAAAGGAAAACTTTTCTGTTTTTTACTACATCAGTGTCATGGAAACGTAAAAGCACTCATAACAGCATTATTTTCTTAAAGGTGACCTGCCTGTGAAAACCCAGCTAACATTATTTATTTGTGATTTACTGTTTTCTACATAAAATCATAATGTAAAGATCATTCTGTGAAAATATAACCTTGATATCTTTAATATTGACTGAGTGAGGCCATGTTAAAGATTAAAATCAATGATTAAAATCAAACTCTGATGCTTCTTATCTTGTTAAGGGGATTTCACAGACATTAGCAGAAATGTGATAACAAATGATAACATAAGCAGATAAATGCAATAAAGATTTAAATTTAACACAATAGAATAAAGTCAATGTGTTTAAAATGATTTGCATAATAAACCATCCTTCATTCAAATGCATGTACATTTTACATCCAGATTTCATTTAATGCAGTTGGTAATTTACTCTAATAAAAGCAAAGTTAATATGTTTTAATATTATAGCTCTCAAGATATGAGTTGTTTGCTGTTAGATTTATATAGGGAAGGCAAAAAACAGTATTATTACAATATGAATCAAAAATATTTAAAAATATATTTAAATACAGAAGCAAATGCTAATGGCAGTTTTCCCCTGAAAATGAAATGTAAATCCCCATGGTTGATGTACAAAAACGTCTATTTTACATTTTGTACGTTTTCCTTTATCGAACCCATGACCCTTGTGCTGTTAACACAACTGTTAAATGATGTCAACTTACATGACATGGCAGTGGCAATTGTGATTTTAGTTAAAAACATTGAGTTAGTGCCCCCTAGCGGATCTGTACCTGCATTTTACAGTTGTAGTTATAATGCATAAGCAATTTAATACTTTATACAATTAACTTGATAAAAAAACATTTAGTGTTTTATAAACATTTCAATAAATTAATGTTTGTTCTTTTATCATTTTAATTGCCCCCAATTAACTATGATAAATAAATACATTTAAATTGAAAAAAAAACTTTTTGAAATATAAAACAAATAACATTTTTGTGTGCAAACATTTGTGTGTAAGCAAAGTTGTCAATAAACTCTATCTGGTTCTAAATTGAACCTATTACAACTAGACTGTAAAACAGAACCACGACCGCAAATAACAGGAAGAATAGCAAAGTCTTTAAGCAAAGCATAGCATAGTCTCTAAAACAAAAATATAATACTATGTGCTGTAGAGCATTTAAAACGTCCCCTGTATTAGCACTATAGGTTGAAATGGGTGAGATGGTGTGTTGGACAGCTATAAGGGCACTTAAAAACCCAACTAGTTAAAAGAGTCCACAAAGAAACCTGGATCTCACCAGACGGAAACACCAAAAACCAGATAGACTACATCACAATCTCTAGGAAATTGAGAAGAAGCCTGCAAGACACAAGATCCCAACGAGGGGCAGATGTAGCCTCAGACCATCACTTGGTGATTGGAACTATCAAAGTCAAGCTACGAGCCTTCAGAGACATAGCCAACCGACCTCACATCAAGTTTAACACCCAGTGGCTGAAAGAGAAAGACTACAGAGACACCTTTTCAGCCTCCCTGAAAAAACAGATTTGAAGCCTTGAACTTGGTGACAGAAGAAACACCATTGGAAGAACACTGGAGCTCCCTAAGAGACACATTGACAGACACGTGCCAAGAAGTGCTGGGCAAAAGAGAATGAACAACCAAGGAATGGCTCTCCAGTGACACATGGCAACTGATAAAGAGCAGAAAAGACATCAAACAGCAGATTAACAGCAACAAGAACGAAGAGGAAAAGAAAGTTCTTCGAGATAAATATACCCAAATAAACAAGAAAGTTAAGAAAAGTGCCAGAAAAGACAAGAGGCTCTTTTATGATGCGCTAGCAACGGAGGCAGAATAGGCAGCAGGAAAGAGGGACCTCAATACTCTGTATAAGGTCACTAAGACTCTCTCGACTAAGAAGACAAATGTGGACAAACCGGTTAAAGACAGAGTAGGAAACCCCATCAGTAAAGAGAAAGACCAGAGACAACGATGGGCTAATCACTTTAAAGAACTCCTAAATCAACCCCTGCCATCAGAAAGGCCAGACATCCCCCCTGCAGACTCAGCACTCAAAGTCAACACCAACCCACCTACGAAAGCAGAAATCCTAAAAGCCTTGAAGATCTTGAAAAATGGGAAAGCAGCCGGCCCAGATGGAATTCCCCCAGAGGCGCTCAAGGCAGACCTTTCAACCACAGTCAACATGCTGCTGCCTCTACTGCAGAAGGTTTGGAGGGTAGGAAGAGTACCAGCAGACTGGAAAAAAGGACACATGATAAAACTTCCCAAAAAAGGAGATCTAGGATCCTGCAATAATTGGCGAGGCATCATGCTACTTTCAGTACCGAGCAAAGTACTGACCCGCATTATTCTTGACCGGCTGAAAGACGCAGTGGAGGAAAAACTTAGGCCAGAACAAGCCGGCTTCAGGAAAGAAAAGTCATGTACAGATCAGATAGCCACACTCCGAATCATTATCGAACAATCCTTGGAGTGGCAGTCACCATTGTACCTTAACTTCATTGACTTTCGTCAAGCGTTCGACAGTGTGGACAGGGAAACCATCTGGCAGCTCCTTCACCATTATGGAATCCCTCAAAGTTTCATCACACTGATCCAACAACTTTATGAAGGCGCCACGTGCCAAATTATCCATAACGGCAAATTGACAGAGGAATTTGAGGTGAGAACAGGAGTCCGGCAAGGATGCATGCTCTCCCCAATGATCTTTCTGTTAGTGGTCGACTGGGTGATGCATCAGACAACTAAAACAGGAAAAACCGGAATCCAGTGGTCCATTAATCAATTTCTTGAAGACTTGGACTTTGCAGATGACTTGTGCCTAATGTCACAGAAATGCCAACATATGCAACAGAAAACCGATAACCTAGTCCACGAAGCATCCAAGACTGGACTGCAGATCAACTTAGAAAAGACTGTTATCATGACACTGTTAAAAAAGCAGCAGAAGCCAATCACCCTTGGAGACAGCGAGCTGAAAGAAGTCACTTCTTTCACCTACCTGGGCAGCATGGTATCTGCAAGAGGAGGTTCTGATGAGGACATCAAAGCCAGAATTGGGAAAGCTAGATATGCCTTTATTACCTTGAGACCAGTCTGGAGGTCAACATCCCTATCTGTCCGTAACAAATTATGAATTTTCAACAGCAACGTTAAATCTGTCCTCCTTTATGGCTCAGAGACCTGGAGAGTCACCAACACCCTAACCAACAAACTCCAAGTATTTGTCAATGGCTGCCTTCGCAGCATACTGAAGATTAGGTGGACAGACAAACTAACAAACACTGATTTGTGGCAGCGGACAAACCAAGATCCCATCAAGCAGCAGATTGCCAGGCGTAAATGGCGATGGATAGGACACACCCTGCGGAAGCCCCCACAGGACATCACCCGGCAGGCTTTGCAGTGGAATCCTCAGGGAAAGAGACGGGTCGGTCGCCCTAAGACCACCTGGAGACGATCCTGCGAAGAGGAAATGAAGAAGTGCAACCTGTCGTGGGGTGAACTGAAAAAGGCTGTCCAGAATAGACTGCATTGGAGAGCTGTTGTTGAGGCCCTTTGTTCCACAGGGAATCCAAGGAGATAAGCAAAGTTAAAAGAGTATTGGAAAATTGTTGAGAACATGAATGTAATGACACAATAAAGTGGAGGAAGCAAGCGCAGGCGATCAAAACAGATTTATTAATAATGATGGTAAGAGCAGTGAAACAAACAGAGCAAGTGACTGAGTCCAGGATGTTGGCAATGGTGATCGAAGGTCTACGGTGGCGTGAAGAGTGTTGAGGCGTGAAGTCGGTGAAGAGTGTGATGATGGCCAATGGATGAAACCAGAAACGAACCAAACACTCACACAGAGACGACAACACGAACACAGATCCAAACACGCCGACGAGAGACGATAATCCAAGTAGTATGGCTGGAACATGAAATGAGGATCTGACAACAGGAAGAGAACTGAGTGAGTATATGTAGCTGATGGGTAATGAGGATCAGCTGGAGCGAGGCAATCATACACAGGTGACAACACTTAATCAAACGAGCACATGACAGAGGTGAGTGAACAAACAAACACACACACACATGACACGGAGGAAACAGAGGATTTCCTACCGTGACAGTACCCCCTCCCCTAGGAACGCCCCTTGGCGTTCCCAGCCTGCTTTACCTGTAGATTGTAATCATCAATAAGGCGGTGATCCAGTATGTCCCGAGCAGGAACCCACCTTCTCTCCTCCGGACCGTAACCTTCCCAATCCACCAAGTACTGAAACCCGCGTCCCCTCCGTCTGGAGTCCAGAATACGATTAACCAAATATGTGGTCTCCCCATTAACGATACGAGGCGGGGGGGAACCGGGGCAGGCGGATTAAGACGGGAAAAAATCACCGGTTTAATTTTGGACACATGAAACACGGGATGAACCCTCCTGTACGCCGGTGGAAGGCTAAGACGCACTGTTACCGGATTAATGATTTTGGTAACAGAAAACGGGCCAATAAATTTGGGAGCAAGCTTTTTCGAAACGGAACGCATCGGAATGTTCTGGGTTGAAAGCCACACTCTTTGACCGACGACGTAACGGGGAGGCTTCGACCGGTGGCGATCGGCCTTAGCCTTGGTGCGCGACCTTGCCTGGAGCAGAGCTCTACGAGCTCTGGTCCAGGTGCGGTGACACCTCTGGACTAGTGCGTTTGCAGAGGGGACCGACACCTCAGATTCAGTACTGACAAAATTAGGTGGTTGGTACCCTAAACTACACTTAAGTGGAGACATGCCCGTAGATGACACCGGCAGAGAATTGTGTGCGTACTCCACAATTGAGAGTTGTTGACACCAGGACGAAGGATTGTTGGAAGCCAAACATCGCAAAGCCCTTTCGACATCCTGATTGGCTCGCTCGGTTTGACCATTGCTCTGGGGATGGAACCCGGATGAAAGACTAACAGTCGCCCCTAACAATTTACAAAACTCTCGCCAAAATTTGGACACAAATTGGGGACCCCTGTCAGAGACCACGTCTGTCGGAAGGCCATGTATACGGAAGACGTGGTCAATGACAATTACCGCTGTTTCCTTGGCTGACGGCAATTTGGGCAAGGGGATGAAATGAGCCGCCTTCGAGAACCGGTCCACTACGGTTAAAATCACCGTATTACCCTTAGAGGGTGGGAGGGCGGTAATGAAATCTAGCGAGATGTGGGACCAGGGTCTCGAAGGGACAGACAGCGGTTAGGGTAACTCATCTGGAGGTCGATTGGAAGTCTTACCAACAGCACAAACCGAGCAAGCCAAGACGAAGTCGTGAACATCACGAGCCATACCAGGCCACCAGAATCGTTGCTTGACTAGAAATCTAGTTCTACTAACCCCTGGGTGACAAGCAACACTGGAACAATGACCCCACTGGAGAACGTCTGACCGTAACCCCTCCGGCACAAATAAACGGTTCGGTGGGCAACGAGCCGGGGGCATTACCCCTTCTAAGGCAGTCAATACCTTCGATTCGACCTCCCATCTGAGCGCGGAGATAATGATGGTCTCCGGTAAAATGGGCTCGGGAGTAGCAGTACGATCGGAACGCTCAAAAAGACGGGATAAAGCATCGGGTTTGATGTTTTTGGAACCCGGCCAGTAAGAAAGTGTAAAATCGAAACGACCGAAAAACAATGCCCACCGAGCCTGCCTGGAGTTAAGTCTTTTGGCAGTTCTAATGTATTCGAGATTCTTATGGTCTGTCCATACAATAGGTACACCCGACCCTTCAAGCCAGTGACGCCATTCTTCCAGTGCCAATTTGACGGCCAACAACTCCCGATTGCCAATGTCATAATTAACTTCCGCAGGAGATAAACGATGAGAATAATATGCGCAAGGATGAACCTTTCCGTCTGAGGATGCGCGCTGGGATAACACTGCTCCTACCCCCACCTCTGACGCGTCGACCTCCACTATGAATTGGCGTGAGCGATCAGGGGTGACAAGAATAGGAACTGAAACAAAGCAGCTTTTCAGTTTGGCAAACGCAGCTTCAGCTGCGTCTGACCACCTGAACGTCAAACTAGGGGAGGTCAAAGCGGTCAGAGGCGCGGCTAGTTGGCTGAAATTGCGAATGAAACGCCGATAAAAATTGGCGAACCCCAGAAATCTCTGCAGGGCCTTGCGAGACTCTGGGGATGGCCAATCTACCACAGCCTTAACCTTCTCAGGATCCATGCGAACACCCTCAGTCGAAATGATGTGTCCTAGAAAAGAAACAGACTGTGCATGAAAAACGCATTTCTCCGCCTTGACAAACAATCCATTCTCTAGCAACCGCAGAAGCACTCGTCCTACGTGTTGCACATGTTCCTGGAGAGACGAAGAAAAAATCAGTATGTCATCCAGGTAGACATATATGAACTGATCGACCATGTCTCGCAACACGTCATTAACGAGTGCTTGGAAGACTGCCAGCGAGTTGGATAGACCGAAAGGCATCACGCAATACTCAAAATGGCCACGAGGGGTGTTAAAAGCAGTCTTCCATTCGTCCCCCTCCCTAATACGGACCAAATGATAAGCGTTACGTAAGTCCAATTTAGTGAAAACGGACGCTCCCTGCAACCTCTCAAAGGCTGAAGACATAAGCGGCAAAGGATAAGTATTCTTTACCGTTATGTTGTTCAACCCTCGGTAGTCAATACAAGGTCGCAAGGATCCGTCCTTCTTTCCCACAAAAAAGAACCCCGCCCCCGCTGGAGAAGAGGAAGGGCGAATGAACCCCGTTGCTAGAGAACTGGATATATATTTCTCCATGGCCGCCGTCTCTGGAATAGACAAGGAATATAACTTGCCCTTAGGCGGAGAGGTACCTGGCAATAACTCTATCGCACAGTCATAGGGACGATGAGGAGGAAGAGAATCAGCCCGGGACTTACTGAACACCTCCTTCAGGTCGTGGTACTCCGCGGGCACGTTAGACAAATCCACTGCTTCCCCCTGAAACACAGACTCAGAAACATTAACACCAGCAGACAAAAGACAAGACAAATGACACTCCACGCTCCAGCTAACCACAGATCCGAGACGGCAATCGATCCTGGGGTTGTGTTTGTGGAGCCAAGTGTGACCGAGAACAATGGGAGTCTGAGGTGAGTCTGTGATGAGGAATGAAATCTTCTCCGTATGATTACCAGATGTGATGAGTGAAACAGGGATGGTGGTCTGAGTGATGACTGGTAGCTTGTGTCCATCAAGTGCAAACGGTGCAATGGGGTGTTTGAGGGAGGTGAGAGGAATCCTGATCTTACGTGCGAAGTTGATGTCCATGAAACTACCCTCGGCCCCAGAATCCACCAAAGCGTGCTGATCCAGTGTGTGGGTAGACCACCGTAGTCTCACCGGAAGGAGTGTCGATGTTGATGAGGTCTTCCTGGCAGAGATCCCACTCGATAGTAGCCTCAGATTTACTATCGGGCTTGATCTTTTACTGGGCATCGCTGGATGTGATGTTCTGGGCTGCCACAGTACAAACACAGTCCAAGGGATCTCCGCCTGATCCTCTCCTCCCGGGAGAGCCGAGCTCGCATGGGTTCCAGATCTCCAGGTGGGCTGACCGCAACCTCTGGCCGCCGGTGCTGAACCTCTGGACGGGTCGTGCGAGTGGTCCTCCCCCTCCGTCTGGCTGCTTGGTCGAGCCGGTTGTCTATCCTGATAGTGAGGTCGATAAGTCCGTTGAGTGAAGAGGGAAGTTCAACGGCTCGAATCTCCTGCTGGATGCGGTCGGCCAACCCATGCAGGAAATGATCCCACTGCGCCTCTTCGTTCCACTTACACTCCGCCGCCAGGGTGCGGAACTCAATAGAGTAGTCTGATACGGACCTATCATCTTGACGTAGGTCCGCTAGAAGCCTGGCCGCCTCCCTCCCGGCGACGGAGCGGTCGAAAACCCGTCTCATCTCCTCCGAAAGGGTGTGGAACGAAGCACAGCAACGATCTTGGTCCTCCCACACCGCCGTCCCCCAGAGGGCAGCCCTCCCTGTGAGTAGGGAAAGTACGAACGCCACCTTCATCTCCTCGGTGGTGAACGTGCGGGGCTGCAAGGCGAAGTGCAGAGAACAATGAGAAAGAAATGATCGACAAAATCTTGGCTCACCCGCATACTTTTCTGGAATGGGGAGGCGTGGCTCGGACTGGGAAAAACCCCCAGTGGTGATCGGCGGTGTGGGTGGGGTGGGGGGCGCAGTGGGTGGCGGTGGAAGATGTTGTTGAGCCTGGAGAGCGAGCTCGGAAACCTTCGTCACCATCGCTTGGACCCATCTCATCTATCGCCTTGTCTTGACGATCCATGCGACCCACGGTGCGTTGCAAAAACTCCTCCAGATGAGATGGGGAGCGATCGCCTGCTGCTTCCATGATGGTCAGATCCTTCTGTAATGACACAATAAAGTGGAGGAAGCAAGCGCAGGCGATCAAAACAGATTTATTAATAATGATGGTAAGAGCAGTGAAACAAACAGAGCAAGTGACTGAGTCCAGGATGTTGGCAATGGTGATCGAAGGTCTACGGTGGCGTGAAGAGTGTTGAGGCGTGAAGTCGGTGAAGAGTGTGATGATGGCCAATGGATGAAACCAGAAACGAACCAAACACTCACACAGAGACGACAACACGAACACAGATCCAAACACGCCGACGAGAGACGATAATCCAAGTAGTATGGCTGGAACATGAAATGAGGATCTGACAACAGGAAGAGAACTGAGTGAGTATATGTAGCTGATGGGTAATGAGGATCAGCTGGAGCGAGGCAATCATACACAGGTGACAACACTTAATCAAATGAGCACATGGCAGAGGTGAGTGAACAAACAAACACACACACACACACACATGACACGGAGGAAACAGAGGATTTCCTACCGTGACAATGAATATGTAATCTGAATAGTTTTGGATGGACAGTTTGTCCTACTGTAGTACTGCCAATAACACCACAATGGCAACTCTTAAATATAAAACTAAAAATAGAGAAGAACCTAAAGAGGTAATTGTACAAAATAACAGTTTTCAGTATGGATTTAAAGACCCAGGAAACAGGATTAATACTGTATACCTACACTCTAAAAATGGCTGGGTTATTTTTGACCCATAATAGATAAATATTGGAGAGAACACACTGTTGGGTTAAAATGACCCAATGGGTTGTTTTAACCCAACTGGTGGGTTATTATACCCCATGGTTGCATAACATCAACCCAACATTTGGTAATTTTTAACCCAGCATGTGTTTGGTCCAATATTTATCCATTATGGGTCCAAAAATAAACCAGCCATTTTTAGAGTGTACATTTAGATACACTGTCTGTCCAAAAAAGTCACACACTTGCCATTAGCTTTGATTATGGCACGCATTTGCTGTGACATAATTTTAATAAGCTTCTGCAGTGTCACAAAATTAATTCCCATTCAGAGTTGCAAAAATCTTTTACCAAGATCTTATTTTGATGATGGGAGAGTCAGACCCCTGCGCAAAGTGGTCTGGACTCTGTGGTGGCCTATGAGTGAAAATGTTGTCTCATGCTCCCTGAACCACTCTATGAGCCCGATGAATCCAAACATTATTATCTTGGAATATGCCTGTGCCATCAGGGATGAAAAAATCCATTAATTGAATAATTTGGTCATTCAGTATATTCAGGTAGTCATCTGACCTTATTCTTTGGGCCCATAACGGTGCTGAACCTAGAGCTGACCAACTTCAGCAGCAGCCAGGGAGGCGCTTACCTATTTGCTTAGTTAAATCTAGGTGGTGACTTTTTTATTTTGTACAATAAAATTAAGAATATAATCACATAATGCATACAATATTATTGAATCTTTAGTGGGAAAAAGATATCAATCCACTTGAAGCAGTCATAAATATTCTTGATAATGTGTAAATAATAAATGAAGCCATTAATTCTTCAAAGGGTTAATTGTCCGAAGGAATAATGGCTGAAGTTGAAACAACTGTTTGTTGAAATGCACTTTTGCATCAACCTGCCAAGTGAATTTCGGAGGTATCGTCACCGCACACATAATCTACACAGTGAAGTGTGCATCAAAATGTACTCATAAAAAATTCACCGCTTTCATTCTGAAGTGGACGGATTTGAGCACTTCAGATTGGGATGACCCTTCTGTGTGTTGGTCTGTGATTGTTTTTCACCCTATTCAAAGGTGGATTTAATCAATTAGCAACTACTGAAAACAATGTTGTTATATTTTTTTTACTTGCCTTAAAAACATGAATGACCAAATTAAATCAGTGCACTTTTTCTTACTTTTTCAGATCTCGATGGACAAATTCAAATCCAGCCCTGCCTTATTTCATTTCAGAAGCCGGTTTCACCATGTGGAAATAAGACAATTGCTATTCCGTTTATGGCGACTTTAATCATTCACTAATGCCACAGGATTATGACAATAATGAACTCAGTCTTCTCAAATGAACGCACACAGTTCGTAATAAACACCACAAACTCTGCACAGCCATGTTTCTGACTATCTTCCCTGTCAGAGTGCCTGAGTTAATGAGATGTGAATTTCTCCCTCACATGCTGGCAAAGCCGTCAGAGACAGCTAGAGGGCGTGGGGCGGCTAAGCCATACCTTTGTAACAGTCATGTCAATGTGTCTAAATAGTTTTTGGTCCTACATTTTTTACAGATTTTTTTAATCAGTTTTAAGAATTTGTTGGGTCTATATCACAGTTTACTTTATTTTGCTTCTTTCTCCATCTGGTCTGTCATATCCTTACACTTAGTTATCTTCTGAGAGCTTTACTGTAAGTCACAGAAAAAAATATCTGGATAATTACACACTGCAAAAAGACGTCCTCCAGTTTCTACTGCAGAAGTACACAAGATGGCACCATGCACGCTTGTGCTTTCAGGATAGAACAGTTAGACAGTAAGTATGACACAAAACATTGGGATAATTCACTTAACTCATAAATTATTTTATTTATTTATTAATTTATTTAAAAATGTATTTCGAATTTTGTCATATTCTGTATTAAATATTTTCAAAAAAAAAAAAAAAAGTCTCATAAAAATAAATAAAATATAATATCTGTCATTATAAATAAAGTAGACAACTTGGTGAATATTTTTGGCTTTAATTTACTAACACGAATGAATCCCTCTTATAGCACGCTGTATCCCGTTACCATAACAGCCCTGCACCCCAAATTTAACAGTGAATCACAATTTCTGAGTATGCATAAAACCATATGTATTTAATTATATATTATATACCTAAAGTTTAATGGTAAGTTATAATGCATTATTTTCATGATGACACACACATGAAAAGTCCTCGTGAAACCTGCTTGCAACATCATAATGTATTACAATTTATTGTTTAGAAGTCCTTAAAATAAGTTGCTGGGACACAAAAGAAAGTCTGCTGTCCATAACATCTTAGCAGGAACAAACGTGCACATGCAGAGCTGTGATCTTTCAGGCTTTAGGGGTCACATACGTTCATAATTAAGTCAAAATGTCCATTGGCGTATATAAATGTGTATAAAAAGATTAAAAAAGTGGTTTAAGTGGTTTAGGACGTATGAATCCATGCATACTGTAGACTTTTAAAGTGACAGCTGTAAGTTATATGTCAATCAAAAAACTATCTGCTATATTTATTTGTCATTTTTTTCTTATGTTCTTATATTATCACTTCCTGTTTACTTGATTATTTAATTACTTGAGAACTTTTTACTATTCATTTAGGCAAGCATTTCCTTCGTGGTCATTTCTGATTGAAGGCAATCCTTTATTCCGCTGATGATTTAACTCCTTTGGAAAAGTATAAAATTGTAGTTCAGGGTTCCTCTGACGACTGCTATTAGCCAACAGCGCAACATATGCCGGACATATTGTAATCTTGTTGTGAACCTTTTTGGAGTGTATATTGATATTCATCTGGTAGTTGTGGCTGATGTGACAATAGACTAAAGCAGGGCATGCAGCTGTGACCGGACACAAAAATGGCAGCGATGAAACACAGTGACGTCACGTGGTCCGGATGAATTGGGTTATTTGTCTATTTTAGTGGCCTGCCACACTGACTAAAGCTGAACTGCCTACAGACCGCAGCTCAGTTACTCTATGCAGCTGTATTATATGTATACACACATTTGTTATTACAGTCAAGGAGGATAAAGATGCATTGAACTAATGCCTCGAAAGTAAATTATTACTCTTAACTCAATACAATAAAACAGCAGATGTGTAAATCTTTGTAGGTTTTTTGCACACAGAGAAGACTGCAAAAGAACAAACATCTAACACCTATGTATAGTGGTTAATGTGTAAACAAAGTTCCCAGACACCTTTTCAAAAGAACACAGATTAAAAATATGCCACGCTAGTGTTTCATACGATTATTTGAATTATTGTTGTACATAGCAATTCATTGAATCATTTAAAATTCTAATTATAAGGATCAAACAAACAGTTTTGTGTAATGGCTGTGCTGTAATGTTTTTCATATTTAATTTTTCAATCATGTAGATAATTGATGTTTAAAAGGTCTTGCTGTCTAACTGCATTTCTCACTTCTCACTGCATTTCCTCACATTTTCCAAAATAACACCCAACTTTAGTGTATTATTAGTAAAGCTCTAACACGGCAGTTTTGATTATAAATTCACTAATGAGGTGTTAAAGACACTCCCTGTTTCAGTTTTTGATTGCAAGACAACTGGTGTCATTTTTTTTCTTTGACAGCCCTGCCTACATTTTTACTGCATGAACAAAATGTTTTACAAGGGGAGCTTCTTAATACTCAAGATAATGCTTCCTCTATCCTTGCACCTCCTTGTGAAACAGACTCAGATGCAGCTCAGCCATTTTGAAGGACATCTCAAGAGTTTAATTGCTTCACACGGAGGTAACAAACGAGGAGTGAGGAAGCTTCTTAAAGAGTCATTAACAAGGAAACCAGAGCCGGACAGTAGCGGAGCAGGTCCTTCACAGGAATGTTCCAACCCATGGCCCCACCTCGCCAGACTATTTCAATTTTCTAAACAAGTTAATGATAGTTTTCGCTTCAAGCGTTTGCTCTGTTTACTAGGCTTGTGCACAATTCAGAATTGAATTGAGAATGACTCGTAAATTCCAATTCAATTCTTGAATTTGAATTGATGTCAAAAACAGGATCTAGAATTACAATTCGAATTTGAATTAAAGGAAGCAGAATTTGCAATTCAATAGAAATTCAAGGAAATTCATATACATATTATACGGTAAGTGAAGTGTTTAAAATGAAGCTTTCAGTATATGTCAGGTATGAATGCATTACATATTCTATAAATTCCAAGAATGCTTTACTTTAACCAAGTATTTAAAATGGTTGCCAAACAATTTTCCAAAGGAACTTTCCTAACATGTATGTGACATTCTTTCTCTTGTGTGAATTTCTTTGAATTGCCATGAATTTAATTCCACTTCCTGTCTGTCATGACTGCTGGGTGATCGATGGCTGTGTGATCTGTGTGTGTGTGTGTTGTTTACCTGTGGTGCCGGTTCCTCGTGTGTTCACTAACTCCGCCCCCTTGTTTCAGTAGATTGTTCACCGGTGGTGTCTCGTTTACCTTTCCCTTTATATTGCACGTAGTCCTGTCCTTCGTTGCGCGCTCATTGTTTTATCACAGTCCTGCTGCCCTGCCTTGTCTTGTCAGTCGCTCTCTGTCTTCTCCTCTGTTACCCCAGGTTTGGTTTCGGCGTTCGGGGACACGTCTTCACCCGGACCGCTCGCTTGTGGAGTGTTGGATTATATTGACTTTGTTTGTCTCTCGATGCTGCTGGTTCGCTTCGTTTCTAGGCGGTATACCAGCTGTCTCTCTCTCTCTCCGGTTTGCATTATCACCCGTGAGTGGAGTACACCCATTTCACCTTTGTGGATTATATTGACTCTAACGACTGTTGTTTCTCGGAACCGCTGGTTCGCTTCGTTTTTAGGCGGTGACCAGTGGTTTCCGGGTGGTCCTTCTACATTTGGATTACACAGTGGATTATTGTGTAGCGCCGACTCACTCTCTCCTACTGTGGGAGTGCTTCATCCCCACAGTAGTGTTTCCACCAGAGTGAGTCAACGGGTGTACGCCGTGTGTGGATCTACCAGTGACTTTGCTCTCCTGTTCTCTATTTTTTCTAAATAAACTATTTAACTTGCACTTGACTCTGAGTCCGTTTCCTGACAGATGAGCGCGCCAAAAATGGAGTCAGCAAGTTTAGAAGGTCTGGAGGTGCAGACCGCCCTTCACCAGCAGGGGGCGGCCATTGACCAACATTCGTCGTTATTGTCTGCTGCTGCCAGAGATTTCAGCATCCTGTCTGAGCAACTGAAAGAGCTCAGCAATCGCTTGGACCAAGTGACTCCTCACCATGAAGCCCCAACCTCATCCGGAGGAGCCGCTTCATTCGAACGGGAGCCACACACGGCTACACCCCCCACCTACAATGGCGATCCCAACACCTGCAGATCCTTTTTACAGCAGTGCTCTCTCATCTTCGCGCTCCAGCCCCGTCGATTTTCTTCATCCACTTCCAAGGTGGTCTATGTCCTGACATTACTCACTGGAAGGGCAAGAGACTGGGGTATGGCCGCCTGGGGGGCTAAAGCTCCTTTTACTTTTTCATTTGAGGCTCTCGAGGAGGAGATGTTAAAATTGTTTGACCGCTCACTCAAGGGAGACATGGCAGCGGCTGAGTTGGTGAGATTACGGCAACGTAATGACTCTGTGACAGATTTTGCCATACGATTTAAGACGCTCGCTATTGGCTGCAACTGGAATGACGCGGCATTAAGAGCACAGTTCCTCGAGGGTCTCACGCCAGGTATTCAAAACGAGATTACACTGAGAGAGCCACCCACGTCCCTGGAAGCTGCCATCGATCTGGCTCTGAGGGTCGAGTCTCGCCATCGGCAGAGAGATCTGCGTCACTCATTTCGCCAGCTGATGTCGGAACCAGTGGAGTTCGCTTCAGAGACGCACTCCGAGGAGCCTATGCAGCTGGGCAAGTTCCGGATTTCTGCTAGAGAGAGAAATCGTCGGCTGTCTAATGGCCTCTGTTTGTATTGTGGCAAACCGGGGCATCTGGCGGCCACCTGTTCCGGTAAAAGCTCACGCCCGCCGATGAACCTGGGAGTCTCGGTGGGCGCATCGTCATTTAAATCTCCCGTAAGCAGCACCACACTACCTGTCATGATTAACTCTTTCTCGTCACAGGCGTTGCTGGATTCCGGTGCGGAGGCGTGTCTTTTGGATGCTGGGTTGGCCAAGTCCTGGGGTATTCCATTCATCCCTCTCTCCTCTCCTTTGTCTGCCTGGACATTGAAGGGCCAGCATATGGCTGTGATCACGCACCGCACACCCCCTGTGAGTTTGTTTGTTTCTGGCAATCATCGTGAGGAGATTGAATTTTACATCTTAGAGGATTCACAATCGCCAGTCATTTTAGGTCATGACTGGCTATCCAAACATAATCCTCACGTTGATTGGCAGAACAATGTTGTGTTATCGTGGAAGTCTTCGTGTTATGTTTCTTGTCTTGGTCCTGCTCCCTCTCTTGTCTCTTGTTCTGTCTCGCAGGTCCCGGCTATCGATCTCTCAGGGGTCCCGGCGGAGTACTCGGATCTGAATCAGGTTTTCAGTAAGTCCCGGGCTACTTCTCTGCCTCCTCATCGGTCGTATGATTGCGAGATCAAACTACTTCCCAACACTTCTCCGCCTAAGGGTCGTATATTTTCCCTAGCTAAACCAGAAAGAGAGGCTATGGATAAATACATTAATGACGCTCTTAAAGCCGGTCTCATTCGCCGCTCCTCGTCTCCAGCTGGTGCTGGATTTTTCTTTGTAAAAAAGAAAGACGGGTCTCTTCGTCCGTGCATTGATTATCGAGGGCTGAATGACATTACTGTTAAGAATAAGTACCCCTTGCCTTTAATGTCATCAGCATTCGAGTTATTACAGGGAGCGCGCGTATTTACCAAGTTAGATCTGCGCAACGCTTATCACTTGGTACGTATTAGAGAGGGCGATGAGTGGAAGACAGCCTTTAATACACCTTCTGGACACTGGGAATATTCCGTTCTGCCGTTCGGTCTTTGTAACGCTCCAGCTGTCTTCCAGACCATGGTCAATGTAGTGCTGGGTGACATGATTAACAGATTTGTCTTTGTGTATCTCGATGACATTCTCATCTTTTCTCCCTCCATGCAGATACACACTCAGCACGTTCGCATGGTTTTACAACGGCTATTAGAGAATCAGCTATTCGTTAAGGCGGAGAAGTGCGAGTTCCACAGGAAGTCGGTTTCGTTTCTGTGTTTTGTTATTGCCGAGGGAGAAATTCGTCCCGATCCCGCTAAGGTTAAGACGGTTGCCGATTGGCCAGTACCCGACACTCGGAAGGAGCTTCAGCGATTTCTGGGGTTCGCCAATTTTTATCGGCGTTTCATCAGAAATTTTGGTCAGATCGCTAAGCCTCTCACCGCTCTCACTTCACCTAATGTATGTTTCCGTTGGAGTAGAGAGGCTCAGGAAGCCTTTGATGTGTTAAAATCCCGGTTCATCTCTGCGCCTGTCCTCTCTATTCCCGATCCGGCTAAACAATTTATAGTGGAAGTGGATGCATCTGATGTCGGGGTAGGCGCCGTTTTATCACAGCGATCGTCTATTGATGGGAAAGTACATCCGTGTGCTTTTTTCTCTCACCGGTTAAACCCAGCAGAACGTAATTACGACATAGGGAATCGGGAGCTGTTGGCGGTTAGACTCGCTTTGGGTGAATGGCGTCACTGGTTGGAGGGAACCTCGGAGCCCTTTCTGGTCTGGACGGATCATAAGAATCTTGAATATATCCGTTCGGCCAGAAGACTAACATCTAGGCAGGCTCGTTGGGCACTCTTCTTTGATCGTTTCAACTTCACCCTCTCGTACCGGCCTGGCTCGAAAAATACCAAACCTGATGCTCTCTCCCGTCTGTTCGAAAAGTCCGATTCGGAGAGGACGGAGACCATTCTCCCGGAGGGGAGGGTGGTCGGCGCCCTCGTATGGGGAATCGAACAGCGGGTGAGAGAGGCCGGCCGGGAGGGGGAAGTTCCGGAGGGGTGTCCAGCGGGTCGCCTATGGGTTCCTGAGCGGTTACGTTCCGATGTCATCCGGTGGGGTCACGAGTCCAAATTTGTCGGCCATCCAGGTATTCGGAGAACGTTGGCTGCCGTCCGTCAGCGTTTTTGGTGGCCTTCTATGTCCACTGACGTCAGACAGTTTGTATTAGCCTGTTCGGTTTGTGCTCGTAATAAAGCATCTAATTTACCACCCGCTGGTCTGCTTAAATCTTTGCCCGTGCCCTCCCGCCCCTGGTCTCATATAGCCCTTGATTTTGTCACCGGCTTACCGGCATCTAATGGTAACACTGTTGTTCTAACTGTGGTGGATCGTTTTTCGAAGGCGGTTCATTTCATTCCCCTGCCCAAGCTACCTTCTGCAAAAGAGATGGCTCAGGTTTTGATTAATCACGTTTTTCGGTTACATGGTATTCCGACTGACGTAGTGTCAGATAGGGGTCCTCAGTTCATCTCTCGTTTTTGGCAGGAGTTTTGTAGACAAATTGGCGCCACGGCCAGCTTGTCTTCTGGTTATCACCCGCAGACCAATGGGCAATGCGAACGGGCTAATCAGGATCTCGGTAGAACGCTCCGCTGTCTGTCGTCACAATATCCGAATTCCTGGTGCGATCAGCTCCCGTGGGTTGAGTATTCTCATAATTCTCTTCCCGTTACGTCTACCAATTTGTCCCCGTTTGAACTTTCCATCGGTTATCAACCTCCCCTGTTTCCATCACAGGAGCCCGAGGCAGCGGTTCCGTCTGCGTTAGCTTTCGTACGCAGGTGCAGACGCACCTGGAGGAGAGCTAAGACACTGTTATTATCTAATTCCAGACGAACCAAAGCTGCAGCTGATCGTCATCGGCGACCTCCACCCCGTTACGTTTGTGGTCAAAAGGTATGGCTTTCTACCAAGGATCTGTCTCTCCGTGAGCCTTCTCGTAAGCTGGCTCCGAGATTCATTGGGCCATACAGTATTTCTAAGGTCATTAATCCGGTGACGATTAAGCTTAAGTTACCCCTTTCTCTTGGTCGGGTTCACCCTGTTTTTCATGTATCCAAGGTTAAACCTGTGATGTTTGCTCGCTATAACCCCCCTGTCTCTGCCCCCAATCCCCCCGCCCCTCGTCTAGTGGATGGTGCCCCTGTCTACACTGTTAAGAGGTTACTAGACTCCCGCCGCAGGGGCAGAGGATTTCAGTATTTAGTGGATTGGGAAGGATACGGTCCTGATGAGAGGAGCTGGGTTCCGGGTCGGGATTTGCTGGATCCAGGGCTGATCGAGGACCTCCGTCGGCGACAGGGTGAGTCTCCCGGTCCGTCTGGTGCCGGTCGTGGAGGGGGGGCTACTGTCATGACTGCTGGGTGATCGATGGCTGTGTGATCTGTGTGTGTGTGTTGTTTACCTGTGGTGCCGGTTCCTCGTGTGTTCACTAACTCCGTCCCCTTGTTTCAGTAGATTGTTCACCGGTGGTGTCTCGTTTACCTTTCCCTTTATATTGCACGTAGTCCTGTCCTTCGTTGCGCGCTCATTGTTTTATCACAGTCCTGCTGCCCTGCCTTGTCTTGTCAGTCGCTCTCTGTCTTCTCCTCTGTTACCCCAGGTTTGGTTTCGGCGTTCGGGGACACGTCTTCACCCGGACCGCTCGCTTGTGGAGTGTTGGATTATATTGACTTTGTTTGTCTCTCGATGCTGCTGGTTCGCTTCGTTTCTAGGCGGTATACCAGCTGTCTCTCTCTCTCTCCGGTTTGCATTATCACCCGTGAGTGGAGTACACCCATTTCACCTTTGTGGATTATATTGACTCTAACGACTGTTGTTTCTCGGAACCGCTGGTTCGCTTCGTTTTTAGGCGGTGACCAGTGGTTTCCGGGTGGTCCTTCTACATTTGGATTACACAGTGGATTATTGTGTAGCGCCGACTCACTCTCTCCTACTGTGGGAGTGCTTCATCCCCACAGTAGTGTTTCCACCAGAGTGAGTCAACGGGTGTACGCCGTGTGTGGATCTACCAGTGACTTTGCTCTCCTGTTCTCTATTTTTTCTAAATAAACTATTTAACTTGCACTTGACTCTGAGTCCGTTTCCTGACACTGTCATTCCAATTCAAATTCAACTTCCTGTCGGGTAGAGTCAGCTCAATTCAAATTCCAATTCATAAATTGAATGGAGGCCAATTCTGAAATACTGAAAGCCTGCTGTTTACCAAAACAAAACTTCATCACCGCCTACAAAAATTCAAACCCTTAAGCGGCAAGGATCACTGGTGAGCCCGGATTATTGTTGTCCAAAATTCATTACTCATCAAAACATCACACTCTTTCTTGATCTGGACAAACTCAGCATCATAAGAAAGGTTTAAGACTCCAGCTTCAATATTTGACCACTGTTTATGATTAAACTGGTTTGCATTGACACTAATTTCTTAATTTATGTCAGGAGTGCAAAATAATTAATCTGTAACGTTCGTTATTTAAAAATAATCACTCATAAAACATTCATTCTCGTCTTCTCCGGTTTATTTGTGTTCAAATACATAAAATATACCAAATCCGCCAGGGCTATTAGTACAATGGTGTGCAAATTTGGATAAATAATGATTAATTATCACATGTTAGTAAAATATTTAGTCATACAGAATAAGATTTCTATTCTATTCTATTCACTGAATTATGCGATCTGAAGAGCTCAAAGAGTGAACGGAGGGAGATGTGTGTCCTCTTCCTTATTTGCGTCAGATTTGACTGTACAGCTCATTTGCTTTACAGCTGTCAATCATCTCACGTGGTTCAACGTGCACTGTGGCAGTAGTAATGCAATATTTAGAAAATGTACTCTTGTACTGTTGATACTCAAGTACTTTTAAAAACAAGTAGACATCTGACTGTAGTACTTTTACTTGTACTTGAGTAAAATTTTGCAAGGGTATCTGTGCTTTTACTCAAGTAATGAAGCCGTGTACTCTGTCCGCCTCTGAAGGATTCACATGCTTATCCTTCCCTCGCATCCTAAAGGGGTGGATCTAAGATGCGAAGAAAGGAAGCAAGTAATAATACCTGTTAAATAACAGACTCTGACACCTTGAGTAATTACTACCTTAGCTTCTTGTGTGATCAAATTAAAATGCTATGTGTTTAACAATATAGTAAAAATATTGGTCCACAAACATTTGCGCTACTTTCAGAAGACACAGGAAATGTGTGGGTTATGAGGTTTTTCTCATTACTCATCAAACAAGCCATTTGATGCAAAGTATACTACCCAGTTTAGTGCATAAATGAAAATTAACTTAATGAAAAAAAATTGTGCATGTGAATGTTTTGGACATGTTTTGCTAAGAGTTTGCTTTGCTAGTGTGTGGTCCTTGTAAGCAATACAGTGATCATAATACAGAACAAACTGCTGTTGATATTCTTCAGGTAAATTTTTATTCAGTATCTCACACATTTATTGAGTATCACAAGCTGTTTCACACTTTATATACTGATATCATCATGTTCTGATCATTCTCAGTGGTGTGACCTAACAGTCATGTCTCAAAACATGTTATTTTTAATAAATGTAAAAATGTTCAAGTTATGCATTTACTTTGTGATTTTTTGGTATTTTTACCTTATTTACTTCAATTATGCCATTTATTTAAATGTAAATTAAGTATTTTTATATTTTTTTCACACACTTTTCATAAAAAAACTCATTATTCTCATTGAAACACCGTGAAAACCGTTAAAATAAGTCCCACCTTTTTTTTTATTTAGTGACATCTGGTGGAATCAAAATAACAAGTTAAATTGGTGAATTATTACAAAATAACCATTGTTGATTACGACTGTGCAAAGATGCCAAAATATGCTCACAGACAAATCTGACCATGTTATACAGAAAATACAAAGTAGGAGAGAGTAATAATTTTTATGCAGCAAACATCAAATTTAACTGCAAGATCCAGTCTCTGCTACAGTAAATGTAAAAATGTCACTTTGAAATGTGTTTGTGTGCTTGTGTGCCTGGTAATTATCGTGTTGGGGGGACCAATTGTCCCCACAAAGATAGGAATACCAGTATTTTGTGACCTCGTGGGGACATTTTGAGGTCCCGTATGAGGAAACAACCTTATAAATCAAACAGAATGATGTTTCTTGAAAATGTGAAGTAGCAGAAAGGTTTCTTTGATGGTTGGGGTTGGGGTACATGACCATTAGGGTTGGGTACCTTTCACATTTTTACCGGTTCCGATGCCGGTACCTGGAATTCGATACCGGTACCCAGCGGTACCTTTTTCGGTACTTTACTCTGACTTAAGTGACTTTTCAGTGGACATAATAAGCCCAAACCTCTCATTTTCAATATTTTGTTATTTATTTCGAAATGTTTAATAATACACACAATCTTTACAAAAAAAAAACATCCCTATAACATCCAGGGCATATGTCTTACATATAAATAAAATAAATAAATAAAATATATAAGTAAGACAAATGATCAATGAACATAAACGTCCTAAAAGCAACATAAAAGTAAACTTTTATGTAGAAAACAATATTAGCAGTTGATTTTTAGAAAAGTCAGCATGTCAACGTTCTCAGGTAAAAGCCATGACAGAGCGGTAGAGAACACTCGCTCTGAGGATGTAGAAGAGGACTAGACACAGAGATACTTTTTTGCCAATCTGGCCAGCATTGGCATTTGGTCCGCATGTGGTTGAATGTGTTCGAACAGCCACACGGACCGCCTTCTCTCCTCCTATTTATCTAATCTGAGGTACTGAGCACCAAGTTTTACGTCATTTCTGACTTTTAGCGTGAACACACAGTCTTTAGGCTTTCATTAATAAAACTAAAAGCGGCTGATATCCGCAGTTTCATTTCGCGAGCGTGTGAAATTTGGTGATCTTATTTCATTAATTGTGCTGAAAAATCTGAAAAAGCTCCAACATGTTCATGTACAAAACACTGTGCAGTATGTTTACTTAAAACACAAGCAGCGCCATAGTATTAGTTCGCGTCCATTTAAACCCGTCATTACTCCAGCTCGCGTTAAAACGAAAGCAAAGGGACTTCCCCACAGTCTCCACGGACCTCCACTCAAAATTATCAGGAGAGAAGTACTGCAGTAATAGCTGTGATGTGTGTGTTTGTGTGTGTGTGTGTGTGTGTGTGTGTGTGTGTGTGTGTGTGTGTGTGTGTGTGTACCTGGTAATTATCGCGTTAGGGGGACCAATTGTCCCCACAAAGATAGGAATACCAGTATTTCGTGACCTTGTGGGGACATTTTGATGTCCCCATGAGAAAACAAGCTTATAAATCAAACAGAATGATGTTTCTTGAAAATGTGAAGTAGCAGAAAGGTTTCTTTGATGGTTGGGGTACATGACCATACTAACAATTTAGTTTTATAATTAATTTATGGAAAAAAAGTATAGGGTCACTTAAAAGTTAATATGTAACAATGATTGGTGAAACCAAGATATTTTCTAGGTTAATGATATTTATTATTACTTAACCCAACCAAGCCTAATCATTACAGAAAGGTGCAAAACCCAGTAAACACGTAACATCACACATTTTTTAAACTGTGAGATTCTCACATTGTGAGTAATATGCAAGCTCATTGTGAAATCAAAATGTTGAGTTCATGGTATGAGTGCACAATAAGTGTGCTTTATATACCATAGAAAATGTCAAGACATGGCATCAAGAAGCCTGTAAATAAAGGTTCTAGAAAGCTCACACCGACTGGTGGTAAAGGATACCAAGATGCACAGATTTGTGTTGGCCATGTTACGGATGACAGACACAGTAATCCCAGCGCAGAGGTTTTATTCACAATATATGTATAAGAGACAAACACTTGATGACTTCAGAAAAATGGAGAAAACACTAATGACAGTCAGTATGTAGAATAGATAACACTCGGTGTCCTTGTGTGAATGGTGCGAAGAGGAGAAAACACTAAATCCAATATATATATGAGAGAAAACACTAGAGCGGCAGTCCACTGCCGAAATCCTTTCGGGAAAGCAGTAGTGGGAAACACAGCAGAAGCCGTAGGACATCCACTAAATCATCCGAAAGCCTCTTGACTTGGTATCCTGGCGAATGCACAGAGAGAGAGATAAGTGTGGATGGTGCTTCAGCAGGTGGAGCCGCTGGACAGCACTCTGATGTAGACAGCGCTCTGATGAACCCTTTAACTGGAGACACGCTATCTCGACTGTGCCACTCCAGCCGAGAAAGAGCGAAAGCAGATAAACAAGAGAGTCCAGCAGACAGTGGGCGATGACAGGTAATAACTCCTTGGGAAATAATTCAGTAGAACAGGGGATCTAGATAATAAAGGCAGCAGAGAGCACAGACTATGATTAACAAATGACAAGACACGACAAGACTTGAACTAGACTGAACTAGTGCGGCATGAACATACAAAGACGAACTTGCAAGGAACAGAGGAAAGAGGGGAATTTAAATCAAACCAGATTGGGCAAATAATAGAATTCAGGTGTGTGACGCCGGTGAGAAGAGTCCGAGATAATGAGATCATCAGGTGGGAGGCACGCACGTGTGAAGGTGTCAAAACAAAACACAACACAGTGAAAACAAAGACAAAGCGGCCGATAAGACCGAATTCATGACAGGACTCCCCCCCCACGACCGCCACTGGGCGGTCCATGAGGAGGCTCGCCCCGTCGCCGGCGGAGATCCTCTATCAGCCCAGGGTCCAGGATGTCCCGGGGCCGGTACCCAACACCTCTCCTCCGGACCATAGCCCTCCCAGTCAACGAGATATTGAAATCCCCTACCCCGGCGACGCACATCTAGTAACGACTTAACCGTATAAACGGGAGCACCAACTACAAGCTGAGGGGTGGGAGGGGCGGGGGCAGAGGGAACAGGGTTAAGGTGGGAAAAATAAACCGGTTTAAGCTTGGAAACATGAAAAACCGGGTGAACCCGACCGACTGCTGGGGGCAATCTGAGCCGCACAGATAAAACGGGTCTACGGTGACGGTCGGCCGCGGCTTTGGTTCGTCTGGAAACCTGACGTAATGTAAATCTAGCCTTCCTCCAGGTGCGTTTGCAATGACGGACGAAAGCCAGCGCAGACGGAACCACCGCATCAGGGTTCTTGGGACGGGAATAAAGGGGGCTGAAACCCCATGGACGCCTCAAATGGGGACATATTCAGTGAAGACACGGGGAGAGAATTATGGGCATATTCGACCCAGGGTAGCTGTTGGCACCAGGAGCTCAGATATTGCGATGTCAGACAGCGGAGAGGTCTACCTAAATCTTGGTTAGCCCGTTCACATTGCCCGTTGGTCTGAGGGTGATACCCCGAAGACAAGCTGGCTGTGGAGCCAATTTGTCTACAGAATTCCTGCCAGAAACGAGAAATAAATTAAGGACTCCTATCTGAAACTACGTCTGTGGGCAGACCATGTAAGCGAAAGACGTGTTCGATCATTACCTGGGCTGTTTCCTTGGCAGTGGGAAGCTTGGGCAAAGGGACAAAGTGGGCCGCCTTGGAGAAGCGGTCCACAATGGTCAAAACTACAGTGTTTCACTTGGAACTAGGAAAATTGGTCACAAAATCAATGGCGATATGAGACCAAGGGCGCGAGGGGATGGGTAAAGGTTTAAGCAGACCAATAGGGGCTTGATGAGAGGCCTTATTACGGGCACAAACCTGACAGGCTAACACAAATTGTCTGACATCGGGACCCATAGAGGGCTACCAGAAACGCTGACGCACTGTAGCCAACGTTCTCTAAACCCCCGGATGGCAAACAAACTTGGACTCGTGACCCCACGGAATGACCTCGGAACGAAGAGAATCCGGAACCCACAATCAACCCGCTGGGCACCCATCTGGCACTTCCCCCTCCCGGGCGGCCCGTCTCACCTGTTGTTCTATTCCCCAGCGCAGGGATTCCCACCACCCGCCCCTCCGGGAGGATGGTTTCGTCCCCAGCGAAACCGGGACTTTTGAACAAACGAGAGAATGCATCGGGCTTCGTATTCTTGGAACCGGGCCGGTACGAGAGGGTGAAGTTAAATCTGTCAAAGAAGAGCGCCCAACGAGCCTGACGAGAAGATAACATCCTGGCTGAATGGATGTATTCCAGGTTCTTATGATCCGTCCAGACCAGGAAGGGTTCCGAGGTCCCCTCTAACCAGTGACGCCACTCACCCAAAGCCAGTCTGACCGCCAGCAGCTCCCGATTACCTATGTCATAATTTCGCTCTGCTGGGTTTAACTGATGGGAGAAAAAGGCACAGGGATGCACCTTGCCATCCTTTGCAGACCGCTGAGATAAAACGGCGCCTACCCCGACATCCGAAGCATCCACCTCCACAATAAATTAAGCAGCAGGATCTGCAATAGAGAGAACAGGAGCAGAGATAAACCGGGACTTTAAATTATCAAAGGCCTCCTGAGCACTAGAATTCCCAGCAAACCTCTCCTTGGTGGAAGTGAGAGCAGTAAGAGGCTGAGCAACCTGACCGTAATTTCTGATAAATCGCCGGTAAAAATTGGCGAAACCCAGAAACCTTAATAAATCCTTACGGGACTCGGCGACTGGCCATTCGGCAACCGCTTTAATCTTGGCTGGGTCGGGACATATCTCACCTGGGGCAACAACAAAACCCAAGAACGAAACTGACTTATGATGGAATTCGCACTTCTCCGCCTTCACATACAGCTTGTTCTCTAATAACCGGCGTAAGACTCTGCGGACATGCTGAGTGTGTTCCTGCATAGAGGGGGGAAAGATGAGAATATCATCTATGTACACAAACACAAAAAGGGCGCAGGGAGCCGTCTTTTTTTTCAACAAAGAAAAACCTCGCCCCTGCGGGCGAGGTGGAGGGACGGATAAGACCGGCACGTAGGGCATCATTAATATACTGGTCCATAGCCTCTCTCTCAGGACCCGATAAAGAATAAAGTCTACCCTTGGGCGGAGAAGTGCCGGGGAGGAGATCAATAGCACAATCGTATGGCCGGTGGGGAGGAAGGGAGGTAGCCCGGGCTTTACTGAACACCTGAGCGATATCCGCATACTCCGCCGGGACCCCGGTCAGATAGACCGCCGGAACCTGAGGATGAGAGAGAACAGAACCAGAAACAGCAGGACCAAGACAAGACACATGACAAGATTGAGACCAGGACAAAATGACATTACGTTGCCAATCAACGTGAGGATTGTGCTGCGCCAACCATGCATGCCCCAAAATAATAGGAGAAAGAGAGGCATGAAGGATATGCAACACAATCTCCTCATGATGATTACCAGACACAGAAAGACTCACAGGAAGTGTGCAATGTGAAATCCGCGCCATCTGCTGCCCCTTAAGGGACCAGACATCCAAGGGGGACTGGAGAGGGACAACCGGGACACCCCAGGCGCGAACCAGAGCCTCATCAATAAAGTTGCCCTCTGCACCAGAATCGAGTAGGGCAGTGGACGGATGATCACGCCCATCGAAGGACAACGTGACAGGGAGTTGGGTACTGGAGACAGGGGAGAGTTTTCGACGCCCACCAGGACTCCCGGACTCACTGATAGGCAGCGGCTTTTAGCGGACAGGTCATAGCAAAGTGTCCGGGCTTCCCGCAATAAGTCCAAGCATCGTAACCTAGTGGTCAAACATGTTTGTAACCCAGAAGTTGTTGGTTTAATTCCCACATCTGGCAAGAAGTGACTGAAGTGTTATTTGACCATTTTTTTATTATTTTTTTACTATGCTGATATACTGTACTGTACAAACAAAAGGCCTATTGATTTGCATTAAAATTTCAGCTACTCTTATACATTTCCCTCCAATTGCTCACTGGGTGCTGCAGTAAAAGCTGTGATGTGTGTGTGTGTGTGTGTGTGTGTGTGTGTGTGCGTGCGTCCGTGAATCTTTACAGTGCGTGTGTTCACTACTTACTAGATTGGTTGAATGCAGACATCACATTACAGTATTACATAGACGAGTACAGTGAGATTGACAATCTTAGGCAAGACAGAGAGTTCAAAAAGCTCAGGATCGGCCATCTTGGGCCATGTAGAGAGTTTAAAGAGCTCAGGATCGGCTATCTTGGGCCAGGCAGTGAGTCTAGGGAACTCTGAAACAGCCATCTTGGTCATGGTAGAGAGTCTTTGGGAGTTGTGCATGGCCATTTTGGCAAGGTCAGAGAGTCTATGAAGCTTGGGAGTGGACATGTTGGCTGACCTACAGGAACCTCAGGGGCGACCATCTTAGCTTTGACAGGACTCTTTGAACACACAAATAGGGACAGGAAGCTCAGGGAACTCGGATTCTGACCTTTCAGCAGTGACAGAAAGTGCAGGAGACTTAGGTTCAGACCTTTCAGCCGTGACAATGAAGTGCAGGAGACTCAGGTTTGGACCTTTCAGCCGTGAAAGGCGGTGCAGGAGACTCAGGTTCGGACCTTTCAGCCGTGAAAGGAAGTGTAGGAGACTCAGGTACGGACCTTTCAGCCATGACAGATAGTGCAGATTTATCCTCTGAGGGAAGCTAAGAATTAAACACACACACACACCACAGAGCTGTAGCCATTACAGACAGCACTGAAGACAGAGGACATGCCTCAGATGCCTAGAGACCACCGGACTAGGGACACCAGACGTCCTGTACTGACACCAGAGGAGTATCCATCAGACTTGAAACCAGCCACCTAGTCAAGTATTTCACTCAAAACACGGTAAAAGTGGCAATCTAGGGAACTGACTCAGATGCAGTGGTCATGTTGGACACAGGCTCTGGAGTGGCAGACATCTTGTGAGGTGGTTCAGGGGAATGCAGCGGCCATCTTGTAAAGTGATTCGGACGTGGTAACGACAGGGCTAAACAGAGTTAGTGTAGTGCACACATGCGTCCTCGAAGAAACAGTACAACATCTTAAAGCATCTACTTGCAAGCCTTGACATACTCCCCACATTCTTTCTCAAAAAGGTACTTAACTGTTTAGAAACTGACCTCTTAAATTCTCTCAGCTTAGAGTACCTTATCTCACTTATCAACTGTGTATGAAATGCTACATTTTACATGCACAAAGAATCTGAATCTGGTCTCATTTGAAATGTGTCAGTGCAAGTGGTAAAGTTTCACTCATATAACCACAGAATTCAATGATAAAGTGTAACAATAAAGTAAGCAAACTTCACTCAATGTTGGGACACACCTCCCATCTTATACATGTAAACCAATAACCCACTGTATGCAGATTAAGTGCTGCCCCTGAGTTCACAACACCCAATCCAGTTTTCTCTGGATATTTAAGGAAAGTTTGCAAAGGGTTCAGGGGGATTTTCTATTTTTAGAAATTAACCCCATGATGTTGTGCCTTTGTACACAGCATCATGTATTTTTATTTTATTTTGAGAAATCTGTAGTCAGATTTCATACACCAGGGATGGGCAACTTCGGTCCTGGAAGGGCTGGTGTCCTGCAGAGTTTATAACTCCAACCATAATTAAACACATCTGAAGCAGCCAATTAAGGTCTTACTCGCCACACTAGAAACTTTTTGGCAGGTGTGCTAAGGCAAGTTGGAGATAAACTCTGCCGGACAACGGCCCTCCAGGACCGAAGTTGACCATCCCTGTCATACACTGTCAGTGTATTGTCATTTTGACAGGTATGCAATGCTTTCGTTTGATTACATCTGTTTATTAATTTATGCTTCATATTTGATTTGGATTGTAAATTGGCTTATGAATTATGATTTTTTTTACCTGGCTAATAAATTGTGATGTTTGACATCATTCTGACCTTGAATTATTGACTACAAGTAAATTGATTTATCCTTTGTTACAGCAAATCTATGACGGGGATTAAGTAGGCGTATTGTCTGTTTTTTCATTTTATTTTTTTGGTCTGATGAACCCCTTACTCTTATTCTATAGGGTTAAGTTTGGTGCATTGTCTGTCTTTCAGTTTATGGTCTGACGGACTGCTTGATTCTAACCACAAGGGTTAAGTTTGGCACATTGTCTGCCTTCTTCAGTTCACATGGTCTGACAAAGCACGTATACTTTTAACTACAGGGTTAAGCACTGGCACATCAGCTGCATTTAATTATTTGGTCTGCAAACCAGTTAACTCTACCTACCAGGGTTAAATCTTGGTGTACTGACTGCCATTAATAATGGGGTCTGACAACCCTCTTAACTTCTAACTAGTTGTATTGTCGAGTTTGTGATAAAGAACCTGCAGCGGCTGATGCAAGGATTATAAGTAACAAATGAGATCCAATTGAATGAGTCAATATAAAAATAAGTTAAAATAGAATGATCAAACATTTATCCACATTTCGCATTTATCTATTTGATTCATATTACAAATAATGAGATTTTATCTTTTGGAATCAGATAAAACTACCTAAATTACTTTAAGTTACAAGGTCATGAGTAAAGATCAGAAAGACCAAACACATAAGGACCCTTTACCAGGCCGATTGGTTTTCTGATGTTGGGCCAACAGATGTTTTTCCCCTTACATAACAAATTCATCACCTCATGATAGACTGGATTGTGGTCTGTTCTTTCCAGAACAGAACAGGATTGTGGTATTGTTCTTTCCACCCAAGTGGAAAGAACAATACAAGTGGAAAAAATGTTCAGTTTAAAACTTAAATGCTGTTTTTTCTTACAGATTTTTTTATTTTAACCAAAACAGAGGTAGAAGTCAAGAGTCCTTTTATAAAAGAAGCATAAAAATTGACTGTGGTCTACAAACATTTCTTGCATTACAGGGTCCTAGAAGACACAGGAAATGAGTGGGTTATGAGGCTTCAGTCTTTTAATGCCAAGTACACTAGCCAGTTTAGTGCTTGAATGTGAAGTAGGCTGATTTTCAGATTTTTGGAAAATCCTCAGCAAAAAAAGAGTTTGAGGTGCTACTTGTGCCCCAATTCATAGATATCAGATCCAAAACCATTCTTGGACTGGACTTTATCTGATCAGTATACACAATTATATATTCTGTGTAGTGTATCGTGTCATTAATATGTAAGCAATGATCAAAACACAGAAAAGGCTGCTGTTGATATGGTTCAGCTTAAATTCAGAGAACAGCTACAATAATCAATGAGTATCTCAAGCAGTTTCACACTTTGTGCCTTGATCATCATCATGTGCTCAGTGGTTCTCAGTGGTGTCCCACTCTCACATAACCACTTCCCTTCATTTCTCTCTACAGACTCTTATGAGTTGATCAGAGGTGTTTTAAAATGTTTGAGTTAGTGTAACAACTTAATATCTTTCCATATATATTGAATTTCTTATCATGGATGTTTTTCAACCCCGGATTCTTCACTGGAATCTGTTTGTCATCTTTACTTTACTGACTTATGCAGGTACATATTTAATGCAATTCAGTTTAGTAGATTGTTATGTTTAGTTTAGTTTTGTGTTTTGTGTTTGTCAGTGAATTTGTTAGAAACTATGAACATGTGCAGATGTGTCTCATAAAATGTCCATGTGTGTATTGCAACTACTGCATAATGTGTAATCATTTTTCAAATTTACTTCCCAATACAGTTATTAAAACATATCAGTGACTGGTTTTGTTTTTTCTTCAGATCTCTCCAAAACAAGTGCGTCAAGGATTCTGCATCAAATTAACCAAACAGCGGTTGTGGGGGAATCAGTAACACTTTTCTGTAACAATACAGAACATTATAATAAAAGTCTGCAATCTGACGATATAACATGGAAAAAAAACGATGTCATTATTTTTGCTCAAGCCTCATTCCCTAACAAAACTATAAATGACACCAAAACTCAGAGAAACTTTCCCTCAGACAGGGTGTATATTAATCCAGCAGTTCCAAAGGAATTGAAAATAAATCAAATACAAGCATCAGATGCAGGAAACTATTCATGTTACACTAGTACAGCAGCAATAGGATGGATATTAAAAGTAACAGGTTAGTTCATCATTTCTTTTATTTGGGGTTTTATAATTTTGTGTAAAACTAAAAGCAATGAATGCTGAATGATAGATATTGTTTGACTCTTGTGTTTGTTTCAGAAAACAGACCACATCACCTCAACATTATCATCTCATGTACTGCAGTTCTTATCATCTGTCTGATCATCGGTCTCAGTATCTGGATTAACAGGTAACAGATCAACACATCTTAAACAGATAAAAATGTTTATTTATAAAGTACTGTGTATGTAAGTGATAATGTAGTCATCTTTTGCGTGGGGGTCCTGATCACCCTGTCAGGATTAATTTTGTGTTAACAACCATGGCTGTCTGTATTTTATTACGTTTATTACATGGCTACTTGCCACATAAGTAAAAATATAGACATGATTATACAAATATTGATTTGATATGTTATTAGCTTGTTTTTTTTTTTTTAAATGATAACCGTTTGTGAGGAAAAACATTTCCGAAAAGCTTTGAGCTGAGACATGTTTAAGTTCAAAGTTAACACAAGATGAACATGCATTTGGTATAATAATTTGTAAATAAAATCCAATATTAATTATTAGTTATTAATTAATTAGTTATTAATTATTTAAATGTGTTATAAGTTTATGGTAACACTTTACAATAAAGTTGTATTATGGTAACACTTTACAATAAAGTTGTATTTGTTAAAATCTGCTACTAACATTAACTAACAATGCAGAATTTATTTTTTTATTTGTTATGTTAGTTAATTCCATTGTTAATGTTAGTTCAATGTGCATTTACTAATGTTAAATAAACCATTTTGGAATTTAAAAATGTAGGAGTAAATGCTGAAATTAACATAAATTAAGATTAATGAATACTGTATTGTTCATTGTAAGTTCATGTTAACTAATTTTAACAAATACAACCCAGTTGTAAGTGTTACTGAATTTATATTGTACTGTAAGTTTAGGCTCCACCCCCAGCTACCACCAGTGTTACCTCTAATAATACCAACATTACTCAGATATTTCCATAGACTTGTGCCTCTCTTTTATGTATGAGTGTTTTTAGACATTACAAAAAATTATAAAATGTGCATTAGTGGTCCATGTCATGATGCATAACACCAAGAGCCACTGCAGTTTGAGACACTGTGTAAACTGTTTATAGTAAATAATAATTCGATTTAAAGAAATTAAATAAATGTGATAAGGTGAAAAGCTTAGCACATTACAGTTTCTTTGTTTTGCTATCATTAAACTTTGATTAATTTTAACTTAACAGGGCATGGAAAAGCAACAGAAATGCAGGGCAGGACTTTGTAAGTTTTCTTCCATTGCGTGATTTGCTTGCATTATACTGAATGATTTAAATATTATTTCATTTGACTAATGATTAAGGTTTAAATTATTTTCTATAAGTCACAGACACCGGCCAGAGGAGGAGTACAAACTCAAAACAGTCAGTACTTTGAGAGATACAACTCATTGTATGGACAAGTATTACACTGAAGATCCATCCGCTCTCCAAACTTACTTATGCCACCCTGAGCCTCAGGCACGCCAGATAGATGTTCAATCCACCGCAGGGCACTCACATCCAAACAGATTATCACATTTATAGCCTACAGTTAAGGGCATTTAGTGACTCAAATAGACTCAAAATACTGTGGGAGAAGTACCCAGCAAAAACCCATGTAACCAGGACACTGTAGATGTAATATGACATTTGCTTATCTTCTTCTTGTATAAACTGTTTGTTTATATGACAATGCCATTTTGGGGTCTTAAAAACTTTTGAAGATGGGTTCCAAAGTGCAAGTTTTTGAAAACTGTGCTCCGCCACCGTCGTCTCACCGTCGACTATGCCTTGTCGTCTCTGTGTGAACTACATAACCACGAATCTGTGATAATGGTGACATCATATGCATGTGTTAATGCGTGAGAGTATAAACGGTTTCAGCAGCAACAACATAAACAAACGATGTGGAACACAAAAGAATTGGACTAAATATAACTTCCACATTGTGGTATAGTGGTTAAAGAGACTTGATTGTAACCCAGAGGTTGTTGGTTCAATTCCCACAGCTGACAGGAAGTGACTGAAGTGTTTCGATGTTGCAGTGATAGTTGCCCATAGCTGCCATCTTGTTTGTATTTATTGCTATGTAGGAGAATGTTTACACCAGCGTTTCTCAAAGTGTGGGGCGGGCCCCACTGGTGGGGAATAGGAACATTACAAGTGGGGCGTGACAAATGGGAGGAAATTTGGTCATTTTTGTGCCCATCTCTATTAATTCTTTTAATCATTGACCATACACTCAAAATGATACATTTAAATATAAGCCTAACTTAAAACAACATCAGACTGTGAAGAAAATGTCACGTGGAACCATAGTCTACAAGAATGAATTAATGTCAGAATTGAAGTGGAACAAAAATTTTAATGTGGAGAAGCGTTATAGGCAGTAGCGGGTATAAAAGTTAACAATGGATACGTTTGTGACAAGGAATGAAAACTGGAGATTCTGTACTAGCAGAGAAAACCAAGACAGACAGTCGACCCAATCAACCAAAACACCAGCCGAAAAGAAAGTATGATGACTTTTGTGAGAGACAAAATGCAAACACAGTTGCATTATTATTATTTACTTTTAAACAAAGTTTTTTTTCACATTTGCACATTTGTTTTTTTCCGCGTTTCTCTATTGAAAGTGTTTAATGCTAGCCTAGAAATCTAGACGCACCCTAGCGGCCGCAAAATATATTTGCTGCCAGGGTTTAGTCTAGGCACTCACAATACACTTAACAGCTCCAAAAACCAAAATTTGGTCAGGCCAATCACATCGTGTGTAGCATCTGTGGGGCGGGCTTAACATGATGACGACAGAGCTGCAACGGTTCCTACTTGAAAACAAAGAATGGCGCTGCTGCTGGCGAACAGCTTTCTTTTGAAGCGGCTTTGGCCGCGACTCTGGAGGACTTAGACTTATGTTTTTCTTTGAGAGAAGAGCAAATAACCCTACTGAAGTCCTTTTTAAGCAAGAAAGATGAGTTTTGCCGACTGGTTACGGTAAAAGTTTGATATATCAATTAGCTAGCCTGGTCAGCCAGACCTACATCAAGACCTACATCGTTGCTCTGATTGGTCATAGCGCTATCCTATTGCGTGCAGAGGCATTTTGAGGGACAACCTTATATCCCGCCCCTTGCATTGAGCCGTTTGTGTGAAGAGTTGCCAGACCTTACATCTTGATGTAGGTCTGGCTAACCAGGCTAGTTTAATGCTGTTATTTTTTTAAATATGATGGGATTAAACAAATTTTAATAGTTAAAATTAAAACCTACTTGATCCCTTTTGTCGGGGAAATTAGGGACAGGTGGGGCTCGGAACCCTTCCCTACCTCCAAAGTGGGGAATGGCAGAAAAAGTTTGAGAAACACTGGTTTACACAAAGGAAAACATATCTGTTTTTATTAAATTAGTGTCATGGAAACGTAGCCTGAGAGATTGACAGTTCTAAAAGGTCAACAATCTTCTATGACAAATCTATCACAGTTTTTCTTAGCTGCTTTAGGGCGTTTCTCAGATCAGATACATTTTTTCAAGACACTTAGTTCAACCTCCACATCATCAAGTCAGTTGTGTACAACATAAAAGCAAATTCTCATTGTTTTGGACATACTGCAAATGCTTTGATACAACCATACAATTGTCTGCTGTTTGCTACAGTTTCAATTGCTTATGTCATTTTCATCAAAATACATTATACTGGTTTCTGTTAAATAGCCTTACATCTCAAAACATTTGGAATTAATTAATTGTAAAAGGCACGTCATGCAAAATTGTTAACCATTGTCTGTCATAATCTGTTACTGTAAACATTTTTCAATTTTTTTTAGTCTTTTGTAAATGTAAACGGAATTGATGTATTGTCATGTGAATCTTGAGTTACAGAAAAATTTACATTTCTTCCAATGTACAGTGAACCTTTAGCCTACAGTTTTTCTCAATTGCTTTGGCTCATTTCTTGAAACAGAAATTACATTTTCAAAACAACATGAAAAAACCTCCAAACCACTTGGCAATTGTTCACAACAGAATTGAATTTCTCATTCATTTCATCAAATTGCAAATGTCTAAATACATGTCTCAATATCTCAGTATATCTTTGCAAATGATTAGGTACAGGCAGCTTACATTTAGCACAATTTCCAAGTGAATAGATCTTGTTAATCTAAACTTAGTGGTTGATTCTCAGTCTAATGGTTGTTCGCTCCAAAACATGTCAGCATCATTTCATTGTATAAGTCATAACATGCACAATAGTCTGTTCAATTGTCAAAATTAGTCAGCAAACAGCGTGGGCGATGTGGGACTTATGCTGCGTTCCAGAGCACATCCAAACCAGTGGGATGTAAGACTTATCCTACCTCCAACTAGGAAAAGTGCACTGGAATGCCTGTCGAAGTGGAACCTCCTACCGGTGAACTCGGGGGAGCTCGACCTACCCCAACTTCAGCAAAATAAGTCGGAGGACAATGGCGGCGCCCATAGAGTCTCGCGTAGCGTCATTTCATTGTATAAGTCATCACATTCACAATACTCTGTTCAATTGTCAAAATTAGTCAAGAACATAATACCATGAATACCATATATGAATCCTTTGAACATTTGTTACAGTTTTTCTCAATTGCTTTGGCTCAATTCTCAAATGAAAATTTTATTTTCCAAAACAATAAGATCAGATCTCTAAACAATTAGCTTATTGTTCACATCAGATTGGAATTTCTTATTGATTTGAGCAAATTGCAAATGCTTTGGCACATGTGTGCAAACAATAAGTACAATCGTCTGCAGTTTGCCCAACAACTAATTGCATATGGCTTGTTGATCAAAACTGATGAGTCAATTCTCACGTAAACCGTCAAACTCTTCACAACTTCTCAATCATTTGTCATCGTGTACGCCATCACATTCAAAACGATCCATTCACTTATCAAAAACTACTAAACATGCATGTACATTCCATAAATATCTGACATTGATATTGTTTGTAATGTCTGCTTCATTGGAGATTTTTTCCCTGGTGCATGGCAATGGAAAACATAAGATGTGATGTGGATGAAAATCTTCGGCCTGACCAACAAGAGCGACAGGATGTCCAACAAGAGCGACAGGATGTCCAACAAGAGCGACAGGATGTCCAACAAGAGCGACAGGATGTCCAACAAGAGCGACAGGATGTCCAACAAGAATAATTAGTTTATCATTGAGGTTATTTTGTAGTTATTTTCTATTATATTTTTTTGTAACATAGGAAATATGAAATGTACAGCAATTGGACAAGCAAGATTTCAGTTTAAATGTAATACACATACAAAAATAAATGAAGTGAATAAATAGAAATGTTCATTTACTTTTTTCTATGTACTGTTGACTCTTCTCAATTATTACGATTTTTTTTGAAACCTTATTTTCTATGGTGGACTTTCATGGTGAAAAAACAACTAAACATTTTGACCAGTGTTGCTCACACGATGACAAAAATACTTTATATTTTGGTGCCCATGGCCAAATTACTGACAAGATAACTAGGTTTTGAAGCATGAATAAAATGTTTTGGGTGTGTAACTTCATTTTGCAGACATGCAATTAAGTTCTGAAGTTCCAGCAAACAGTTGTGACATTTGCACTCACAGTTAAGAGAATAATAAGACTGTTGCAAAAAATGTGCCAAAGCAATTGAGAAAAACTGTAAATTTATTATAGCAATTGACAGTCAGGTGAAACTAGAACTTGACTAACGTAGGAGGAGTTTACGCTTTTTAAGAGAATAATGGCATTGGAAGGAAAGAGACCCCTCACATCCTTGTGTTTGTGGATGAAGCTGGCTTCAACTTGGCCAAGGACAGAAAACATGGCCGTAATATTATTGGCCACCGGGCCACAGTGGATGTCCCTGGACTGTGAGGGGCAATATAACTATGTGTGCTGCCATATCTGAGAATGATGTGGCCACTCACATCCCCAGTCTTGGCCCATACTATACACAGAAGCTCCTCATATTCTAGGACCACCTTCATTTTGATTTGATCCCTAAAAATAAGAAAGGTCTCGTAGGGCCTCACCTACCACAATATGTCATTGTATGGGACAATGTGAATTTCCACTGTTGCCCGCTCATCATGGCCGTTCACTACTCATCCAAGGATGGTCATGGTTTTCCTACCACCTTACTCTTCTTTCCTTATTCATATTGAGGAGTTTTTCTCTGCTTGGAGGTGGAAAGTGTATGAGCATTGGGCTCAAGATCAGAGGTCCCTGCTCCATGCAATGAACGCTGTGTGTGATTACACGAAATCAGTGTAGGGGATAGTTGCGACATGCATGCTGTTTCTTCCCTCGTTGCATCGCAAGGGTGAATATACGCTGTGATGTGGATGAGAATCTGTGGCCAGAGAGACAGCAGTGTGTAGATGGCCTTGAGGGTGAGGACGGTGGCCAGGATAGGGAAGGTGAGGACAGCGACCAGTGAAGAACTGTTAGTTGTGAAACTCCAGCTTTATTTACAGCATTGTAGGCTGCATAGAATTTTCATTGTTTTTTGTATTTTTATTACAGTATATTATGCTGTATATATATATATTTTTTACTCTAATGTATGGAAGTTACTTTGCGTGTGAATAAAAGTGGTTACAATTTTCATTGGCAGTATGAGTGCAATGTGTGATGTCAAACCTTGGAGGCTACTCTTACCCTAAAATGCTATTTCTTTTTTTCCCCAGTTTTATACACAATTGTATTTTGTTAGCTATACAAAAAAAAAAACAGTAGAGTAACCATTGTCAATGAAGGACTGGTCTAAGACTTAAAAGGTGGACATAAGGGATATTTCAATGGTCCCTTGTCATAATGACAAAACATCTAAACATTTTGACTTGCAGTGCTTACACAATGCCACATGGACGAAGCATTTTGGAGGCACTGACTGTTTAAATGAGAAAGAAATGTAGTTTTGACAAATGAGTGAACTGTTTTGGGAGAGGTATGAGCTTTTGCAAGTGAGCTATAGTGTTGTGCTGAACTGTAAGACTGTTTTGCCAAATGATCTTAGACTTTTGAAAATGTAATTTCTGTTTCAAGAAATGAGCCAAAGCAATTGAGAAAAACTGTAAAAGTCATGTAGTCTGTACGAGCCTTAAGAAGACCGGGCAGTCGTCCATGTTTTCTGTTTACGTTCCACTTCAAATGCCTGGAACGCCTTGAAGTAGGAGCTAGGACAGCTTTCGGGCAGTCTCACCGTCACTATCCTGGGCAGGGCAGAGGTTGAGTTGTCTGTTGTAGCATTGGAGGGCGACATTCTGTTGTCTGATGAAGAGGATGAGTCAAAGGAGCACCTGCCTATTGGCTGTCGATCCCAGGACGAAGCTGACACTCAGATGGCAGCTGTGCTCACTCAGGCAGCCAAGAGCATTGGGTTACAGTGCAACGCACCGCCTTCACTCAAGCACTTAAGGCTGGATGAATGGTTTCTGGGCTCCGGCCGTGACTCTACAGTAAGCCACGCTCCGCCTCAGTGCTGTTCTTTCCCGGGGTTCACGAGGAGCTTACCAAGTCTTGGAAAGCAACATTTTTGGCACAATCTAAGGGGTCCTGTCCGGTGTCTGCTCCCAAGTAGCTAAAGCCTCATGGCAGTGTCGCCACCACCTCCATCGGGGAAAAGACAACGTGGCCAACCACCGAAGAGATCTGGCCGCATGCAGGCGGGTCATCAGGCGACCACAAAGGACCCTCCTAACGGTGCATTCACACAGGGCGTAAGCGTTAACGCTTCCCATTAACTTTTAATGGGTGACATCAATCGTTGCCTAACTTTATTGTGTATTTGTCGGCGCCACGTCAGTGCATTTCTCAACTTTTCAAGCGGCAACACATGCGTCAGCCAATCAGATCGGCTTATGCAAACACCGTATGCAAGGCCAGCTAATTACGTTAATGGAAGACCGAAGCATGTGTTGCAGCCACTGTGATTGCTTGTTGGCCACGCTTCAGTCAAGCCTTCCGTCAAGCGTTAGTGCTTTCGTCCTGTGTAAATGTATAGTAAGGCTTCCAAGCGACCCTGATGATCCCAGCCCAGGGAGGATACCTCGACCATCGGGCATGGCCCGCTGGACCATTTATTTTTTCCCACATGATCCAACATACGGCTACGAACCCCCCCAGCACTGTGAAGCAGATCGTTCCCCTCGTGCCCCTCGTGCCCCTCGCACGGTATCTGGCAGCATGGTTGTTGCTACCCAGCCTGACGCGGTGGCTGGTACCCACAATACGTCTCGGCTATGCAATACATTTTGCCAGATGCCTCCCAGTTTTCGCGCGTTCTGTTCACCACAATCAGAGGCGAGAATGCTGCGGTGCTTTAGGCGCAGGTGGACACCCTTCTGGCCAAACCTGCTATAGAGCCTGACACCTCAGACGAGATGTTTTCAGGGTTTTACAGCCCCTACTTTATAGTGCCGAATAAGGGAGGGGGACTGTGTCCCATCTTGGATATGTGTGCTCTAAACAGGTATATTCATGGCATGCCAGTCAAGATGCTAACACAGAGACGCATCCTGGTGGAGGTTCAGAACCAGGACTGGTTCATAGCAATTGACCTGAAGGACACGTGTCATTGTGTTATACTGTTCTACATAAATAAAGTCCTGCAAGTTTGGTAATCCTGCCTTTTTGTCATTTATAATGTTGGAGAACTGCGACAGAAGATCAGACCAAACTGTTGTGGCGTGTAAGTTTTCCCCTCAATGTTACAAATTTTTTGTTTTCCAAAAGATCAGTTAAGTTTTAGTTTATGTTTTTATGTACTTATGGGTTTTTTTGTTAAATGAAAGACTCTGTTTGGAGCAGGGATACTGTACGTTTACTATGGACTCCACCATTGTGGAGTGAGAGCTGGGTTAGCTTGCAGATTTTCCCTCCCCTGTTGTCGCAGCAGCTGGTCCCGTCCAGCATACCCCTTCCCTGTTGTTACGGGATAGAGCTGCTGGTTCCGTCCGGCCGCCCTTACCCTCCTTCTCTGCAAGCACAAGCAACATCCACCATTCTGCCTCCAGCCTCACTCCACCCCAAGAGACCAGACGGCATTCATCCTCCAAGGAACTCCTGCCCACCGCAGGCGGAGAACCCGGCAGTGCGACCTGAGAGGCAGAGCTACCCTTGGAGCCCAGCGTCGCCAAAACCCTGGATGTTCCCCCTGACCAGGTTGCTTGACCAGAGCTTCCGGTGTTTTGCCACGGGAGGTGCTATGGACGCCATGGAGGACGTCCATCTCTCCGCCGCTGAGGGTGAGCCAATAACAGTCCCTGGGGTTCTCAACATCTGCTCGGATTGTGCTTTAGACATTTCCCTCCCCTTGTAGTCACCGCTGCCGTCCACCTGCCTAGTCGTTGTTCGATAGCGCCGCTGGTCCCATCCGGACACCCTCTCCTCCCTCCTTTACAACACCAGCCAGTCCGAAGCCACTTCAGAGACCTAGAGGTTGCCTCGACCTGTCGGACCCGATGCCTCGCTTCGGGTCTCTCCTCCCTCCTCTTCATCAGCTCACGTCGCCAGGGGTCGGTCATCCCTCTGGTTGCGCCCCTGGTCAGTCGTCATCCTGCTCTCACCTACAGGTTTTCCTCGTTCCCTATTGTGTCTCTCACTTCACCCTTCCCGCTCGTTGGGCTCCTCCTTCTCGTAGGCATCACCGTAGGATTCCGTATCTCTGTTTCCACCTCGTGGCTCCGGTTTCCCTCCTTTGTCTCGGCCGGGAGACCCACCAGCTCCGCCCCGTCCCTCCGGATCCTCGTCTCTCCCCAGGTTCTCTGCTCATGTGGCCCCACCCTGGATCCTCCCCTCAAGTGTCAATGCTGTCGTCTGTCCCCAGGGTGGGACTTGGACTTCCATCACCCTGGCGCCCTCCGCCAACACCTCCACCCTGGGGCTTCGTCTCGTTTGGTCTTAATTACTCTTTTAGTTACAGCTGTTTGCCATTATCAGTTACCCCTTTATATTCTGCCTTAATGAGCCCGTCCTTTGTCTGATCTTGTCTGTTTGTTACCTTGTCATCGTGTTATACTGTCCTATGTGAATAAAATCCTGTAAGTTTGGTAATCCTGCCTTTTTGTCATTTATAATGTTGGAGAACTGTGACAATACCTACATTTAGATACACTGCCCATTCAAAAAAAGTCACACAGTTGCGGTAGCTCTGATTATGGCACACATTCGCTGTGGTATTGTTTCAATAAGCTTCTGCAATGTCAGATAGTCTTCCAGCCTTGCCAGCTAAGTCCATCTAGACCAGCTTAAAAAGTGACCTAAACACAGCTAGACCAGCCTGATACACCAGCAATACCAGCAAAAACCAAGCTGGGAGACCAGCTAAAACCAGCTCACCAGCTGGTCTTAGCTGGATTTTTCAGTAGGGTTTTCATCCCAGAGCTGACTTCTTTAAATTATTAACAACTATTTTAAGTGTTCTACGGAGCCCCTAAGGAGGGGGTTGGCAACCCACAATGTCGAAAGAGCCATATTGGACAAAAAAAAATCTGTCTGGAGCCGCAAAAATTAAAAGCCTTATGATGAAGGCAACACATGTTGTAAGTGTCTTTATTAGCATTATTAGCCTAGTATCAAAATGATAAGTAGGCTACAAATACATAATGTGCATTCATGATTAAATGTTTATTTTTCCTTCAGCGCATCCTGGAGAGAATGACGCACCATATGACTACTCGGCTGTACGATGATGCTTTAAAGGAGCGGTGAATCAAATACTAAATTTTAACTTGATACTTTGTTATATAAGAGGTCATCATAGTTAAATGAACATCCTGCAAGTTTCAGAACTGAAAACGTCCGTGCTACTGAAATATAACAGTTTTTGGCAGCAAGCCAGTTTTACAACCTAGTGTGGAATTCTGAGAAATATGACGTCGAAGTAGAATTGAAACACCTCCTCATAGCCAAATACAATGACCACTTTTGTAGCCCCGCCCACAGCTTCGCGTGACACACGTGTGTCTCAACAATCAGTTAACATGTCTTTAAAGATTGACAAATGTAACCAAAATGACTTTTAAATAAATTTTTTCTGATAGACTTTTATTTTGACGCGGTGATCTGGTAACCATGGTAACGAAGTCTTGGGTTGTGGAAGAACCGCGTGGGAACAACACAGAAACACAGAAGCTGAATACTTTAATTCAGAGGCTCGGAAAATAACATTAGGAATGCATGGATAAAGGTTGTTTTTGAAGAGTTCCAGCTCACGTGAGGAGTGTTTGATTACCTTGTGTACTGTGTGGATTCACTTGTAAAGAAGCAAGTCAATGCTGGATTTGCAGAGAGACTGTGATTAACAGCACCACTAATATTTGAACTGACGAAAATTACACAGCAAGTAAGACATTTTACTTTATTTAAGTTACTGCGTTTCACTATTGCTTTGTTAGAAGAGATCGCTTGATATGTCCTGTTGTAACATCCGTGTCTAAACACGTATGTTTGACTGTTTTAATGTACTAATCTGATGCGCGCTTACTGTGTTGTTTCGGGTACTTTAGTCACGTCGAGTTTTAAGTTTTGTTTCTACTTTACTATACGTATTGTCATTTATGTGTATCATCTTTAGCACCCAGAATCTTTTGTTGCTCAAACATATATGTGTTCGGCTGCTATTTTCACACATTAATGTTTTTATATTATTTCCCCACATGAAATGACGGGAAATGAAGCCGTCCAATCATAGCAGTGGGTGTTTACGTCCAGGTCTTCAATGCGGCCCGCCACTTCAAACGAAGCTTTTCTCCAAAGAGCTACTAATCCATGTTACAAAATAGCCTATTACTAGGGATGTAACGGTATCAAAAATTCACGGTACGGTAGTATTTCGGTAGGATGCCCACGGTACGGTAATTATTGAAACATTTACAGGAAGGAAAAAACATATGAAGACTTGGAAAAACTGCCATAAGTGTTCATTAAACAAGACTGAACATTACAATGTACAAAGTGTAGCGTAGTGTAGTGTTTACAATTTTCATAAAAAGGACAAAAATAATTAGACCATGTAATAAAAATAAAAAAATCAAGTTTCAGTTTAGTTTGTCAACTTTAAACAACTCCCAATCAGTCAGGTTTTAAGAATTGAGTCACTCCCTCAATTGACCTATTATTATTATTATCTATGCTAATGCTTGATACTCCTATGAAAGCAACAGTTGTGATTGTAGAATCAAGAAAAGATGATGGGTTTTAAGCGGGTCAATTCATGAAAACAAAAACAACCCAGTAAAAATGAAAATAGCAGCTTACTTATTGTAGCTGGACCTAGAGCTAAGGTCAGCTCACTCAATACAGGGGTGCATTTCCCAATCGGAAGTCTGCAGCCTCCATAGGTCGCATTTGTAGGCTGCATACATCAAGAAGACCGTCTTATTTCAGAATATTAACATTTTTCAAGTTGACAATTATTCTTATTTAATCGTATATTGTTGTAACATGCTTATGACTTGCGAATGTAATACTCAGTTAACTTAAATACACCAGGCGCGTAATGACGGATGCAGCCTGCAGCGACCTAAGGAGGCTGCTTTCTAATTGAGAAACGGCATACACGCTCTCCTCATTCACGGATTTACTCACATTCGTTTTTTGTATGTCCATCACATTTTGTCTTTTCTCGTTTCTTGTCACAGCGAACGCGAACTTTTTCCACACATCAGATTTAAAATCCGCGTTTCTTTTGCTTCCGCCATTGTCGCTCCACTTGTAGAGAGGCATCAGAGTGGCACGCATGGGATTATGGGAATTGTAGTTCCCACGTCCCTCCACTCGCTGCACTTGGCCGGAAAAAAACTACACGTGTTGCTCGGAAGACCTAATGTTTTACCGAATCACGTGACCACGGTTGTACCGGCAAAATTTTATACCGCAATACCACGAAATTTATAATACCGTTACATCCCTACCTATTACTTATTGCTTTTGATGTTTTTGAATGTAAAAACCACGCGAACATCATAAGTAGATAAAACAATAAAATCGACAAATTCACCGCCCCTTTAAGTTTAACTTCCATTATAATTTTAATGTATTATGTTTTGTTTTATTGATGAAATTATAGAAATTCAATAAAGAAATAAGGTTTTTGATGTAATTTTTATTTTAGGATTCAAAAAAACGACACAATGTGCAACTACACTCCTCGGACCTCCCCATGGAAAGAAAATGTAGTCCTCTTCAATTCTCAATAATACACTACAATCCTCTTTTCTTTCCCAACAGACAGAGTGCAATAAAACAGCAGCCTTTGGAAACGAGCTGGAAAAGTCTTTTAAACACCCATAAAACATGCATTAAAACCGTATAAAAGCATGCGACGACAAAACACAAAAACATAAAAGCAACCCAGTCATGCCCGTGACAAAAATTATATAGTTTAAGTTCGATTTCTGTGCACTGTCCTCTAGTTTTCTGCAAATATCAAGTAAGTCAGTGCAAGGGTAAAATGCAGCATCATCCTCTTCTCTTTTGACACGCACAATTCAATGCAGTCATCCTCGGACCTGAGCAACAAAACACAATAATATCCCTATGTGTCATTAATGACAAAAATCAGAAACCACTTTATAAAACAGCCACTTTGTTACTAAATATGTTCTTATGACAGGATTGTGTTATTACCCGTTTAATGTGACTTCTGTTTTCGGACATCACTGGACAGCTTCTCAACATCGGGCATATAAGATGTAACTTTAACCTTAACGCAGGACTGCAAGCTCTCATCTATGAGGCGGGTGCGGAATTTAGATTTGATGTCATTCATGTTTGAGAAAATCTGCTCGCATAGTTGATCCAAAGATGGATAATACTCCAAATGCATATTTCTTCATGTTCATATAACTGTCAGGAAGAGCATTCCATGTTACAAACACAAGTTTCTCGATAGTTGGGAGGCTTTCAATTTCGCTCAATTCGTGACTTTGGGCAAGCTGGGCTTTTTTGGCGAGTGACGTCAGACTTTTGAACTTGGACACTCTTCACAATCTTTGTCAGCTATATTGGCCATTTCCATTTCAAGGTCAGCTTGAATTACTCCTGGGAATGTGTTCAACAAGGACAGGTCAATCTGCAGGGGAATGACAGGGAAAGATAGTGTCATTTTTTCCTTTCGGATCACATTTTCTTTTTCCATTTCCATATTGGTTGCCAACCCCCGCCCTAAGGGGACATGGAGCAAAAAAAGAAATCAAGTTTAGTTTCACTTGTGCACGCGAAATCTATTTTTGATAAACTGCATGCTAGAAATATATAAAGATTATATATATATAAAATAAGCGGCTGCAAATATAAACTGTTTGTTGTGTTGGATTGGTGACACAACACGCAGTACCGGTTAGGTGATCTTCCCTCTTCACATCCTGTGAAGTGATGTAATGTTGGGTGCATCACTCTGTAATGTAAAATAAATAACCATCAGGGAAATTTCTGAAGAAGTTATATAGTGTCTGTATAAGTACAATCTCCATGTCGTAGGTTTTGTGCTAGTAGTCACCACTAGATATGGGCTTCAATGTATATTCAATGCATCACACAGCTAGGAAGAGCCAGGATATTATTTAATACAACTTTTAATGTGTTAAGATAAAGCAAGGAAGTCATACACTTAGGACATAAGGTAAGTAGATTATGGGGATAAGATTTTTAGTGTTGTAATATTTTTGTTTTACTTTCCTTAAAACATGAATGGCCACATTAAATCAAAGCATTTTTGCTATCAACACCTCAATTTTGAAATTTACTTTCCCAAATGCACTTTCAAAAGGAAAATCAAGAGTTTCCAAAATAACATCAGACTTAGTTTGAGCTCTTACAAAGCAGTTTCAGTGAAACATTTGGTTTTCATTTCTCTTTGGTAAATGTATCCGTCCTGTTAAAGACACTTCCTGTTTTTGTTTCTGTTTAATTGGGATTTCAGGATGAATGGTGTCATGACACTTTTAACAAACAACATTTTTTAACAGTTTTTCCTTTGATAATCCTTATGTGCTAATATTTATGTTATTGTGGACCAACACTGCTCTGCACTTATTTGAAATTAAGGGCCACATTTACTTACAGCTTGCGCCAGCGCAAACAATACTTTTGTCATTTATAATAATAAATAATAATTTTATTTATAAAGCACCTTTTTTTTAAATCTCAAAGAGCTACAGAAATGCATAATCAAACAAGGCAGTTTAAATTAAACAATATATTTTTTAAAAGGTTTAAAAGAAATTTAAACATTAAAAGACTTTAAAAAAAGTATGTTTTAAGACCACGTCCATTTATGGGAGGAGTCATTATATAGTATATAGTATTATAGTATTTTGTCATTATGGACAGCTGTTGCGCCTGTATTATTTAATTTGCGCCTTTTTAGTAAATAACCCATAAATATTGCCACTCCCATATATGCTTTTTTGGAATTGCGCTCTTTAGTAAGTCTGCCCCTTAATTGAAGTTGATTTTTCCACACCAGACTATTATTGTAGTATCCGCTATTTCATATAAATGCCTAAACCAAAAACAAAAGGATGTGATTGATCACTTTACCAGTCAGTCACACAGACTCTTTCTAGACCTGTTCTTGGCCACAAACCAAACATGCATACACTCTAAAAACAAACGGTGCTATATAGCACCAAAAGTGGTTCTTTGCTCGTAATCATAGAAGAACCATTTTTAGTGCCATATAGCACCGGTGAAGCACCTGTGTAGAACCATTTGGGGGCCATATAGCACCACTATAGCACCGCATATGGTTCTACATAGCACTATGTGGTTCTACACACGTGCTTCACCGGTGCTATATGGCACTAAAAACGGTTCTTCTATGATTACGAGCAAAGAACCACTTTTGGTGCTATATAGCAACGTTTGTTTTTAGAGTGTAAGCTGTGTCCCAATTCGAAGGCTGCATTCTAAGACAGACTGCATCACAGCAGCCCAAATAAAGGCTATAATGCAATCAGTCCCGATAGGTGCCGATTGCACCTATCGGGAGCCAAATGACTTGACAGCACCTATCGGGAGCCAAATGACATGACAGCACCTATCGGGAGCCAAATGACATGACAGCACCTATCGGGAGCCAATAGGTGCGTCCCAAATGGCACACTTATGCTGCCTTCCAGACAACTCGAATGTCTAAAATTTCCCATCTCAAAAACAGAAAAAAACATTTGGAATGACACTTGAATTCAGATATTCAACATCTGAGCTTTGAGCATATAGATCAACCCTAACCTCAAAGAGACGCGTCATTTGACATCACGTTCAAGATGCTACCAGTGAGATTAGCGCAAAGCTACCTTATGTAAATACAAACGACATGAGTATTTTCACAGCATAAATGATGAAACAAAGTTTTTTCTGTAAGTTTTATTAACTAATAATAAATATTTATTATTATTTAATATATACTATAATGTATTGAGATGATTAAGTTGAATGCATTGAGGTTGGAGATAGAACGTTTAAACTGGGATTTCCCACCTACTGCTTCGTCTACACTATTCTGCGTAATTAAATAGGGTAAGTAGGTAATGCACTTTAAATACCCGGATGATGCACTCTTTTAACCGACAAAAATTAAGTGGTATGCTTCACACATTCAACAGTCCCAGTTATGCTTATATTATTGGGCGGCCTATCATACACTTTCAGAGAATACTTTAGTGATTTAATTTTTATTGGATAAAACAGAGATAACACTGACATCAAAAGTATGATGAAGAAATAGATTTTTTATTAAAATTTAATTAAACTAGAATTTTAGAGCTGACCCCAGATAGTACAGGTATGTCTCTAAAATGTCTGCTAAAGATCTGGAATACATCTGGTGTGTAAAAACATTTGCTAGAGGTCTTAAAGAGATCACCCAAAAATGAAAATTCTGTCATCATTCACTCACTTTCACGAGTTCACACTTACAAATAAGTAGGATAGATTAAATTTGATTTGTAAACGTATTTTGCGTGCTGTCCGGGGAGAGGGCTCTGAGCTCGGAAGTGAGCCCAAACAAAGATTACCCCCCCCCCCCCCGGTTTAGGAAATAACCTGGTGAGTGAGAGGAGATGGGGTGGCAGAGGGATTTTGGTAGACCTGTCGATTACTGGTTAAAGACAGCTGGTGGTATTTAGAGTATTTGTTGATTAGGCTACTGATTGGAGACAGCTGGAGGTAGCCTATTTGACGTGCTCCTCCCGAACTGTGTTAATAAAACATCATTTCACGAGTTCACACTTACAAATAAGTAGTATAGATTACATATGTAAACGTATTTGGCGTGCTGTCTGGGGAGAGAGCTCTGAGCTCGGAAATGAGCCCGAACACAGAGTATCCCCCTAAAAATGCAAAAATAATTTATTCGGACAGCAGCCGGGAACTGTACCCCCCCCAAAAATAGAAATGATGAGGCTGATGTTTGCTGTCTTTGCGAGGAGACATCTGATTGCTGGATCGGGAGGTTTGACTCTACGTCCGAAGGAAATTCAAATCTCGCTGTGATTGGATGGGTAAGTCATCACTGATGATGAGGTGTACGTTTTGATATTTCTGGAGGGCTTTTTCCATTGGCGAAGGGGTGTGCGATTAAATTGGACGGGCTTTTACAGCGTCCGAGGGGAGTTCAATACTCACTGCGATCGGACGGGTAAGCCCCCGTTGGCAAAGGGGTTTGATTTAAATTGGGAGGGCTTTGCAGCGTCCGACGGGAGTTCAGTACTCACTGCGATCAGACGGGTAAGCCCCCATTGGCGAAGGGTGTGCGATATAAATAAGGGGGGCTTTTGAAACATCCTATGGGAGTTCAATACTCACTGCAATCGGATGGGTAAGACCTCGTTGGCGAAAGGGTGTACGATTTAAATTGGGAGGGCTTTTGCAACATCCGACAGGAGTTCAATACTCACTGCTATCGTATGGGTAAGACCTCGTTGGCGAAAGGGTGTACGATTTAAATTGGGAGGGCTTTTGAAACATCCGATGGGAGTTCAATACTCACTGTGATCGGATGGGTAAGCCCCCCTTCTTTTGGATGCCTTTAATAAGCAGTGATGTCTGTAATTTTGTTAGAGCAGGAGAGGAAGAGCCAAAAATTAACTTGTTGAAAAGTTGGATTCCGCTTAAATAGCCTTTAATGGAACCAACTTGAAGATTTTTGACTGTATTGAGGTAAAAGATAAATGAAGAAATTGTGAGCAGAGAGAAATCAGGGAAGGGTAGTTTAAAAATAAAATGAAAGGTTTTTTTAGCATCTCCAAGCTGTTAACTATGATTGGAGAGTTCTGGGGGAAAAGGCTTGGCAAATTGAATCGAGGGAAGCGTCGAGCAGTGGCCTCAAGGAGTGGTTTACTGGAAGATCAATTCTGAATAGTGAGGTACTGCCGTTGGGTTGGTGTCTGCCTCTGGAGCCAGTTGTCTGAATTTTTGATAGGATCTGTGCTCTGATGCTGCTGGCTACTGGTGGTGGTTCTGAAGCACTGGCGTTTGGTGGTATGGGCAATGGGTAGCTGAAAACAGGGAAAAAGATGATTTTGTTTGAGGAGTTATGGGGAAGACAATCCGGTGTAGGAAACTGAGGTGGTCTTGTTTCTGTTGCAGCTGCTGGAGCTTGGGAAGCGAACGGGAAGGTGAGAGGGTGCTGAGATGGAAATTAGGTCGACTGGGCCTGTGCCGCTAGCGGAGGCGCGCTCGCACTAGGATCTGCTGTGTGCCATGGCTGAGGAAAAGGGTTAGAGTTAACCGGGGGGAAAGATGAGAAAAAATTGTCTGGGCTTGCGGCTCACGTCAGGAACCACGGGCCAGGTTGCACCTGCCCTGCCAGCGGATGCAGCCTCACGCTAGAGGGGAGACAGTCACTGTTGGAGGCTGGTAAATCCAAAAATGTAGCCTGGGGGATAGACCGGGGAAAGTTGTCCGGGCTTGCGGCTTGGGCGGAGGCCGCCTCATGCCAGGGGCTGCGGGCCATGAACGATGACTGCTGACAACAGGTTGCGTCTGCCCCACCAGCGGAGACAGCCTCCGGTAAATCCACATGGGGCATAATGTTGGAAAACCCTGCTGAATGATGCTGAGCAGAAGGTTGCGGTGTAGTGGCGATAAAATCCGGGGACCATCCCAGGCTTGCTGAAGGTGCAGTGCTCTTACGCATTGGTCGACGGAGGTCTGGTCTTGTTGTGGATGAAGGCTGGAATTGGGAGGTAGATGGTTTATTACCTTTATTTGACTTGTTTGTAGCTTTTTTGGAGACCTTCGATGGAGATGCAGGTTTAAAGGGAGCGCTTGTTGACTGTAGGTTTGTGTATAGATCATATAATTCTGGTTTATTCATTCTTCTAGGATAATAGATCTCCACGTTAGTTAACACTTTCTTAGACACTGCACAGTCCATTTACTTATTGCTGGGATGGTTGGCTGGGCCAGGGAGTATTAAGATGATGAGGATGATGTGGACAAGGAAGCAGATTTGCGTCTCGTTGGTGGAGATGAGAGCTGTCTTTTCCGCTTTTGAGTTATGGTTTCCGTGGCTTGGATTGGCTGGCGACCGTGCACTGGATCTGGAGACTCAGCGAAGTTGCCTGCTAGAATGCTGGCGCTCGTAGGGGTAGCTGGCATAGATAAACCCTTTTGGGAGTAAAGAGATTCGTCATTAGAAAGAAAAAGTTTGATCTCCGACATAGTGGATGTTTAAGCTAGACCTGTTTTGAAGATCGCAGAGGATCTCTGGTGAGTTTAACTGTGGTTTATACAGTATATGGCTTGCTTTAGTGCTGATTAGGTAGACCTGTTGATTACTGGTTAAAGACAGCTGGTGGTATTTAGAGTATTTGTCGATTAGGCTACTGTTGGAGACAGCTGGAGGTAGCCTATTTGATGTGCTCCTCCCGAACTGTGTTAAAAAAACATAATTTCATGTTGTTACAAACCTGTATAAATGTATTTGTTCTGATGAACACGATTGAAGATATTTTATACAATTTTTGTAACCAAACCGTTCGTGGACCCCATTTATAATAATTAATAATTATAATTAATTAATTTAATAAATAATTATAATTAATATTTCATTACATTTATATAGCGCTTTTCTGCAGACCTAAAGCGTTTAACATATGAATGGGGGAATCTCCTCAACCACCACCAATGTGCAGAATCCACCTGGATGATGCGACGGCAGCCATATTACGCCAGAACGCCCACAACACAACAGCTTATTAGTGGATATGAGACCGAGTGATATAGCCAATTAGTAGATATGGGGATGATTAGTAGGCCAATGGGAAAGTTTGGCCAGGATACCGGGGCACACCCCTATAGTATTCTGTTTTCCTACTATGGAAGTAAATGGGGTCCACAAACGGTTTGGTTACAAACATTTCTCAAAATATCTTCCTATGTGTTCATCAGAACAAAGAAATTGATGCGGGTTTGTAACAACATGAGAATGAGTAAATGGTGACAGATTTTTCATTTTTGGGTGAACTATCCCTTTAAAAAGAACTGATTTACATACATTCTAAATCAAAAACATCATCTGATCAATAGTCTTAATTCTGATATAGTCTGAATATCCAGGGCCCAGGTCAGGAAACAGACGGATCGGCTTAACCGTCCGTCTGTTAGCTGCCGTGATATGTCAAGACCACTTATATCCCAGCACTTCGAGTCAATCTTACCGAAATATCAGCACATTTCAACTGTATCTGTTCCCCGAACAAATAAATACAGGGCACCGCTTGTTACATCTGGTACAAATCTGATTAATATTAAATTAGAAAACAATATGTCACGGCCCAGGGGCTGGCTGTTACTTTGCTAAGCCACGGCCCTTCTCAACTTCCACCTCGAGGAGGTCCCCAAAGCCAACCCAATGACCAGACAACACGAGAACAGGTAAGTATTAAAACAATCTTTATTTAAATAGCTAAAATATAGTGGGGAAATGGGGAAGGGAAATTAAAACTAATATCTGGCTCTGCCCTCCAGGTGGGCCTCAGCCGGGGGTAACGGGAAGCAAGGGGCCAACGGGAGTCCAGGACGTGGGACTCAGGCTCCGGCCTGGCCGTGATAATCAGTGGCGCGCTCCTTCTTCCTCCTGGAGGCAGAATCAAAACCAAATGAGTGTGGAGGGCTAATGTTCGGGTTGCGTACCTGGATCTCTCCCGTGAAGGCGCTCCCTTGTTGTTGCACAATTGTGTTCCGGTTCCTCACGACTCCTCTCTTATCTCTCCACAGGTATTGACTTGGGCACAGAAGCACAATTATTAAGCTTCAAGATGGCTCTCACCTCTCGACTGGACTCCGCGTACCGTAAGTACAGGTTTTCCTCTGTTACTCCTCAGAATAATCACTCTCTCTCCTCTTCTCTCCACAGGTATTGACTTGGACACAAAAGCACAGTTAATTTGCTTTACGATGGCTCTCACCTCTCAGCTGGACTCAGCGTACCGTAAGTACAGGTTTCGTTCTGTTTCTCCTCAGAATAATCACTCTCTCTCCTCTTCTCTCCACAGGTATTGACTTGGACACAAAGCACAGTTAATTTGCTTTACGATGGCTCTCACCTCTCGACTGGACTCTGCGTACCGTAAGTACAGGTTTTCCTCTGTTACTCCTCTGAATAATCACTCTCTCTCCTCTTCTCTCCACAGGTATCGACTTGGACACAAAAGCACAGTTAATTTGCTTTACGATGGCTCTCACCTCTTAGCTGGACTCAGCGTACCGTAAGTCCAGGTTTCACTCTGTTTCTCCTCAGAATAATCACTCTCTCTCCTCTTCTCTCCACAGGTATCGACTTGGACACAAAGCACAGTTAATTTGCTTTACGATGGCTCTCACCTCTTGGCTGGACTCAGCGTACCGTAAGTACGGTTTTCACTCTGTTTCTCCTCAGAATAATCACTCTCTCTCCTCTTCTCTCCACAGGTATCGACTTGGACACAGAAACACAGTGGCGGGCTCACAGCAATCGGCGCGACGTGTGCTGGGGTAAGTAATTTCTAGGTAGCGTCGGGGGCGAACCCTCACGACCAGTAGATGGTAGCAGAGGGGCGGAAAATCCCAGCGTCTCACCGGGCCGAGCGCTGCCCTTTCCTCGTTGCCGTCAGGGGTTCGAATTCTGGACAGGGGCGCCCCTTTGTAGAGGCCACGGGACGAAGGGATTACGTCACCTCTCTCTCTGCAACAACAACGTTTATGCGATGGAAAACATCAACAGTAATAGCCCCAAATCATACTCACACCTCTGCTGTTTCTTCAGCTCTTCACCGCCACTCTTCACATCCACCAAATGGCTAAACAGGGGGGAGAATCGTTTCTGAGCACCGTACTATTTCTGGAGGCCCGAAGCAAGCTCACAACGTATGCTGTACTGTACTAGCTACGCCAACAGCCTCTTTGTCTTCCCTTGACGAAGTGTGTGAAGGCGGGGGTTAATCTGACAAAACACACACAGCCAAACACAGCAACCCACAGCAATAGACAGCACCACGTCAAAAATAAATGTATCCACAGCACAAAGACTCACCCACCACTTCAAGTGTACAAAAAGGACGCCCGTCTTCTCTCACTACGCTTCGTTCAGGCTTAGCGATGGAAATATGCGGCCCAGCTAGTGATGTCGTTATTGTGTCTGCTTCGGTAAATGCTTCCTCAGCTCACCCACCACGCTCTATGAGGGGTAGGGCCGTCCTCCTTCTCCTGAAGGGAGTTAACATAAACCAGATCAATACAACAATCACTTTCCGTTTACTCTGGTACTCACAGCGTTGTCGTTTTAAATATCCACTTTCACTTCGTCACAATCCGTCATATGTTCGTTCTCCTCATAACCTTTAAGGTTGACGATGTCCTCACAGTTTACTGTTCCAGCCTGTGAGAGAGAGAGAGTTAAACGGCCACAATACAGCGTACCAGCGGGCACAACACAGTGCCTACACACACCCAAAAGGTCTCCCTGACTGTGAATAAACTCAGCCTTAAGTACTGCCTTGTTCAGCGTATCTTCCAATCATCGCCCGCTGTTCTCAACTAGGCACAGGTGCGTTGAATTTCCCAATCTTCTCCCTTACGGCGCTACCGGAAGTCCGGTGTTCGGTTCTTCCGGTCTGGGCGGAAACACTTCCGGGCGGAACCAAACTTTCCCAACTTTGGTTCCGCCCCCTAAAAGATGGTCACCTTGTGACATCCTCCCCCGCCAATGCGTTCTAGTCCCTAGAACGTCTTCGAGTTGTCCACTCACCGTAACGGGCGGGAGGTCGACCTCGGTTCTCCCGCTGGGAACGCCTTAAAGGCGAATCGGGCTCGGCCTGTTCAGGGGCCGGTTCAGGTTCTCTCGGGGCAACCGGGGGTGGCGCTACCACGGGTCTTCCCGGTATCACATCCCACCCTCCCATCCAGGGGGCCGCCGGTACGGGCTCCGTGGGGGTTTCTTTCACGGCTTCGGGATAGTTAGGGCAGGGGCGGATCATATTGCGGTGTACCACCCGCTCTGGGCCAGGCTTGCCCTCGGGCCGGATGGTGTATACCGGCTGTCCCGGTCTCTGCTGTCTACAGACCACATAGGGGATGGACTCCCATCGGTCGCTCAACTTTCCCTTCCCTTGCCGACGATTATCCCGCACCACAACCCTCTCACCTGGCAACAGGGGGGCGTCCCGGGCAGTTCGGTCATACAACCGCTTATTCCTTTCTCCTGTCGTCCGTATCTTCCTCTCGGTCACATTCCCCTCTTCCCGACCTGCCATAACTCCTAGGACCAGGTCAATGGGCATACGTACGTGCCTGCCAAACATCAGATAGGTCGGGGCATACCCCGTCGTTCTATGGATGCTATTATTGTATGCTTGGAGAAGATTTGGTAAGGCACTCACCCAATCACTCTGCTGCCGTTGGTCCAGGGTCCCCAATAACCCCAATAGGGTCTGGTTGAACCTTTCGCAACCACCGTTGCCTTGGGGATGGTAAGACGTCGTATGGGTTTTTGTGCAACCGTACAGCTGACATAGTTCCCGGATCACTTTGGATTCGAAGTTGGCCCCCTGGTCAGAATGTAAAAACTCTGGGCACCCAAACGTCTGGAAAACGACCCGCCATAAAGCTGTGGTGGTAGTGTTTGCTGTCTGGTCGAGTGTAGGGATTGCCCAAGCATACTTGGTAAACAAGTCTGTAATTACCAAGATATTCTGGTATCGATCTTGAGGCCGACCCAGCGTCAGGAAGTCCATTGCCATAATGTGAAGGGGAGCCTTTGTGTGGATAGGCACCATGGGTGCTCGGGCCTCTCGCCTAGACTTGAACAATAGGCACCTGGGGCATGCTTGGATCAGGTCGTGTACCGAGGCTTCCAGCCCCGGCCAATAGAAGAACCTGCGCAGCAGGGATACCGTTCTCTCTTGGCCCTGATGTCCTGACTGATCATGATATGCTGTAACTAGTGCTGTCGCCTGGCCTGTAGGTACCACGATCTGGCGCACCTCCTCTCCTAGGTTTGGATCACTGATCCTCCTACATAACACTCCTTCTTGCAACTCCAGCCTGTCCCATTGTCCCAACAGCCACCTTCCAGCATCAGTCTGGGCCACTCGCTCTGCCGGTGTCGGCCGTCGACCTTGCTCTACCCACTCTCGCACTTGGCATATGTCCCGGTCCTGGGCCTGTCTCTCCGCCCACCGGCGGGGATCCCACCCCCAGTTCTCTGGCACGGCTTCTGGTCGGCTTCCTGGGGCGTCCACTACCCCCACCATGTAGCCTTCCTCTTGGCTGACCGCTTCAGGATCGGCCCGGCCCCTTGGGCCTTCTGTCTCCTGCAACCTGGAGAGCACATCTGCGTTCGTGTGCTCCCGCCCAGGGCAATACTGGATTTGGAGGTCATAGTTAGCTAGTTGGGCCACCCACCGCTGCTCCACGGCACCCAGCTTCGCCGTCTGTAAATGTACTAATGGGTTATTGTCAGTTATCACAGTTACCTTGGCACCCCAGAGGTAGTCCTTGAACTTCTCGCTTACCGCCCACTTCAACGCCAACAGTTCTAACTTAAAGGAGCTATAGTTCGCATCATTTCTCTCAGCTGGGTGGAGGCTCCGACTTGCATAAGCGATTACTCGCTCTGCTCCCTCCTGCCGTTGGGCTAACACCGCCCCCAGTCCAAGGTTGCTGGCATCTGTGTATAAGACAAATGGCTTAGTAAAGTCAGCGTATGCTAGAATGGGGGCCTGCAATAGTTCCTGTTTCAGCTTGCGAAAAGCCGCCTCGCAGCCAGCGTCCCAGTCAATGGTGGGTGACCCCCGACCTCGGTTCCGACCTGTACCGACTAATAACTGGTTAAGGGGTTTAGCAATCTTGGAGAAATCCTTTATAAACCGTCTATAATAGCCCACAAACCCTAGAAAGGATCGTACTTGCCTCACCGTCGTTGGTGCATTCCACTCTTCCACTGTAGACACTTTCCCCGGATCCACGCCCACCCCTGCTGCACTGACCACATGACCCAGGAAATGGACTTCCCGTCGCAGCAGGTGGCATTTGTCGGGCTGCAGCTTCAAGCCATATTTCTCCATGGCCCGAAAAACTTCCTCAAGGTGCCGGAGGTGAGAATCGAAATCTGGGGAATAAACGATTACATCATCCAGGTATACCAAAACTGACTCCATCAACTGACATCCAAGGCACCGCTGCATCAGGCGCTGGAAATTGGCTGGAGCGTTACAAAGCCCGAAGGGCATCCGATCCCACTCGAATAATCCGAAGGGGGTCGTAAAGGCGGGCTTCTCCCGATCTGCTTCGGCCACCTTCACCTGCCAGTAGCCACTGGCCAAATCCAGGGTGGAATACCATGCCGACCGCGTGAGGCCAGCAAGAGAGTCTTCGATCCGTGGTAGGGGAAACGCATCCTTCTTTGTCACTAGGTTGAGCTTACGATAATCCACACAAAATCTCCATGCCCCTGTCTTCTTCTGGACGAGCACAATGGGCGCCGCCCACAGGCTACTACTCTCCCTGACAATGCCTCGCCCCAGCATGCCCTGCAGAAGAGTGCGTACTTCTGTATATAAGGTAGGTGGGATCGGCCGATACCTCTCCCTGCTAGGCCCAGCGTCCCCGGTGGGGATGTGATGTTCCACCACCCTGGTGCACCCATAATCTTCATCATGCGTCGCAAACACATGTTGCCACCTTCGGAGGAGTGCCTGTAACTGTTGTGTCTGCGCCCGTTCTAGGCCCTCTCCCTGTAATGACTCGCCTCCAAGGTGGGTCGGCACACCCTGTCCAGACCTTCCTGTCGGGACGTCTACCTGTGTCAGGGCCACCTCGATGACAGTGGGGCACACCTGACGAAAGCTGACGCCTCTCTCCTCCCTCACCTGCTGGGGCGCAACCACCGTCAACCGGGCCAACCGTTGGTGTCGATGTAGGTGCACTGCGTATGGGTGTTCGTTCCGCACTCGCACAGGGATCTTCCCACGGTGAACCGTCGCCAGGCCCCGTGCTACCTCCACTTGTGGACAATCCACGTGGGGTTCGACCAACACCCACTCCTCTGGCCCAGGCCCCCGGGGCGGCACTCGGGCCCACACAATGGCCTCACTCCTAGGGGGAATAGACAAAGCAAATCGACAGGTTACTCTTCCTACCTCTTCTCGACCCTTACGGGCCTGGGTCATCTGTACTCGTTGGCAATCAGCCACTACACGCTCCCACTTAGGCCTCTCGGCAGGCGCTATCTGTGGGCCCGGCCTAGCCCGAAACAATTCTTCCCAACATTCGGAAAGGACATTCATGCCCAATAGAGCTCGATGTGTACCTAAACATTTATCCTGCACAATGATCACACCTTTCTGGGGGACCATCACCCCGTGAATTTCCAGGTCCGCCAGTAAGTAGCCGAGGTAGGGAATTTCCAGGCCATTCGCGCCCTTCAGGGTCAACCAGGGTGCCTCCGCTCCATGCGTCCCTTGTCTACCACACACTTCTCGGGACAGACTTTCTGGCTCCTAGAGCCATTTTCTCTTCTAGGGTCTTCTCGAGGGGTCCTGGCCACACGACCCACTGTGGCCGGTCGACTTAAAAACCCCCCTCAGATGCTCTGCGGGGCCCGCACTGGCGACTATAGTGGCCTGGCTTCTTGCAACGGTTGCACATTGGTCTCCCCTGCTCGTCCCACTCGAAACGGGGCCGATTAACGTAGTCTGTCCGTCCGGGGGGCTCTCGGCCCCTCTCGGAATACACTCTTTCTCTGGGTACCTGCCTTGGCTCCTCTCGCGCTCGTCCCTGGCGCAACTCTCCCAGGAGGGTTTTAGATAACTCCGACATCTGGTTCCGGACATCCTTCAGAAGTTCAGCCCTCAACATTTGTTTCCAGTCAGGGCCCTCCGGTTGTGCCGGCGTCGCTTCGCTGACCACCGCACACACTGGGGGCTCACCCAACTCGGTCTCGTCGCCTTCTAGAGCTAACGCCTCCTTCTTCAAATCTTCGAACGTGAGGCCTGGATCTCTCCTAAACTGCACTCGTAGGCTCTGTCTCACCGGGCCTTCCTTCATTCCCAACAAAAACTGATCGCGCAGCAAGGCTTCCCCGTCTCCCAGCCCATGATCACGTCGGGCCTGTAGTCGTGTAAACTGTTCTCGCAGCCTTAGGGCGAAAGCTCGAATTGGTTGGCGTGGACCTTGCTTGCAATTAAAAAATTGAGAGCGGAGGACGGCTACAGGGGTGTTATCGCCATATTGCTCGGTAAGAAACTGGAATATCGATTGGGCGGTAGCTCGGACAGCTTCGGGGGCGGCCTGCACTTCTCTTCGTGCTTCTCCGTCCAGGGAATTCAGCACAAATTGGAGCCGCTGGGCTGCACTAAGGCCCTGCAAGTCGGCCAGGTATTCTAACTGGGCTTTCCATTCTGCTAGTTGTACCTCAGACTCTGTGCCTCCATATTTCTGTATCCACGGACTACCCATAAAGACGGGCGTGGCCCGGGGTTGGGCTGCGGGCGTGGCACGGGGTTGGGCTGCGGGTGCGGGCGTGGCCCGGGGTTGGGCTGCAGGTCCCGCGTTGTCGGTCATTGGGCGACCTTGGTTACTCAACTCGAGGTGGGACCCTGCCGACTACGCCAAAATCTGTCACGGCCCAGGGGCTGGCTGTTACTTTGCTAAGCCACGCCCCTTCTCAACTTCCACCTCGAGGAGGTCCCCAAAGCCAACCCAATGACCAGACAACACGAGAACAGGTAAGTATTAAAACAATCTTTATTTAAATAGCTAAAATATAGTGGGGAAATGGGGAAGGGAAATTAAAACTAATATCTGGCTCTGCCCTCCAGGTGGGCCTCAGCCGGGGGTAACGGGAAGCAAGGGGCCAACGGGGGTCCAGGACGTGGGACTCAGGCTCCGGCCTGGCCGTGATAATCCGTGGCGAGCTCCTTCTTCCTCCTGGAGGCAGAATCAAAACCAAATGAGTGTGGAGGGCTAATGTTCGGGTTGCGTACCTGGATCTCTCCCGTGAAGGCTCTCCCTTGTAGTTGCACAATTGTGTTCCGGTTCCTCACGACTCCTCTCTTATCTCTCCACAGGTATTGACTTGGGCACAGACGCACAATTATTAAGCTTCAAGATGGCTCTCACCTCTCGACTGGACTCCGCGTACCGTAAGTACAGGTTTTCCTCTGTTACTCCTCAGAATAATCACTCTCTCTCCTCTTCTCTCCACAGGTATTGACTTGGACACAAAAGCACAGTTAATTTGCTTTACGATGGCTCTCACCTCTTAGCTGGACTCAGCGTACCGTAAGTACAGGTTTCACTCTGTTTCTCCTCAGAATAATCACTCTCTCTCCTCTTCTCTCCACAGGTATCGACTTGGACACAAAACACAGTTAATTTGCTTTACGATGGCTCTCACCTCTCAGCTGGACTCAGCGTACCGTAAGTACAGGTTTCGTTCTGTTTCTCCTCAGAATAATCACTCTCTCTCCTCTTCTCTCCACAGGTATTGACTTGGACACAAAGCACAGTTAATTTGCTTTACGATGGCTCTCACCTCTCGACTGGACTCCGCGTACCGTAAGTACAGGTTTTCCTCTGTTACTCCTCAGAATAATCACTCTCTCTCCTCTTCTCTCCACAGGTATCGACTTGGACACAAAAGCACAGTTAATTTGCTTTACGATGGCTCTCACCTCTTAGCTGGACTCAGCGTACCGTAAGTCCAGGTTTCACTCTGTTTCTCCTCAGAATAATCACTCTCTCTCCTCTTCTCTCCACAGGTATCGACTTGGACACAAAGCACAGTTAATTTGCTTTACGATGGCTCTCACCTCTTGGCTGGACTCAGCGTACCGTAAGTACGGTTTTCACTCTGTTTCTCCTCAGAATAATCACTCTCTCTCCTCTTCTCTCCACAGGTATCGACTTGGACACAGAAACACAGTGGCAGGCTCACAGCAATCGGCGCGACGTGTGCTGGGGTAAGTAATTTCTAGGTAGCGTCGGGGGCGAACCCTCACGACCAGTAGATGGTAGCAGAGGGGCGGAAAATCCCAGCGTCTCACCGGGCCGAGCGCTGCCCTTTCCTCGTTGCCGTCAGGGGTTCGAATTCTGGACAGGGGCGCCCCTTTGTAGAGGCCACGGGACGAAGGGATTACGTCACCTCTCTCTCTGCAACAACAACGTTTATGCGATGGAAAACATCAACAGTAATAGCCCCAAATCATACTCACACCTCTGCTGTTTCTTCAGCTCTTCACCGCCACTCTTCACATCCACCAAATGGCTAAACAGGGGGGAGAATCGTTTCTGAGCACCGTACTATTTCTGGAGGCCCGAAGCACGCTCACAACGTATGCTGTACTGTACTAGCTACGCCAACAGCCTCTTTGTCTTCCCTTGACGAAGTGTGTGAAGGCGGGGGTTAATCTGACAAAACACACACAGCCAAACACAGCAACCCACAGCAATAGACAGCACCACGTCAAAAATAAATGTATCCACAGCACAAAGACTCACCCACCACTTCAAGTGTACAAAAAGGATGCCCGTCTTCTCTCACTTCGCTTCGTTCAGGCTTAGCGATGGAAATATGCGGCCCAGCTAGTGATGTCGTTATTGTGTCTGCTTCGGTAAATGCTTCCTCAGCTCACCCACCACGCTCTATGAGGGGTAGGGCCGTCCTCCTTCTCCTGAAGGGAGTTAACATAAACCAGATCAATACAACAATCACTTTCCGTTTGCTCTGGTACTCACAGCGTTGTCGTTTTAAATATCCACTTTCACTTCGTCACAATCCGTCATATGTTCGTTCTACTCATAACCTTTAAGGTTGACGATGTCCTCACAGTTTACTGTTCCAGCCTGTGAGAGAGAGAGAGTTAAACGGCCACAATACAGCGTACCAGCGGGCACAACACAGTGCCTACACACACCCAAAAGGTCTCCCTGACTGTGAATAAACTCAGCCTTAAGTACTGCCTTGTTCAGCGTATCTTCCAATCATCGCCCGCTGTTCTCAACTAGGCACAGGTGCGTTGAATTTCCCAATCTTCTCCCTTACGGCGCTACCGGAAGTCCGGTGTTCGGTTCTTCCGGTCTGGGCGGAAACACTTCCGGGCGGAACCAAACTTTCCCAACTTTGGTTCCGCCCCCTAAAAGATCGTCACCTTGTGACATCTACATTAACAGATGAATCTCGAATGTTAAAATTCGGCCTTCTTAACATTAGATCGCTTACCAATAAAGAACCTATTGTCAATGAAATAATTACAGACCAAAACTTAGATGCACTCTGTTTAACAGAAACCTGGCTTAAAGCAGACGACTACATTAGTTTAAATGAATCCACCCCACAAGACTATTATTATAAACACGAACCTCGATTAAAGGGGAGAGGGGGTGGTGTAGCTACAATATATACAATATATATAAACACAATTTTTAAAGTAAACCAAAAATCTGAGCTAAAATTTAAATCATTTGAACTAATGTTGTTAAATATGGAAATAACTGATCGTAACCACAAACAGCTTTCTTTTGCCTTAGCGACAATCTATAGACCACCGGGCCACCATGCAGATTTCCTTAAAGAAATAGCAGATTTCCTATCTGAGCTTGTAGTCACTGTAGATAAAGCTCTTATTGTTGGTGATTTTAATGTCCATGTGGATAACCCAAAAGACGCATTAGGACGTGCGTTTATGGATGTTCTAAATTCTCTCAATATTAGAAAAAACGTGACAGGGCCAACGCATACTCGTAAGCACACATTAGACTTAATTCTGTCAATCGGACTCAATATTAATGACGTCGAAATATCACCTCAGAGTGATGCAGTTTCTGACCATTACCTTGTGTCATACACTGTACTTCTAGATAGGATCACTCAATCCACAACATGCTACCGACTAGCCAGAACAATAATTTCCACCACTAAAGATAGCTTTATTAGCACCCTTCCAGACCTGTCCCAAATGAAACATGTAGCAGATAACTGTGACGATCTAGATATTGTAATAGAAAACCTAAACAATGTCTGTTCTAACACATTGGATGCCGTTGCTCCCATTCGAAAAAAGAGATTCAAAGAAAAACCGCCAGCTCCATGGTATGACCATCACACCGCAGCCCTTAAAACGGCAGCTAGAAAAATGGAAAGAAATTATAGAAGCACAAAGTTAGAAGTATGGCGTGCAGCATGGAAACAGAGTGTTAAACACTACAGACAGGCTATTAAAACCGCCAGATCTACATATCTTAGCAAGCTTATAAATGAGAATCATAATAACCCTCGTTTCCTCTTTAGCACAGTTGCGAAACTGACTAGAAACAAAGAACAAGCAGAAACCAATAGTAAACTTCAACACAATAGTAACGACTTCATGAACTTCTTTTCTAACAAAATTTCGGCTATTCGGGAAAACATCGTAGCTACCCAGGCAGCCACCACTCTACCCTTTAGTTCAATTAACACTAGACTACCATACGAACATCTTGATTCATTTAAACCTACTACAATAGATGAGCTCTCTAAACTAGTCACATCATCCAAATCATCGTCATGTATATTAGACCCCGTTCCCACAAAACTACTTAAAGAGGTATTCCCTGTAGTGTCAACCCCGGTTCTAAATATCTTTAACTCATCGCTAGAAATAGGATACGTTCCAACAGCTTTCAAACTAGCAGTTATTAAACCACTGATTAAAAAACCACAGCTTGACCAAGGAGAACTTAATAACTTTAGACCAATCTCAAATCTCCCTTTTCTTTCGAAAATATTAGAAAAGGTAGTGGCAATCCAGTTACGCACATTCTTGACAAATAATAGTACATATGAAAAGTTCCAATCAGGATTCAGGCCCCACCATAGCACAGAGACAGCATTGCTTAGAGTTACAAATGACCTCCTATTAACATCCGATCGTGGTGAAATCTCAATTCTTAATGCAGCCTTTGACACAATAGATCACACAATCTTACTCAATAGACTAGAAAACTATGTTGGTATCAGTGGTCAGGCACTAGCCTGGTTTAGGTCATATCTAACCAATCGCTATCACTTTGTTTATGTAAATGAGGAAGAGTCATATCACTCCCTGGTTAAATACGGTGTACCGCAGGGATCAGTTTTAGGTCCTATCCTGTTCTCGTTATACATGTTACCCCTAGGAGACATTATCAGGAAACATAACATAAGTTTTCACTGCTATGCGGATGATACCCAGCTTTACATCTCCTCGCATCCCAGGGAAACACACACGTTTTCTAAGCTAAAAGACTGCATTAGCGATGTTAGTGACTGGATGGCACATAACTTTCTTAAGCTCAACTCCAATAAGACAGAGATACTTATTATTGAACCAAATCGCTACAAACATAATATGTCAGATTACAAATTGCACATAGATGGCTGTACTGTGGTGCCATCTTCCACGGTTAGGAACTTAGGTGTGATGTTCGACAGCAACTTATCCTTTGATAGTCACATCGCCAACGTCTGCCGCACAGCATTCTTCCATCTTAGAAATATCTCAAAAATACGCCATATGCTGTCTACATCTGATGCAGAGAAGCTTATTCATGCTTTTATGACCTCTAGAATAGACTATTGTAACTCGCTACTCGGGGGATGCCATTCAAATCAGGTCAACAAGCTTCAGCTAGTTCAAAACGCTTCTGCAAGGGTTCTTACTCGATCTAAGAAGTATGACCACATAAGCCCAATTCTGGCATCTTTACACTGGCTACCAGTTAAATATCGCATTCAATTTAAAATATCACTAATCACCTACAAAGCTTTAAATGGCTTAGCACCCTCATATCTTAAAGAATTACTATCAGAATACATTCCATCACGCACACTACGGTCGCAAAATGCTGGTCTATTGATTATCCCTAGACTATCAAAAGTGTCTAAAAGTGGAAGATCCTTTTCCTACTTAGCCCCTAAGCTCTGGAATGATTTACCAACTGATGTCCGAGAATCAGACACAGTCGATCATTTTAAATCTAGACTTAAAACTTTTCTCTTCAACAAAGCATTCGCATAATTTGTCTAGTAAAGGTTCTTAAATCGCAATAGTTATTTTCACAGAACAATGCACTCACGGTCATATCACAGACCAACCAAATAAATAAATAAAAACCTTTTATGCATGAACACTTAAAATGAATTGCATTAAATAGTTTGCCACCGTTTGCCACTGAACCTGCATTAAAGAAGACAGTGGGTGTCAAGTCTATTTCAACATCATGGCTTCCCACACTTGAAAAGGGAAGGATTTGACCAGACTCAAGATTTCACTCGTTCTTCAAATTTATTTGACCCGTAAACATGTAAGGTGAAAAACCTTTGAACATACAAATAATAAACAATTTAAATTAAATACAATCTCCAACAAAATACATTTAATTTAGACAAAGGGTAAGTATATTTTAAACAGACTGACCATTTATCAACATTTATCAAGGTAAATACAGGTGTTAAATTAGGCATTTCATAAACATATATTGTTCATAATGAATTAAATAACACATCACAAATTTACATGTCAAAAATGCTTATATTAAGTTATTTTCTGATTTTTATAATTAAATATTTTCTAGCAGTTCAGTGTTTTAAGACTTCAATGTTTTCATGTGAAGAGTTAGAAACGTCCACTAAGATTTTCCTCATTTAAGCAAAATCCACAAAATCCATTATAAAATGTACTCCAAACAAACATCTTCAATTAAAGTTTAATAAATAATTCAAGCAGTCTCCAAAGTCCAGTTAAGATGCATGAGCTTACCGGTAGCCCTTTTGATCTTTTCCTTTTCCCATGAGCTTTCGAGATTTCGTGTTAATTCAGCTGCTTGTTTTCAGCTACGTTGAAAAACAACTGAACAACTCGCGCTGCTTTTATTATCTGGGTTTTTCCGTGTGCTGCTAATTAATAATCTCTCTCACCTGCTGAAGCGCGCTGTGGAGCTGCTGCTCGCTATTACGAGCACCTGTCACATCAACATGCACCCGCACACAGGCACACCTCCCGGCAGATCGCCAAAACAGTGGGGCTTCCGGCCTTAGTCAAACGGTTTGGCACGTATGGTTGGGTTGCGATTTTGGTGCTTTCGTGTGTCTTGTGAATAGTATGCCATACCAACCCGTTTGCCCCTGAACCTGCATTAACGACGACAGTGGGGCCTCCAGCCTTAGTCAAACGGGTTGGCACGTATGGTCGGGTTGCGATTTTGGCGCTATCGTAAGTCTTGTGAATAGTATGCCATACAGACCCGTTTGCCACTGAACCTGCATTAACGACGACAGTGGGGCCTCCAGCCTTAGTCAAACGGGTTGGTATGTATGGTCGGGTTGCGTTTTCGCGCTTTCGTGTGTCTTCTGAATAGTATGCCATACAGACCCGTTTGCCACTGAATCTGCATTAACGACGACAGTGGGGCCTCCAGCCTTAGTCAAACGGGTTGGCACGTATGGTCGGGTTGCGATTTTGGCGCTATCGTAAGTCTTATGAATAGTATGCCATACAGACCCGTTTGCCACTGAACCTGCATTAACGACGACAGTGGGGCCTCCAGCCTTAGTCAAATGGGTTGGTATGTATGGTCGGGTTGCGTTTTTCGCGCTTTCGTGTGTCTTGTGAATAGTATGCCATACATACCCGTTTGCCACTGAACCTGCATTAACGACGACAGTGGGGCTTCCGGCCTTAGTCAAACGGGTTAGCACATATGGTCGGGTTGCGATGTTTTGGCGTTTTCGCCTGGTCCTGTAAATTGCATACAATATAGACCCGTTTGCCACTGAACCTGCATTAACGACGACAGTGGGGCTTTAGGCCTTAGTCAAACGGGTCGTCTGGTTTCATTTTCTCTTAAAGATCGGAAGGTGATCCTTATTTACCATATATACCCTCGCATTGGGCCCCCAATTTGCTAAATCCTAAACTGTAGATAATATAATTATGCCGCAATAGTTAGTCTGTCTGGAACGAAGCTGAGTTAAACCACATCACTGTGTGACACTTCAATACATATGAACGGCCGCTACGCTAATACGATTTTGTTTTTCTCTCCCTGTCTCGTCCTCGACCCGAGGACAACGAGACAAACAGACCCAGTCCCGGTAGATGTGAAAGTCGGCACACCTCTGATCTACTGGCCGTCCTTCAACGTGATGCCCAGCTGATGCCTGACCAACGATCACCGGCAGAACCCGCTTAATCTCTGCTAAATCTCCTTATCCGTTCTCCCAAGGGTTTTTCCCTCCTAGGACTTCACCCCGGGGAGGCAGCCTTTTTGGGCTTTACTTAGCTTCCTCTTCTAGACGTTGCTTTAGTAATACGTGCACTTATAATATTGAGTCATAGCCGCAGCAAATTTATTTTGTATTTTGTTGTGCTATCTGTCGTTTTTCTGTGCTTTTCACTGCTTCTATTTATGTAAAGCTGCTTTGAAACAATTGACTTTTGTGAAAAGCGCTATATAAATAAAATTGAATTGAATTGAATTGAATTCTATATGACATCTCTCAGGAAACATTCCAGGGACGTGCTGCAGATGAGCAAATGCTCAAAAAATTAATTTTTCAGATGTACAGTACACGCAGACATCAATTATTTGCCTCCAAGATGTGTGTGCTGTCCGGGATGTATTGCTTCTAGTTGCCGTTTTCCATTGAGTGTACTGTACACACCAGATCTTACACCGCATGGTGGTTGCTTTTTGTTTAGTATGCTATGTTTTATGGGTACAGTAAGTTATTTGCTCATGTTGATGTTCTTCATGTAAAACGTTATTTAGAGAACAGCTGTAATAAACAATGCGTATCACAAGCTGTTTCACATTGATCTCTCTGTACCCTGATCATCATCATGTTGCTCACTGGTTTTCAGTGGTGTCCCACTCTCACATAACCACTTCCCTTTATTTCTCTCTACAGGCTCTCATAAGTTGATCAGAAGTTCTGTAAAATGCTCAAGTTAGTGTAACAGCTTCATCTCTTTCCAGTTATATAGAATTTTTTATCCTGGATGTTCATCAAACCAGGATTCTTCATCTGAATCTGTTTGTTAGTTTATTGATGTATGCAGGTACATTTTCACTATAATTCAGTTTCTTATGTTGTTTACGTCTGTGTCCCGTTTGTCTGTGAAGGTGAGATTGTGATGTGCAAATGTCTCATTAGCTATTGCATGTGTGCATAAAAGCTTCTGAATGATGAAATTTTAAAATTTTACGGTCCAATGCTGTTACTAAAAATAACTCAGTGATTGTTTATTTTTTTATCAGATCATTCAAAATCCAGCGTGCAAAAGATTCAGCACCACATTAACAAGACAGCCATTGTGGGAGACACAGTAACACTTTTACTGTAACAAAACTCTGCATAATGATGACATCACATGGAAAATGGAGAACGCTGTTATTTTTCGCTATGACTCATTCAGTAACAGAACTATGAGGAACTTGACCTCAGACAGGATGTATACTGACCCAGCAGTTCCATGGAATTAAGAATAAATCAAATACAAGCATCAGATGCAGGAAACTATTCCTGTTACATTTCTACCACAGCAATATGATGGCAATTAACAATAACAGGTTATTTCATGATTTCTTTTATTTGGGTTTCTCTATTTTCAACCCATTCTCATGAAGTGTGTGTAAATAGCACGCAGTGTGAAAAAGTTGTGCAATGCACATGCCAAATTCACTTAATACGGCCTTGTCATGATCCTGCCAGTCTGTAGTTATTCATAGTAGTTCATGGTTCATGGGGCAGGATCGTGGCGGTACCCATGCTTTGTGTGACAGCACATGGCCTTTTGTTTGGGTAGTGTGCTGTCATGTCTTGTCTCTGTCCCCGCCCCTTGTCTCCTCGTTTAATATTCATTATTAGTTAACTCCCTGCACCTGAGCTTCCCTTGTTATCTTGTTTAGTTTTCCCTATTTAAGGCCCCAGTTTGTCTTGTTCTGTGCTGAATTGTTTTGTATTGTTCTGTGTGTTTTGAACCCTTGCTCTTGTGACCTCAGGTAGTCAAGTCAGGTCAAGTCAAGTCAAGTCAAGTCAAGTCAAGTCAAGTCAAGTCAAGTCAAGTCAAGTGTTTTCTATCTTGTCTAGTTGTTGTTAGAGTTTGTCTGTTGCCCCCTCGTGGGCTTTTTGGTAAATAAACCCCCTTGAGTTCAACATTACCTGCGCTTGGTTCTCGTCTCTCTGTAAACCATGACAGGCGTATCTTTTTGTGTCGTTTTATTTATTTGTTTCTCAATTTCTTAATGTTTTTTAAAGGGGTGATTCAATGGTATTTCATGCATTCTGACTTATTAACACTGTTTAAGAGTTGTTTCCTCATGCTCACCTGGGGCCTATACCATGACGCCGGTTTAAGTGGATAACCAGGTAAGTTTAAGATTAGTTTGCGCCAACCCTGGGTTTTAGGTACCATGAAAGTAGCGCGGCTTTAATCGGTGTTCGTCGCCATGGTATCTTACGATGTTCTGGATTTGAGATCTGAGACTGCAGTTTGACCAATCAGCTGCAAAGCAAAGAAATATATAGCTGACGTAACTACAGCGTCTCCGCACAAATTTTATTTATTTGTATTTTTTTAATGAACATATTCAAATATAAACATTAAGACATATTTAACAATCCCTATTTTCCATGTTGATACTGCATTTAAAGAAAAAAAAAGAGGAAAAAAACTAAGAAAAAAAGGAGGGCGAGGTCTTAAACATCCAAAGCAGAAATAAGTCTCAGGAGAGTTTTTAGTTTTCCCTTGCCCAGTTATTTATGAAACATCTAGATCTTCACCGGAAGGAAACTCCTATCTTTGCAAACTTCTAGCCTCACATAAGAAATGTATCACGTTGAATCCGTGTATTGCGTTGCGCTTTTTTGCAAGTGCATACTTATGCGGTCGGTGGGGAAAACACGATTTGTCGAACCATGCGCAAGGTGGTCCTCGCACTGTAGGGCTACATTAACAGCTTAGTGTTCCCCGGACATTTCCCGACCATGTCTTTAAAAGAGGGTTTTTATAAAATTCCCTGTAAGATTATTAACAAATTTTACAGTGTACATTAACTTAATAAAAGCATATTTCACTTTGGGTAGCCTACCAAAATATATTATACAATGAAGTATGTTAATGTACATGTTATATATATAAAAAAGAGCAGAGGCAGTATTATTTCGCTCTTGAAATACATACATCTTCATACTTTTGTATAATTAGCTCATGATCCTCCCCTAAAAAAATACACTGCTCGTACATGCTCTCTCCCTTTTCTATTCCGATTGGTTGTTCGGTGCCGACGTCACTCTTTTATGGGCACGCGCGGGTGGAGTAATCATAGCCTAAAGATCAAAGCCTGAGTTGACAGAGACAGTTGATAAGCCGCTTCATGGGACCAATAAAGCCTGATTGCATCGGTTTGGTTTTGTCAACTCCAAACCAATCCTGTAACCCCGAGTTTGTTCAGCTACCTTCATGGTATAGGCCCCAGGATCTCTACACATGAACGCGAGCATTGAGAACATTGTTTGTGTACACAGAGTTTACTAAAAAGAAAGGTTTTGTACAACTGACTTTGGATGTTATGATGTCCGCTCGCCGTCTTTGCCAGACATAAAGAATCGATTTCCGAATCAAGTGAATGAATCTCATATGAGGCTCCTTTTTCAACTAGAAAGTCAATATTGTTTTTCACTTGCGACAAAACAACGAATTATCCGTGCATTAGGAGATATCAATCTTTACTCTCCTCCCTCCTTACGTCGCAGTCAGAGATCGATACATCTCGACTGGCAAGATGGCGGCGAGCGGACGCCAAAACAACCAAAGTCAGTTGTTCAAAACCTTCTTTTTAGTAAACTCTGTGTACACAAACAATGTTCAAAGCTCGAGTTCATGTGTAGAGACACACGTGATACTTCGAGCAAAGTATCATGTTGTGTCGAGCCTTCTTAGTGTTGTTAAAATAGCGATTTTGATGCTCACTTGTTCTTCTAGCTTCTAGTTCTTTTACGGCCACTTCAGGTACTCAAAATGGTGGAAGACAAGTTTGAGATGTGAGTGACGTCAGCTGATATTCATGAATTTGTATCACTTATTTTTATGGGCACTTCCCCCGGAAAATCCTGCCCACCCTCAATCAGCGGTATTCCCTGCCCATCACGCCTCTCAGCTTTGTTTAATTTCAAAACTCAACAATGGCATGAATGAAGAAGTGTGTTTTTGGATGTAAGGAAAAGAAAGCCATGGAAACAATAAATATATAGTTTGTATATCTGGGGTAGCAGATGCGCTGGATTTTATTGAAAAATCGAACGGGTCATGACTTGCATGCGGTAAGCAAAACTTCTGTCTTATGTTGGAAATAGGTGCGTGCATATTATATAAACGACATGAACATGTAGTGAATCATAAGTTAAACAGTGTTGTATAGTGTTGCATGACTCATACTTGCTCCTCCCGCCATTCGTAACTCCTCCTTCTTCATTTTTTTCTAAGTTATCGGAAAGAATCGGTAAAGCTAATCTTTCTTTTATAAATCTGATTAAACTAAAGACTCTTCGGAAATATAAAGGATGTTATACTACTCTATAGGTACTCCAGATTAACATCAATATGACAATGGTATAAAAAACCTGAAAAAAATTTGAGAAACCAAAACACAAAATGACACAAAAAGATGCACTGTATTAAGTGAACGGGAAGGACTGGCATTTCATATGCATGCAAAATTGGAATTTGGTCTATCTATTGCATGACTTTTCACACTGTGTGCTATTTATAAGCAAATCATGAGGCTGATATTTTTGTATAAACTGATTAAAGACTGGTATGAAATCCATAAATCCTGCTTGAGTGATAAGATAATAGATGTTTTTTGTTTGTCTCAGAAAATAGATCAGAGTCTCTGAAACAGATATCACACCTCCACATTATCATCTCATGTAGCCTACTGCAGTTATTATCATCTGTCTGATCATCAGTCTCAGTATCTGGATTCACAGGTAACAGATCAACACATCATGAACAAATTAGACTGTTAAAAGTGTAATTATTCAAAACTTTTTATCACAAAACAGTTAAGCATTTAAAAACATTTTCTTAAAACAAACATTATCTTAAAAACAAACTAATACAGAAAGACCTGTGATGTGCTCAGGTTTGCATCTCATCGCATTTATTTGGTTTCTTTATGATCTCGTGGCAACATGTATTTCAAGAAGTCTCCAATTCGAACAACTAAATTTATACATTTTGTATTACTTTCATTTCTGTAACATTGGATTTAGGGGTGGGGTTGGGGTGAAATATCATTTGTGTATGATTTGTGTGCAAATTTGTAGGAATTCATTCAAATTAGCTGATTTGTAAAATACAATTTCCAATGAGATCAGGTTGAAGAAATCAAATGAATGTGATGCAAAAATCCAAAGCTTTAAACATACATTATGCTAAATTTACAGGAGATGGAAAAACAAGAAGAATGCAGGTCATAGAGAAACAGAACAGGACTTTGTGAGTTTTTTGCATGATTTACTTACATATGATAGCAAAGCATTCAAACATTTTCTCCCTTTTTAAGTGTAATCATTAGTCTACAGGGATTTTGTGTGGGAAGCTGTTGACCCCTAGTGGCCAATGGGGTTACAGCAGCACATTGACGTACATAAATTATTATTCAAAAGTATTGTTGTATATAATTGTATTGTGTTGTATATAATTCAGTATGTATACAAACATACCTTATATATTTCATACTATATTTCATATTCCTGAGTATCAGGTCCTTTGTGTGACTGAAAGTATGTCTGTACATGTCCCTGGGTTGAAAAAGGTTTAAAACTAATATGTGCGCACACATATAATGCAGATTTGCGTACACACAAAAGATTTCAGATTTATAAAACCATGATTAATACCGGAAACTCTGGCAAAGTCTGGCATTGTACCAAGATAAAATTAGAAATCTACTCCAATAACATCGAGACTGTCAGATTTAAAACCATACATTTTCTACACAGTGAAGCTCAAAGGCAAATTACCGTACTAGGGTTTGGAAATGTTTCTGACAACGTCAGCACACAGTGATGACTTTACATTGTGACCAAAGTATGAGCACACAGTAAATGTGCCATGACCTCATATTGTGAACAAGTATGAGTATCACTCGGTCACTCATGTTGTCACGATGTGAGGTCACAGCACACTCACTGTGTACTCAACCTATGTTTACAATTTTTCTAGTAAGATATGGTAAGTAGAATGTCCCCCCCCATTTGACCTATATTTGTATTGCCTCCACTTAACCTGCATTTGAAATCACAATGAGCACACAGAAGAGTTGGTAGCTGCTCACCTCTCTCCTTCATCAGCCAGTGGTTGGGGAGCAAAGCCACGCAGCATCCGCTTTGCATATTGTGGCAGTGCGGCAGGTTTACCAAGCTAAGCTCCTCCGAGATATGGATAAATCAGGCCCTGCACGCAACATAGATGGCCACTCAAGCGGTCGGCCTTGTGGTCTTGAAGCGGCACCTCGCATAGACGGAGCAGCATTCACATTCTAAATTACCTTGACAATTGGCTTGTAAAAGAGTTTGCTCATCCTGACGCAGCAGATCACGTTGCATGATGCTGACTCTAACAGGTTCAAGCCTGCCTGACACTGGAGTTACACAGTCATTTCGCTCTGTAAGGCTAATTTCAAATGCTGACTAAAGGTAGCCCCTCCCCAAAAAACACAGCATGGGTGTCCAGTGGGTGCCCGGGAAAACAACTCTCCAAAAATTATAGTGGACTTCCCACAGAGCTCACATTTGGTTTTAAACATCACACCTTCACATATGCAGTGGCGGCTCCAGAGATTTTCTGATGCAGGTGCTATGGGGAAAGACCCGGCACCAGACACAAATTCACGGACGGGCATTTCATTTTTCAGGGGGGCACAAATGAGAGCAACCTCACTGCAATGCATAATATCATTAATTATGAATTAAATGGACAAAAAAGTATTGTGACGCAATACAACGGAGAAGTCGTAAAGATTGGACCTAGCTTACTGAAGCAATCTAAACGCAAATAAAACACGTCGCAGGGCTCGACATCAAAACGCGTGTCCGCTTAATATCTGAGACAAGTGGATTTTTTAAAAGGCCAAGTGAAAGAGAATTTTACTGTCACGACTGGTATAAACAAAAGAGAACCCAAATGCAGACACGACTGAAATAATAATAAACTGAAGGTTTATTAAACACAAAAACCCACGTGGGGGTAAAACAGGGAAATAAACACGGAACTGGAACAAAAGCACTGGAACATAGAAACAGTAGTCAGAAACACGAAACACATGAAAGCTCTGACCTGAGACAACTGTAGACAATGAACGCGCACACAACAGATAACGAGAGGGCAATATAAAGACACGACATCAATGGGGAACAGGTGAACATAATTAATTACGTAAGACACGAGCACATAAGGGAGTAAGGTAAAAGTGACGAGACAGTGGGAACACGTGGAAGCCACATACACAATATGACTCCACGTGTCCCTACACAGAACATAATACTGTCACGGTCCTGTCAGATGTACTCAGACCTTAATCTAGCACAGAAGGTCTGACAAGACCGTGACAGTACCCCCTCCTTAAAAGGCGGATACAAGACGCCACAGAACAAAACATTAAACACGAGAAACAAGAGACTGCACAACAGAAGACAACCATGACAACATCACAATAAACAACAAAGGTAAACAAACATACGTAACAAACGGGTTGGGATGGCTTAACAAAAACAGAACATCATGAAGGGGTGGTGGGGCAATAACAGGGGAAAACAAATGTCCAGAATGTGGAAATTGAGTCCTAAACCTCTGCTGAAAAGCAGAGGAGTGGTATGTCCCGGGTTGCGCGGTTGGTTGCGCAGACGGCTGCGCCGGCGGGTGACGTGTCTCTGGTTGCGCAGGTGGCTGCGCCGGCGGGTGACGTGACTCCGGCTGCGCCGGCGGGTGACGTGACTCCGGCTGCGCCGGCGGGTGACGTGACTCCGGCTGCGCCGGCGGGTGACGTGACTCCGGCTGCGCCGGCGGGTGACGTGACTCCGGCTGCGCCGGCGGGTGACGTGACTCCGGCTGCGCCGGCGGGTGACGTGACTCCGGCTGCGCCGGCGGGTGACGAGACTCCGGCTGCGCCGGCGGGTGACATGGCAGTTTCCGCGCCGGCGGCTGACGTGACTCTGGCTGCGCGGGTAGCAGCAGCTGCTCTGACACGTCCTTCTTCCTTCTCCTCCTCCGTTTAACTGCGGGGGATGCAGGAGTGGGTGAGACCGGCAAGGAAGAGGTCTCCAGAACCGGAGAGACGACCCCCGGCTTCCCCAACTTGATCGCTCCTGTGAGCAGACCCCTCGGCTTAGAGGCGGGCGAACGAGGTCCAGCAGTCCCAGCTGAATTCAGCCTCGCGTTCACCTCGGGTCCAAATACGAGCGGGTCATACCAATCATAACCCGGCTCGTAAGCTAGGTAGGAACCCCTACCCCTCTTCGCCAAACGGCTGTACATGTCCGCTGGGTTCAATTTGGCGCGTTCATTCTGTCACGACTGGTATAAACAAAAGAGAACCCAAATGCAGACACGACTGAAATAATAATAAACTGAAGGTTTATTAAACACAAAAACCCACGTGGGGGTAAAACAGGGAAATAAACACGGAACAGGAACAAAAGCACTGGAACATAGAAACAGTAGTCAGAAACACGAAACACATGAAAGCTCTGACCTGAGACAACTGTAGACAATGAACGCGCACACAACAGAGAACGAGAGGGCAATATAAAGACACGACATCAATGGGGAACAGGTGAACATAATTAATTACGTAAGACACGAGCACATAAGGGAGTAAGGTAAAAGTGACGAGACAGTGGGAACACGTGGAAGCCACATACACAATATGACTCCACGTGTCCCTACACAGAACATAATACTGTCACGGTCCTGTCAGATGTACTCAGACCTTAATCTAGCACAGAAGGTCTGACAAGACCGTGACATTTACTTGCTCGACCGAACAAGTTGCCTAGTCTGATTAAAACCGCCAATAACAATCACCAAAACAGGATAATGATTCTGCATCCTTTAATCAATGGCGACCGAAAGTGCATAATGTAATAACGCAAAGTTAAACAAATAAGCACAGCAAACACAAAATGTGTTAACAAAGTGGGTTAAACATACTGCGGTAAAAATGTGGAGTTTTTAATAACATGATACTGTTAAGCAGCATCACATCACGGTTGAAAATGTGACAGATTTAATGACAGTTCACTAAACAAGTAATTAATATTAAGCCACTTACACTCAATCGTGTCGTCTTAATGTTAAGCGGTGGCGCGCTTAGCAAACAACCAAACATTTCTGCGCTCACTATTGACAAACCAATCAAATACGTTTAAAATATATATTTTTTTTTAATCAGACCAAACACATTTTTTTTTTATTCAGGAGTTATATATGTACAAAACAATAACTTTTAATTAATAACAGTGGCCTATTGATAAAAACATGGAGCTGGTGAACAGGTGAAGGGAGACCGCAGGTACGTCCAGGGCGGGCACTGGTGACTCACAGGGCGGGCCCGGCCATCTAAAGCCCGCCCATGGCGCCAGGACTGTATGGGGATGCTCAACTCTTAAGAGAAGGTGCTTTGAATTTTGGGGCGTTTCATTATGTTTGTCGTATTGGACCACCCTTGGTATATATATATATATATATATATATATATATATATATATATACATACATACATACATACATACATACATACATACATACGCCCGAATTAACTATAGCCTATACTCGTTCCGCGAATATGTAAAAGTATTCAACACAAGGGCTATAGATACAACATACATAAGCCTGCCAATGTAAACCTCTGAAAACATTATTTCACAATTCTGTCACAGTCGAGCCCTGAATACAACGGAGCAGCAAACAGCAGCAACAGACAATGTGCACGCTTTGGCCTCAGATCACGAAATCACACAGCCAGTTACCAACACTAGTCTAATGATAAATCAGCAGTGTTCTTATTGCTGGAGCATCGTAGATGTAACTATGAAGAGCCAAGATTTGTGCTTCAACCACCAAATTTATTTAACTTGTAATAGCCAACAGGGAAAAATCAAACACTTACTATAGATGTCTTTACAACAAAACAATACGTCTGTTGCTGTGATTGAGTGCGAAGGCATCAAGGATTTTGTCGCAGTCAAGGGTCCTCGTTCTCTCCGTATTTATGGCCAAAAGTGCCAGATTACTGGTCCTAGTGTCTCCACTGCTGCTCCTCAGGTAGTTTTTTACACGGCCCAGGCAAGAAAAACTGTGTTCACAGCTCACTGATGTGCAGGAAGTGTCAGGGCTATGCATATTTACTTGTACAGGCCCATAAATGCATCTTTATATGGGCGCATTAAGGATAGGAACTCCTGTGTGCTGTGGATGGCATGTCCCTGTTCTTCCTTCCTTTGCAGAAGTCGCCGCACCTGGTAGAGCTCTGCTGACAGGTTTTCCTCACTGATACCATAGTGTCGGGCCATGGGCAGCCGTAGTTGTTTGTCCAAAAATGATGTGTGTTTTTGGGCTGAGAGTTGGCACACCTTTCAGTACTGTAAAATAATGAGACTGACACAGGGCTTCAGTAACGAGAGAGACTGAGTTTACTTAGAACTGCAGTGCACAATATACAAGGTAGGAGGAGTCACAGCATCAGCTACGGAGGCCGGTGCATCACTTAAAGAAGCATTGTCAACATGACAATACATTACATCTCCCCTCCTAAGCATGAAACAAAAACCATGCAATCAAAATCACTTTTTACACATATTAAATTATTACAGTTAATAAACAATACTGCATTTGCTCTTTAATTCAGAAATTCACATTAAACTTGCATGTACAAATATTAAAGAGATGTTGGCACAACTCACACGCAACCTAATCAATGATATCAATTATCACAACAATAAACTTCTGAACACAAACTTGTGTAACTAGGAAGGAGAGGTTTCTAGCACATCACTTCCACAAGGCGTCTTTACCACGCCTGTCCCTGACTACAAGCAGAGCCTGTCAGGAGGCTTCACAACTCTGCCTCGTCTGGTAGTGTACTGTCCCGATGACGGCATCTGCTTAGCAGATCCGAGTTCTGCAGGTGATGCTTGGGATGAGCCCGGATGTTCCACAGTCTTTGGCTCCTCGACACTCACTGTCTCAGACATCTCTGCCCACTGATCATCATTAAGCCTGTGACGGGACTCATTGGCGGCTGCTGTACTCTTGCGAAGATGCTGAATGTTGCGACGGTACTCTCTATTCCCACAGTCAACAACATAAGATCTTGGGGCACAATGCGATCTCACAATCACTCCAGGAGACCATTTGGGACTGCCAGGATGTGGCTGCATCCTTACTTCATCTCCAGGCTTCAGCGCAGGACGAGGACCGCTTGCCCTCTTGCGATCATAGTAAAACTTCTGAATGCTTTTACTTTTATCTAGTTGCCGTTTAACTTTAAAGGGGTCATACGCTGCTGGTGTGAGCAGCAAACGGGCAGCAGGCAGGTTGTTGCGGGGGCGCCTGCCCAACAGCAGCTGAGCTGGTGAAAGGCCTACTGACTCCAGTGGCGTTGTTCTGTAGTCAAGCAGTGCAAGGTGTTTGTCTGGTGCCTTACACCAAAGTTTCTTGACAGTCTGGACTGCGCGCTCTGCTTCACCGTTGGAGTGTGGCGTATGCGGGGACGACGTTTTGTGATTGATTCCATACCTTTGACAGAAAACTTTAAACTCATCCGCTGAATATTGAGGACCATTGTCTGTTCGAAGGATGGTGGGGATTCCATGCCTACTGAATTGAGCCTTGAGCTTTTCTATGATAGCACGACAATGTAAGCCCTTCAGCTTATCCACCTCAATAAATTTTGAGTAGTAATCCACCAGCAGAACATAATGGTTTCCTTCAAACTCAAACAGGTCAGAAGCTACTTCTTCGAATGGAAAATCGGGCGTTTCTGTTGGTCTGAGTGGCTGTCTTGGTAAGCGATTCTGAAAGTCTGCACACTTACCGCAGTTCTTCACAATTTGCTCGATTTCCGCACTCATGCCTGGCCAGTATAGGACCTCGCGAGCTCTCTGCTTGCTCTTCACTATTCCTAAGTGAGACTGATGTATAAGTTTCAGCATATGACCTTGCATGGAAGGGGGTACAACTATACGCAGGCCTTTATAGACAATACCATCAGAAATGACAAGTTGGCTTCGTGAGTCCCAAAATGGCTGTACAACATCCGGCACCTCACGCCTGTGGTCTGGCCAGCCTTGTCGGATTGTTTGCTGAAGACAGCTGAGCTCCTTCTTTGTGCAGTCCTGGAGCTCTGAATATTTATGCTCACTGACTGAAACGAAATTTAGCATGGAGACACACTCAAAGCCTTCCATCTCTGGCTTGTTTTCTGGTAACTGAGCTCTAGATAGTGTGTCAGGCAGTTCCATGTCCTTTCCTCGTCTGTACTTAACAGTCAGGTCATACCACTGGAGACGGATGCGCATTCTCTGTATGCGCATTGGAGTATAAAGCAGTGGCTTTTTGAAAATGTCTTCCAGAGGTTTGTGGTCATTATAAACTGTGACATGGTTTCCAAATATGTAATTATGGAACTTGACACATGCATGCACTATTGAGAGCATCTCTTTCTCAATTTGCGCATAGCGCATTTCTGTATCTGTTAGTGACCTGGATGAGAAAGCAATTGGATGACTGTCCTGTAATAAGACAGCGCCAAGGCCGTTGCTGCTGGCATCACAGAAGATCTCAACCGGCTTGGACGGATCAAAAAACTGCAGCACTGGGGACTTTGTGCACAAGTCTTTAAGTTTGTCAAAGGCTTGTTGTTGGGCTGGTTGCCACGCAAATTCAACATCAGCTTTCAGGAGCTGTCTTAGAGGTGCATCGACTTCACTGAGGTTTGGCAGAAACTTTGACAGATATGTGACGAAACCTAGAAAACGACGAACACCGTCCTTGTCTGTTGGCTTTTGCATGGATTTGACAGCCTCTATTTTAGCTGGGTCTGCTTTCAGACCATCTGATGTTATCAGGTGTCCTAGGTAGGGCACAGAAGATTGCTTGATGTGGCATTTGTCGAAATTGAGGCTCAGATTGTAGCTTGTTGCTCTCTGAATTACTTTTCGGAGTATCTCATCATGTTCCTTTACTGAGGGTGCTGCAATGAGAATGTCATCCATGACACTTATCGCTCCGCTGATGCCTTCAAGCATCTCATCCATTATACGCTGAAAGATTTCCGGTGAGCATTTTAGACCAAAAGGAAGCCTAAGCCACCTAAATCTGCCAATGGGCGTATTAAAGGTTGTCAAAAATGATGATGGTTCATCTAGTTCTATTTGCAGGAAGCCCGATTTTGCATCCAAGACTGAGAAGACTTTAGCACCAGGCATTGTGGAGACAACCTCTTCGATGGTGCGCATTGGGTAATGTTCCCTTTTAATGACTTTATTCAAGTCGCTCGGGTCAATGCAGATCCTTACCTTGCCATTGCGGACAGCTGCTACCATCGAACTCACCCACTCTGTCGGTTGGCTGACTTTTGTGATGTATCCATCTTTAATCATCTCATGTAATTTCTCTATTATTTTCTTTTTCAGTGCAGCTGGTTGACGGCGGACAGGATGGACTACACCTTTTGCTTCCGGGTCGATTTTAATCGTGTATTTGCCTGGTAAGGTTCCAGTAGTGTGAATCAGCTCTGGGTAACCATCTAGTCCTGCTGGCACATTTTGTTTGTTTGTCAGGTGACCTGAATGTGTCTTATTTTCTTTCTTTGTAGGCTGCAATGCATCAAGCCGCATAACTAAGCCTAAGGCTTCAGATGTTGCACCACTGAGCACATTTTCTTGAGAAATGTCCACAATCTCAAATTCTGTTACCATCTTAGCATCCTTGTATTTAGTCAGAAGATCAACCGCAGCTACTGGCTTTAGCTTATGGTTTGAGTAAGACTTCAGCACTCGATTAGAGCATTTAAGCTCACCATCATGAAGAAGTGCTTGATAACTACTTAATGTCAATGTGTTACATTTTGCACCTGTATCTATTCTAAATGGGACCTTCTGACACAGGATTTCAATGTCTGCTGTCCATTTATCATCACTTTGTTCAGTTGTTTGTGTGACATTTATGTTCAGCATTTCCTCATCTTCTGTTTCAGATTGCAACTGCACACTGTCTGTGTTGACTAATCTTTTGCGGCATACTGCCACCCAGTGGTTTGGCTTGTGACAGTATGAGCATACTGAGCCTTTTGCTGGACATTTCCCCTGATTCCATTTATGTTGTGGGTCCTTACCGCAACTTGGACAGGTTTTTGGTCGATTTTCATGCCTTTCTTTCTGCACAAATTTCGTCTGTTTTTTCTGATAAGTTTTCTTGTTTGCAGTTTGGTATTTTGCTTTTACGTGTACTGCTTGCACTTGAGACTCTTCCTCTCTGACTATTTTAATTTGCTTCTGCGACAGTTCAAACTGCTGGGCGATTTCAATTGCTTTGGGTAGTGTTAGATCTTCCCCTTTGTCTAAAAGTCTCTCCTGGACGCGTTTTTCTCTTACACCCGCTATTATCGCGTCGATCAACATATCATCTGAATCTGCATACTCGCAATCCATTAAAAGGAGTCTCAAATCCTTCACAAAATGATCGAAACCTTCCGTGACTCCTTGTTTTCTTTGCTTAAAGCGGTGTCTGGCTATTCTTTTATTTTTCCTTGGCCTTATATAGTTGGCAAACTTATCAAGGACTTTAGACGGGTCATCTTTCTCACCTTCACTCCACTGAAGCGTCTTGTATATCTCTCTGCCCTGCTCACCGATCCACGTGCCCAGCCAACCTGCACGCTGTTTCGCTGTTTGCTCAGATAGCGGACCGTCAAAGACGAATTGGACGTGGCTTCGAAATCTTTCGAACTCTTGATACAAATCTGGAGCATCCCAGTCGATTTTGGGGTAATCAAACTGTGATGATGCCATACTTTGCTAATTATCTGTTCCTGACAGACTTCTGACACCATGTAAAATAATGAGACTGACACAGGGCTTCAGTAACGAGAGAGACTGAGTTTACTTAGAACTGCAGTGCACAATATACAAGGTAGGAGGAGTCACAGCATCAGCTACGGAGGCCGGTGCATCACTTAAAGAAGCATTGTCAACATGACAATACATTACAAGTACGTCATTTGTCTCTGTTGAAAAACTCTGTTTCATTTCGATCATCAACATGTCTATAACTAGATAGAGTGCGTTTTCATGTCATCTGCGTTCAGTGGCGGATTTAGCAAATTGGGGGCCCTAGGCGAAGGTATTTTTTACTCCAAAATGAAGATGGAAAGCAGAGGTAACACAAAGTGAAGCACTACACAAACCAATAGAGAATAAGTCAATGGGGCAAAAACAGCCACGAACAGTAAATGAGGGAGAAATAATTTAAATCTGATGCTGCACAAAAACTAGCAATGCATCAAAGCCAATGTTGTTACTAATCTTCCACATACCCAAGACTGTGTTAAAAGGTTTAAAAAAATCCAGTCTACAATCACTTTATATTAAAACTATGTTTTCTTTGATGTTTTCTTCACAAACATAACAAAAGGGTTGTGAATTTTACCACAGTGTATTGTTGAGTTTTTGAAAAATGTTCAAAGCATTTTCCCAAAATATGTGTCAACATAAGGTTTTTCACCAAAAATCATTCCATATGCTGAAAGTTGTGGCCAAATTAAGACTCAACAGCACCCCATAGTGGACGAAAACATCCCCAACATAACATCAGCAGGGCTCCAGACTAACATTTGAGAGAGCTTGCACTTGCCTCAATTTGGTGGCACCAGTCACTGGGTGGTGTAAAAACAAAAAATAAACACTAAAACTAAGTCCAAACATGTTTAATGCATTAATAATTCATTAAAACCTAAGTCCAAACAAGTTTAATGCATTAACAATTTAATTACAAATACAAATAATTGTATACTTTAACAACATAAATTTTTTTTTACTTTACCATACTTATTATTTTTAACATATATTTGCCTTATTGTAAACCATTAAACTTACAATCAACTTTTTATTACTTTGTTGTAAAAGCTTTAGGCTACTTTAACACAGACTTGAGTAAAGAAATCACATTCTTGTGCTGTAATCACTACAAAATGTCTCCATGCACTCTGAAGATATAATTTGGCCAGGACTTGTAATCTAAGGTACTGAGCACAATGTATTACGTTTTTTCTGACTTCTAGCGTGAATACGCAGTGTACAGCGCTATTTTTAGGCTTTCATTGATTAATCTAAAGCAGCTGATCTCCGCCTCTTTTATTAGTGTCATTTTGCGAGCGTGTGGAGGTTGTGGGGAGATTATTTCATCAACTGCGCTGAAATATCAGAGAAAGCTCTTACATACACATAAAAAAACACTGTGCAGCATCGTTAATTACAACACCGGACTCTGACATCACATAATATTAGTTCGCGTTATTTTAAACCCGTCATTTCTCCCGAAAACGAAAGCAGAGGCTCTCGCCCGCAGTCTCCATAGACCACCCCTCAAAACAATCAGGGCAGAAGCGGTCGAAAGTGGACAAAAGAGACGGGTTTAGAGAGCAGAGGTGATATGCACCTGAGCTGATAGAAAGGCGGGGGAGCGGGCAACAACAGGAAGAGTGACTGAATGCGGGTCGACGTAATCGCCTGCGCATTATATTAATATAATTGTATTTAAATTTCACAGTCCAGCCAGTGCGACATTTAATAAAAAATAGTCATAGGCAGGGAAAATACTCGCAAAATGCGACTATTTACTCGCAGTCTGGAGCCCTGTAGGGTTACATTAGTTTTTTTTCTGTAGTAACATTATTTACTTCACCACAAAATACATTTTATCAATGTAGGGCTATTACTAGCCGGTTGACTTACCAAAGCCCCATTTTCGCGTTTATATTTGTCTTTAAGTCTCTGTTCATGTACTTTCCCAGTCCCCGTGTCACTTTGTGTTTATCTTTCGCGCCGCAGCACGCACCGTAATGGACTAGTCCATTTCATTGTGAAAGAAGGGGGTGTAAGTGTTTGGTGACAGAACATGAACTGGACATTTTAACTACTATTTCAAAGTTTCAACGTATTTCTTAAGAATATTAATACAATTTACAATGCTTTTGAAGTGTTCGTGATGATAAGGGTTTTATTTATTTATGTAGGCTATTTATTAGGTTGGTTGGGGGCCCCCCTAATTTGACCGCTGGTGGGGGGCCCCAGGCGGCCGCCTACCTATGCCTCTATGGTAAGACCGCCTCTGTCTGCGTTGTCTGTCTGTGTTCTCTCTATCGGGGCCTCCACAATAAAATCCTCCAGGTGTCGAATTTTCTGGGTCTGCCTTTTCTCGCGTGAAGTATGTATTGTGCCTGTGTTTGCACACAGAGTCTCTGCTTGTTGTTTGATTTCTTTCCACTTAGTGTCTGTGCGCTTTTCTAATAGAGCATTTAGTACAGACTGGGCCAAATCATCTGCTGCAATAAGGTCAAAATTGGGAACCTGTAGCTGATCTGACATGAACTTTGTTGTTCTAAATAAATCCTCAAACAGGATGAGATGCAAAACAAACTTCTCATCGATGATGGCATTGATGGCTCTTGCCTCTGCCCTACGATGTGGGTTTGACTGAGTGATGACATCACGCAGGGTGGCTCGGATAGCGGGGAGAGTTTTTTTGACGGCGCAGATTGGATTATACTGGCAAGCCCAGCGAGTATCGCACAGTCTTTTGAGTTCCATTGGTTGTGCTGTCGGGTCGAGCTCTTTTTGTTTTTTCATGAATAGATCGTGCACCACGGATCCAGAAAAAAAACTTGTAGAGCATTTGTACTGTATCAAAAAACTCTGTTGCAGCACTGACATTATGTACACAGTCCACTAACACTAAATTTAGCTTGTGTGCATGGCAATGTTAATATATGGCTTGCGGCACCTCCTTTCTGAATTTTTCCTGCACACCATTATTACATCCAGACATCACAGATGCTCCGTCGTTGCATCGACCAACACAGTGATTTATATCAATATTATGTCACAGGAGTGACGATCTTTTAGGCGGAACCAAAAATTGGGAAAGTTTGGTTCCGCCCGGATGTTTCCGCCCGGACCGGTAAGAGAAAACACCGGACATCCGGTAGCGTCGCGAACGCTGTAATCAGCCAAATTACATACAGCTGAGAGTCATTAAGAGGAGCGCCGGGTGATTGGACGATGGCAACACTCAGGAGAGTATTTTAGGGCAGTTTAAACCACAGTTTGTGTGCTTATTATCCCTGTTGTTGGTGTGTATCGTAGCGCTGAGTTGGGCTCACCGGGTACGCTATTTTGGATTGTTGTATTTAGTCTCTCTCTCGTTTGGATTATAGACTTACATTGATGAAGATACCGAAGACCTTATAGGTAGAAGAATTAAACGAATACTGACCTTGGATGAAAGAAACGAAGGAAGGAAAGACGCACCATTGTGAGTATACGTTTGTGGAAAAGTGGTGTTGGTGGCTGCAAACCACCCTGTCTATGCATCTGGAGTCCTAGCAGTGTGAGATCAACCTTGGGGGACGTGGGACGAAGAAAGTGCAGCAGTTGTGAGTAACGGAGTCTCCTTATGGAAGTGTGGTGTATGTATTTGACCTGTATATCTCTTTGAGTGTTTCCGAAAGAGAGTGGGTGGCCCTACCCCTGAACCAGCGCGGTGGGTGAGCCGAAGGGTCTTTGTGCTGAAACAGCTCCAGTGACGAAAACAAACACTAGGCCGAGTTACCATCTCCATATTTTCGTCCAGAGCGAAGTAAAAGAAGACGGGCGTCTATTGTGTGCACTGAGCGTGGTGGGTGATTCTTGGATGTAGAAATTTTCACTTGAAGTGGTGCTGTGTAATGCTGTGTATTGCAGTGAGATTGCTGTTGTCTTGTCTGACGTACCCCCGCCTCCAGTCACTCGTTCCTGAGACGACGAAGAGGAAGAACGGTCCTAGAGTAAGACCTGTACATGAATATGCTGTGAGTGTGTTTCAGTCTTAAAATCACGGAGTGGCATCTCGAAGTATTTTCCCAGCCAAACGCCCGGCGGACTTGAGTTTAGGAGTGGCGGTGAAGAACTGTGCTATTGACGGTGTGTGAGTATTACCTATAATATTGCTACCTTACCTGTGTCTTTTTATCATCACAGAGCTTGAGGCGAGGGAGATCCGCCGCCCCGAGGTCTCGACGAAAGGGCGCCCCGGTCCAGTTTTCGATTGACCAACGGGTCTCGAGGAAAGGGCAGCGCTCGACCCGGTGTGCCGGCGTGACGTTCTCGCCCCTCTGTAGACCAACGAGCTCGCCGAGAGGGTTTTGGCCCCCGGCGTCACATAGGAAACCACTGTCCAGTCGACGCATCGCGTAGCCAGCTATCGTAAGTCCGCCACCCTGTTAAATAATATATGACCTGTTAAAACTGCCAGATCAACAGGGAAGAGGAGTGTGTTGTGAGAGCTGTGCAGAGAGCCATACCTACCTCGAAGCGGTAGTCAGCAGACATCTGTGGAGAGAGAGAGAGCCAGCGTGAACGCCGAGATATCGAACTGTGAAGAGAGCCATACCTACCCAAAGCTGTAGTCAGCGCAGAGGTGAGAGAACCATTGGAAACCGATTCATTGTGCCTTTGTGTCCCAGCAGTCATCTGTGGAGAGAGAGAGAGAGAGCCAGCGTGAACGCTGAGATATCGAACTGTGAAGAGAGCCATACCTACCCAAAGCTGTAGTCAGCGTAGAGGTGAGAGAACCATTGGAAACCGATTCATTGTGCCTTTGTGTCCCAGCAGTCATCTGTGGAGAGAGAGAGAGAGAGCCAGCGTGACCGCTGAGATATCAAGCCGTTCAGGAAAGCCCAACATACCAGAAGCTGTAGTCAGCGACGAGGTGAGAGAAATCATTGGAAACCGATTCACAGTGCCTTTGTGTCCCAGCAGTTATCTGTGGAGGAGTAGAGAGAATCGGTGTGAGTGTTAAAGGAACGAGCAAGGAAGGAAACCCATACTTACCAAAAGCTGCAGTCGGTGAAGAGGTGAGAGAACCCTTTGAGGTCGATCCACCGTGTCCTCGTGTCCCGGCTGTAGTCTGTGGAGAAAGAGAGAACAGGGAAGGAGAGTGAGTCGACAAGCAAGGAGCTGTGTGAGATAGGCGGTGAACCGCCTCGAGCTAGCTACAGGTACACGGACCAGAAAAAGTCTATACCAACACTGATTTTGATCTATTCTGCCTCCAGGAAGGAAGAGGAGCGCGCCACGGGCAGAGGGAACCAGAGGCGGGAGCCCGTTCCCCGACGCAACCCCCACCCCCTGTCACTCACTTGCTCGTGGCCCCCCTGGAGGGCAGAGCCGGACATTAGTTTTTAATTCCCCTTTCCCCAATTCCCAGTACCTTTTAAATATTTAAATAAATAAAGAATATTTTTTATACTTACCTGTTCCTCGTTGTTGTTTGGTCATTGGGTTGGTTTTGGGGACCTCCTCGAGGTGGAAATTGAGAAGGGGCGTGGCTTAACCACTAGCAGCCAGCCCCTGGCTTGTGACAGATTTTGGCGTAGTCGGCAGGATTCCACCTCGAGTTGAGTAACCAGACTAGCCCAATGACAGACAACGCGGGGCCCGCAGCCCAACCCCGTGCGGTGCCTGTCTTTATGGGCAGCCCTTGGGTCCAAAAGTATGGAGGGACAGAGTCGGGAGTACGGCTAACGGAATGGAAGGCCCAGTTAGAGTATTTAGCCGACCTACAAGGCCTTAGTGTAGCCCAGCGGCTCCAGTTCGTGCTGAACTCCCTAGAGGGAGAAGCGCGGCGAGAAGTGCAGGCCGCCCCTGAAGCTGTCCGAACCAATGCCCAAACTATATTCCAGTTTCTCACCGAGCAATATGGTGACCACACCCCCGTAGCCGTCCTCCGTTCCCAATTTTTTAATAGTAAACAAGGCCCCCGACAACCCATTAGAGCGTTTGCCCTGAGACTGCGTGAGCAGTTCACCCGGCTACAGACCCGCCGTGATCATGGGCTGGGTGACGGAGAGACCTTGCTGCGCGACCAATTCCTTCTGGGGATGAAAGAGGGCCCCGTGAGACAGAGTCTGAGGGTCCAGTTTCGGAGAGACCCCGACCTCACATTTGAAGATCTAAGGAAGGAGGCGCTAGCTCTGGAGGGCGATGAGGTTGAAGTAAGTGAGACCCCAGTATGCGCGGCTGTAAATGAAAACGTGCCAACACAACCAGAACGCACGGATTGGAAGCAGGCTCTGAAAGCAGAACTTTTGAAGGATGTCCGGGAGCAGATGTCAGAATTATCTAAAACTCTGTTGGGAGAGCTGCGCCAAGGTAGGGCGCGGGAGGAACCAAGGCCGGCACCCCGAGAGCGAGTATACTCGGAGAGGAGCCGAGAGCCACCTGGACGTCCAAACCGCTATATTCGGCCTCGTTTCGAATGGGATGATCAGGGACGGCCGATCTGCAACCGTTGTGGTGAGCCAGGACATTATAGCCGTCAGTGTGGGCCCCGCAGGGCATCTGAAGGGGGTTTTTAGGACGACCGGCCACAGTGGGTCGTGTGGCCGGGACCCCTCGAGAAGACCCGGGAAGAAGGGACAGCTCTAGGCAGCAGATGGTCGGGCATAGCCCGGTGGCAGAAGTAAAAGTGTGTGGCAAATGGATTCAGTGCCTGGTAGACACGGGCTCACAGGTAACGATGTTCGCAGAAAGTCTCTCCAAGGAGATATTCGGACGGGAAGGAACACAAGGAACGGAGGCACCCTGGCTGACGTTGAAGGGTGCTAACGGCCTAGAAATCCCCTACATTGGCTATCGCCTGACGGATCTTGAAGTGCATGGGGTAGTCGTTCCCCAAAAAGGTGTGATCATTGTTGAAGATAGGTGTTTAGGCGCCCACCGAGCCCTATTGGGCATGAATGTCCTCTCCGAATGCTGGGAGGAGATATTCCAGGCTAGGCCTGGTCCGAGGATTTCACCTACCGAGAGACCCAAGTTGGAACGTGTAGTGGCCAACTGCCGTCGGGTCCAAATGAATCAGGTGCGTAGAGATCGGGAGGAAGTGGGAAGAGTAATGTGTCGTTTTGCTTTGTCTATTCCCCCTAGGAGTGAGGCTATCGTATGGGCAAGAGTGCCCCTTCGGGAAGCGAGCCCAGAGGAGTGGGTGTTGGTCGAGCCACATACAGACTGCCCACAAGTGGAGGTAGCACGGGGACTAGCGGCGGTCCACCGGGGGAGAATCCCGGTAAGGGTACGAAACGAGCACCCCTATGCAGTACAGTTATACCGGCATCAACGACTGGCCCGGCTGACGATGGTCACACCCCACCAGGTGAGGGAAGAGAGGGACGTCAGTTTTCGTCAGGTGTGCCCCACTGTGATCGAGGTGGCCCTGACCCAAATGGATGCCCCGGCGAGTAACCAGGGGGGAGGTGTGCCAAAACACCTAGCGGGTGAGTCACTGCAAGGGGACGACCTGGGACAGGTACAGACACAGAAACTGCAGGCACTCCTTCGGAAGTGGCAACATGTGTTTGCGAGGCACGATGAGGACTACGGGTGCACCAGGGTGGTGGAACACCACATCCCCACTGGGGATGCAGGGCCAAGTAGGGAGAGATATCGACCGATCCCACCTACCTTGTATGCGGAAGTACGTACACTCCTGCAGGGCATGTTGGGCCGGGGCATTGTCCGAGAGAGTAGCAGTCCCTGGGCGGCCCCCATCGTGCTCGTACAAAAGAAGACGGGAGCCTGGAGGTTCTGTGTGGACTATCGCAAGCTGAACCTGGTAACCAAGAAAGACGCCTTCCCCTTACCACGAATCGAAGACTCCCTTGCTAGCCTCACGCAGTCAGCCTGGTACTCCACTTTAGATCTGGCCAGTGGATATTGGCAGGTGCAAGTAGCCGAGGCAGACCGGGAGAAGACCGCCTTCACGACCCCGTTCGGACTATTTGAATGGGACCGGATGCCCTTCGGGCTCTGCAACGCTCCGGCCACCTTCCAACGCTTGATGCAACGCTGTCTTGGAGGTCAGTTGATGGAGTCAGTATTGGTATATTTGGATGATGTGATTGTGTATTCCCCAGATTTCGATTCCCACCTCCGGCACCTAGAGGAAGTCTTCCGAGCCATGGAAACGTACGGGCTGAAGCTGCAGCCGGACAAATGCCACCTGCTGCGGCGAGAAGTGAAGTTCCTGGGCCATGTGGTCAGCGCAGCAGGGGTGGCCGTGGACCCCGAGAAAGTCTCTGCAGTGAAGGATTGGGACGCGCCTAAGACTGTGAGGCAAGTACGATCCTTTCTGGGGTTCGTGGGATATTATAGGCGATTTATTAAGGATTTCTCGAAGATTGCCAAGCCCCTTAACCAGTTGCTGGTTGGCACGGGACGAAGCCGGGGCCGTGGATCGGCCTCTATTAACTGGGACAATGATTGTGAGATGGCTTTTCAGAGGCTGAAGCAGAAGTTGTTACAGGCCCCCATCTTGGCGTATGCTGACTTTTCTGAACCTTTTGTCTTATATACAGACGCGAGCAACCTGGGATTGGGGGCAGTATTGGCCCAACGGCAAGAAGGAACAGAGCGGGTGATCGCTTATGCGAGCCGGAGTCTCCATCCGGCAGAGAGGAACGACGCAAATTACAGCTCCTTCAAGCTGGAACTGCTGGCCCTGAAGTGGGCCCTGAGCGAAAAGTTCAAGGACTACCTTTGGGGAGCTAAGGTAACAGTCATCACAGATAACAACCCCCTAGTACATTTACAGACGGCGAAGCTGGGGGCCGTGGAACAGCGATGGGTGGCTCAGCTGGCCAACTTCGATTACAAGCTGCAGTATCGGCCTGGACGAGAGCATACGAACGCGGACGTCCTCTCAAGACTGCCCGAGGGAAAGAGCCCCAGACGCCAGGGGTATCGAAGGGAGAATAGCCGTGAGGAGGGCTACATGATAGGGGCCGTGGAGGCGCCAGGAGGCCAGCAGGAAGCTGCACCAGGGAATTGGGGGTGGGATCCCCGCCGGTGGATAGAGAGGCAGGCCCAGGACCGGGACGTGTGTCAGGTGAAGACGTGGGTAGAGCAGGGCCGACGGCCCACGTCGGCGGAAAGGCTAGCCCAGACAGAGACTGGGAAGAAGTTACTGGGACAGTGGGAGAAGCTGGAGCTACAGGAGGGGGTGCTCTGTAGGAAGACCCGCGATCCGAAAGTGGGCGAAGAAGTGTGCCAGATCGTGGTGCCCGCCAACCAGGTAAACGCATTGGTCTCAGCCTATCATGACCAGTTGGGACACCAGGGACAGGAGAGGACCGTATCCCTACTGCGTAGATTCTTCTACTGGCCGGGATTGGAGGCGTCTGTGCACAACTTAATTCAAGCTTGCCCCCGGTGCATGCTGTTTAAATCTAGACGAGAGGCCCGAGCACCGATGGTACCCATCCACGCGAAAGCCCCCCTCCACATAATGGCAATGGACTTCCTGACGCTGGGCCGCCCTCAGGACCGTTATCAAAATATTCTGGTAATCACTGACCTATTTACCAAATACGCCTGGGCAGTCCCGACGCTCGATCAGACAGCCAACACCACCGCCACAGCTCTATGGCGAAATGTGTTCCAGACATTTGGATGTCCCGAGTTTCTGCACTCCGACCAGGGGGCAAATTTTGAATCCAAGGTAATCCGTGAGTTATGCCAGTTGTATGGATGTACCAAAACCCACACCACGTCGTACCATCCCCAGGGGAACGGAAGCTGTGAGAGGTTCAATCAGACCCTATTGGGGCTACTGGGGACCTTAGATCAACGACAGCAGAGCGATTGGGTGAGTGCTTTACCAAACCTTTTGCAAGCATATAACAACAGTGTTCATAGCACGACGGGGTATGCCCCTACTTACCTGATGTTCGGCAGGCACGTACGGATGCCCACTGACCTGGTCCTGGGAGTAGCAGCAGACCGGGAAGAAGTGAGTGTGACGGAGTGGGTGGGGCGCCATCACCAGCGCTTACACTTTGCGTACCAACAGGTTTCTAGGAAGATACAGACGGCAGGAGAAAGGAACAAACGATTGTATGATCGGACTGCTCGAGATGCCCCCCTGTTACCAGGTGAGAGGGTCCTGGCGAGGGATAACCGGCGGCAAGGAAAGGGAAAGCTAAGCGACCGCTGGGAGGCTATCCCGTATGTGGTTTGCAAGCAGCAGAGACCGGGACAGCCGGTGTACACCATCCGGCCCGAGGGAAAACCTGGCCCCGAACGTGTAGTACATCGGAACATGCTTCGCCCCTGTCCGAATTACCCCGAGGCTGTGATAGAGGGGCCCACAGAGCCAGTGCCGGCGGCCCCCTGGATGGAAGGATGGGCTGTGGTACCAGGTCGACCCGTGGCGGCGCTACCCCCGGCCGCCCAGAGGCAGCCAGAAATAGCACCCGAGCCAGCTGAACCCCCAGTGGCCCAGATACCGCCTGAGTTGGCACCTGAGCCGGTTGAACCCCCGGCGGCCCAGATGCAACCAGAGGTAGTACCCGAGCCAGTCGAACCCGATTCACCCGTGAGACGCTCCCAACGGGAGAGCCGAGGACGCCCCCCTGCCCGGTACGGTGAGTGGACAACGCCGAGGCATTCCAGGGACTAGAATGCATTGGCGGGGGAGGATGTCACAGGAGTGACGATCTTTTAGGCGGAACCAAAAATTGGGAAAGTTTGGTTCCGCCCGGATGTTTCCGCCCGGACCGGTAAGAGAAAACACCGGACATCCGGTAGCGTCGCGAACGCTGTAATCAGCCAAATTACATACAGCTGAGAGTCATTAAGAGGAGCGCCGGGTGATTGGACGATGGCAACACTCAGGAGAGTATTTTAGGGCAGTTTAAACCACAGTTTGTGTGCTTATTATCCCTGTTGTTGGTGTGTATCGTAGCGCTGAGTTGGGCTCACCGGGTACGCTATTTTGGATTGTTGTATTTGCTCTCTCTCTCGTTTGGATTATAGACTTACATTGATGAAGATACCGAAGACCTTATAGGTAGAAGAATTAAACGAATACTGACCTTGGATGAAAGAAACGAAGGAAGGAAAGACGCATCATTGTGAGTATACGTTTGTGGAAAAGTGGTGTTGGTGGCTGCAAACCACCCTGTCTATGCATCTGGAGTCCTAGCAGTGTGAGATCAACCTTGGGGGACGTGGGACGAAGAAAGTGCAGCAGTTGTGAGTAACGGAGTCTCCTTATGGAAGTGTGGTGTATGTATTTGACCTGTATATCTCTTTGAGTGTTTCCGAAAGAGAGTGGGTGGCCCTACCCCTGAACCAGCGCGGTGGGTGAGCCGAAGGGTCTTTGTGCTGAAACAGCTCCAGTGACGAAAACAAACACTAGGCCGAGTTACCATCTCCATATTTTCGTCCAGAGCGAAGTAAAAGAAGACGGGCGTCTATTGTGTGCACTGAGCGTGGTGGGTGATTCTTGGATGTAGAAATTTTCACTTGAAGTGGTGCTGTGTAATGCTGTGTATTGCAGTGAGATTGCTGTTGTCTTGTCTGACGTACCCCCGCCTCCAGTCACTCGTTCCTGAGACGACGAAGAGGAAGAACGGTCCTAGAGTAAGACCTGTACATGAATATGCTGTGAGTGTGTTTCAGTCTTAAAATCACGGAGTGGCATCTCAAAGTATTGTCCCAGCCAAACGCCCGGCGGACTTGAGTTTAGGAGTGGCGGTGAAGAACTGTGCTATTGACGGTGTGTGAGTATTACCTATAATATTGCTACCTTACCTGTGTATTTTTATCATCACAGAGCTTGAGGCGAGGGAGATCCGCCGCCCCGAGGTCTCGACGAAAGGGCGCCCCGGTCCAGTTTTCGATTGACCAACGGGTCTCGAGGAAAGGGCAGCGCTCGACCCGGTGTGCCGGCGTGACGTTCTCGCCCCTCTGTAGACCAACGAGCTCGCCGAGAGGGTTTTGGCCCCCGGCGTCACATAGGAAACCACTGTCCAGTCGACGCATCGCGTAGCCAGCTATCGTAAGTCCGCCACCCTGTTAAATAATATATGACCTGTTAAAACTGCCAGATCAACAGGGAAGAGGAGTGTGTTGTGAGAGCTGTGCAGAGAGCCATACCTACCTCGAAGCGGTAGTCAGCAGACATCTGTGGAGAGAGAGAGAGCCAGCGTGAACGCCGAGATATCGAACTGTGAAGAGAGCCATACCTACCCAAAGCTGTAGTCAGCGCAGAGGTGAGAGAACCATTGGAAACCGATTCATTGTGCCTTTGTGTCCCAGCAGTCATCTGTGGAGAGAGAGAGAGAGAGCCAGCGTGAACGCTGAGATATCGAACTGTGAAGAGAGCCATACCTACCCAAAGCTGTAGTCAGCGTAGAGGTGAGAGAACCATTGGAAACCGATTCATTGTGCCTTTGTGTCCCAGCAGTCATCTGTGGAGAGAGAGAGAGAGAGCCAGCGTGACCGCTGAGATATCAAGCCGTTCAGGAAAGCCCAACGTACCAGAAGCTGTAGTCAGCGACGAGGTGAGAGAAATCATTGGAAACCGATTCACAGTGCCTTTGTATCCCAGCAGTTATCTGTGGAGGAGTAGAGAGAATCAGGGTGAGTGTTAAAGGAACGAGCAAGGAAGGAAACCCATACTTACCAAAAGCTGCAGTCGGTGAAGAGGTGAGAGAACCCTTTGAGGTCGATCCACCGTGTCCTCGTGTCCCGGCTGTAGTCTGTGGAGAAAGAGAGAACAGGGAAGGAGAGTGAGTCGACAAGCAAGGAGCTGTGTGAGATAGGCGGTGAACCGCCTCGAGCTAGCTACAGGTACACGGACCAGAAAAAGTCTATACCAACACTGATTTTGATCTATTCTGCCTCCAGGAAGGAAGAGGAGCGCGCCACGGGCAGAGGGAACCAGAGGCGGGAGCCCGTTCCCCGACGCAACCCCCACCCCCTGTCACTCACTTGCTCGTGGCCCCCGTGGAGGGCAGAGCCGGACATTAGTTTTTAATTCCCCTTTCCCCAATTCCCAGTACCTTTTAAATATTTAAATAAATAAAGAATATTTTTTATACTTACCTGTTCCTCGTTGTTGTTTGGTCATTGGGTTGGTTTTGGGGACCTCCTCGAGGTGGAAATTGAGAAGGGGCGTGGCTTAACCACTAGCAGCCAGCCCCTGGCTTGTGACAATTACACTGACTGAGTGTGTGTTTGATTCAGAGTCTGCATCCAATCCTTCTGCGGCAGTGAAATGCAAAAACTCCTCATGTCCCTGTACACAGCATTATGTATTTTATTCAGTCTCAGGAGTCTGTAGTCAGATCTCCTACCTACACTGTCACAGTGTATTGTCCTTTTGTCAGGTATGCAATGTCAGGCCGCTTCCCACTGGTCAAACTGTGCAGCCTTTTTGCTCAACACAGTATAAAACTGCTCAACTCCAGGTCCAACCATGTCTAGGGTTTTCAAAAATATAGGGGGATCAGTGAGCACTAGCAGAAGCTAAGGAGCAAGGTGTCACCATGAAAATGGACCTTACCTTTCAGGCCCCTAACCAAATTCATATATGGTGCTATGCACACATTCTGAACTCAGTGTTGTTGGACACAACAGGCATTGTACTACAGAGTGCATCACTGTTCGGTTTACTAAATGATGTTGCTGTCTTCCTACACGAGTCGTATAAATGGATGCAGAAGTGGCATGAGATAACTGCAGAATCTGGTTAGCGTCAAAGTAGACTTTGTCTAATTGAGCAAAGACGCTGGTGGGCAAAGATTGCTGCTCTGAGAAAGGTGTTTCTGTGTTTTGGAAAGCCTGAAAGTGCCCTGTTCATTGACCTGATCTTGACATTACCAGCAATTTTGAGGGATTGTGTGTGTGTTTTTGAGAGAGAAAGAGAGAGAGAGAGAGAGAGAGAGAGAGAGAGAGAGAGAGAGAGAGAGAGAGAGAGAGAGAGAGAGAGAGAGAGAGAGAGAGAGAGAGAGAGAATTAAAAAAAATTATAAAAACATGCTGAAATCTAATTCATCATCAATAATTTCACAGGGCTTTCTTGGCACACCACACAAAATAAAAATACATAAGGTCTCTCTCTGTTTTCTAATATTTGAAATCGATTAGAATTCTAGTTTTCACAAGGATTGTAAACAACAAAGTCAGATCTGTAAAAAAAAAAGTTTTTTCTGCTTTGATAAATTGCCCTTTTTGCTTGCCCCAACAAAATATTTAGCAGTTGACATTCATGGTTATATATTTAAAATGTACACGTTTCTTCCTCATATTAATGTTAGCTGTTCAAGACTGGTGCTGAGTCCCAATTCGCCCACTTATACTACGACCTAAAAGTATGTACTGTTTTTGTGAGGAAAATGTACATACTTTTGAGTGTGTAGCAAAAGAGTATGCACGTTCTGGGACGTACTTTGATGACGTCATGCAACGTGAACGAAAACGTGGTTGCCTAGTTACGCACACCACGACTGTTAACAATATTTCAATGTGTGAATACAAATCACAACATATACATAGGAAAATGTTGGTGTTATTTTGTCACTTGGGAGCATGCTAGCTGGAGCCATTTCCAGTCTTTGTGCTAAGCTAGGCTAAAGCGGTGGGTGCATCAGACAGAGTTACGGGATGCACAAAGATGAAAAAGGTATTTATGGACTTATTGAACTCTGGGGGATACGGTGAATAAGCTTAAGTCCCAAAAAGGCAGTGTGTTCCTTTAAAATAAAATTAACATGAATTAAAATTAATTTCATTTTAAGAATAATTGATTTAATCAGGTTGAACTGGTGTTAATAATTAAATAATGTAGATCCAACTAAAAAAAAAACATTTTAAGAAAACTTAATTCAATCATGTGCAACCGGAGATTTGCTTCAGTGCAGATCTATCCTTATATTATCTTATTTTCACACAGTGTTAAAAATAAGCCATGCAATTTTTAGCTTAACTGTCAACCCCCTTATTGAGTGTGGGGTAAAAAGTTGATGTCCACCTCAAATGAATATCTGGCATATTTTGGTTTAGAAGTCCAATATTGGTCATGGTCTTGTTTTAAAGAATCCAATTCAAGTTTAAATTTAAGGAGGTGAAACAGAAAGCAGTTATAGCATTTTAGATTTATTTTAATAAATAAAAATAATGCAATAACATTTATTTCTAAAAATGTAAATGTTTCATTACAGAAATGCTATAATCATGGAGCCATGATTAGAAGAAATGACATCCAAAATATTAAAGTAAACTCAGGCATTCTGTATATGGAACGGGTGACATTTAATGGGCTACATTTTATAAAGCATAGAAATGTAGCTTATATTTTCAGTTTCACAAAATGTATTTCAAAATGATAACAGCAATTACAGTATGAGGGAATAATATTTTATGGAAATAATTGTGTAACTCTTTTTGCATATTCATATGTACGCCCTATCAATAAATAATAGAAGGATGGCTCGATGGTGGGTGGGTGGATGAATGAATGGACGGATTGCTCCGACTATGTCCACCTCTAGTATAGACAGAATAGCATTGAATTATTTGAGTTAAATAATTTCTAATAAGAATTTTCTAGCTCTACATCACATATTTCTTGATGGATTGAGCCAAAACCAAAATGTGTTGTGGTCATTTACATTAATAAGATTTAAATATTGCAAACAATAGCACCACATTATATGACATTCTTGTATGTTCACATGAACATTACTCTAATTCATGGTAGTCTACACATTTAAAACTGTAATCATTTTTAGGATGTTTGGAGTAACATTGTTATTGTAGAAATGTGACATTCAACAACTCACCAATCTTTATTTAATATTTTTTCTGTCTTTTTTCTATAAAGTCCAGCAGGGTCTGTATAGTTTTATCATCAATGGCGCTGTTATTTACCTTGTGGTATATTATGCATTCAGTCGGTGGTATGTCCACTTTATTTCATAATGTGATATCAGGGTTTACAGGTTTGGTATATGTGTTTTTCTTATTTAATTAATTTTTTATATATTTACTTTAGGGAAATGAAAAGGGCTGGGCAAAAAAATTGATTTTTCGATTAATCGTTTTTTAAAACGTGGTCGATTAAAAATCGATTCTCAAAGAGCAGAATCAATTTTTTCATATTTATTTTCACAAACATTGAACGGAGGAATGGAAGCATTTTAGATTTCGCAAGCAAGACGTGTTTTTTATAAGACGGGCTTTTAATTTCTTTTTATTAATTACGCACTTGTAAACTGCTGTTCACTGTTCTTTTTTATTAATATAGTATGTGTATTAAATCTATATTCATTGAGTTGAATTGAGAATCGAGTATAAAAACCTACCTGAGAACCGGAATCGAAAATTTTATCGAGAACCGGAATCGAATCGATTTGATAGCTTGTGAATCGAAATCGAATCGATCTGGAACATCTGAATCGATACCCAGCCCTAGAAATGAACTTCATTCAATGAAGCAAAATTCCCAAAACGAAGAACAGGTCTGTTTTTTAATCAAATTGAATGCTACCTTTCAATTGTTGTTGATGTTGTTCTTTTTACCTAAATTTGCACACAAATTTATTCCTAGGGTACTGCTGCAGAAAGCCGAAAAACTACTAGAATGACAGAAGTTTGATTCTGAAACTTAAAGTGAAAAATTATTCTGAAAATGATTCAGCCTGAATTTACTGAAAGCAGATTTAGCAGACTAATATTATGGGGAATTGAGTGCAGATTAATGAGAAATTCCTTTAACCTAAACAATTAAGTTTTATAAACTTACATTTCCTCAGTTTAAGTGAAAACTTAAACTTTAAAAAAATGCCTACATTACATTTGATTATCCCTGAACAGACCTTATGCATAATTTAATATATCATGATAGTCTTAATTAATAAGGACTATAATTTCAATAATTTCGTAATTTAAAAAACTTAATAAACAAACACACAATATCCATATCCAGTTCTGACTGATTATGTTGCAGATTTTTCTGTTCCAAATAAAAACTGCATAATCCAATAGTGTTTGAGATTTTATTTTTATGTTACAAATATACAGTGAATCAGAAAGTATTAAGACCCCCTTCATTTTTTTTTTTTGTTACTGTATGTTGCAGCCATTTTTTCAATTTTGTTACTTGCAGACATTTTTTTTTCAATTTTGTTACTGTATGTTGCAGCCTGATAATCATTTAAGTAATTTTTTTTATAGGTAAAGCATGATTTCACTTTTTACACTATAAGTATGAATGCATTATGTTCAATTATTTACTTTTGTACAGCAGTAACATGACCTCATGCCATGAAAACTAGGGGCATTTCCTAGATGATCAACAAAATTGGGAAAAACAGTTATTTTCTAATTCAATAAGTTTGTTCTTTCCTACCAACCCAGTCTCACCCCATGTCGTCAATATTTGACGACACTTGATGTTCTGGGTTCGGGCCTAATACAGACCCCGGAGCCCTCTCTTTGTTGAGGAGTGCTCCGGGCTCGGGCCAAATGCCGAGCTCAGAGCCCTCTCCTCGGACAGCACGCCAAATACGCATATCATTAATTCTATCTGACTTATTTGTAAGTGTGAACTCTTTAAATCCTTCCTAAAGAATGAATGAATAAAAATAAAGGAATAAAGTTTGATTTTAAAGAAACATGTATTATATATTATACTAAATGTAGAGTTGATTTGCACAAACAGATAAGTTCCATATGAAATTCTAAAATGATCATTTTTATTAAGCTCGTGTTAATGTTCAGTAATTGCACTTTAATGGCAATGAAAATAACCTATTCATATAAAAACATGATAACAAACAGACACACACGTTCTTTTTTGTTTACTGTTTGCATGTTTAAAAGCAGATGCTGACAAGTTTGTGTTGTGAACATGAAAATAAATACAGAGTTAACAGTCAGAAAAACATCTGTGTGTGTGTGTTTGAGATTTTTTTCTCAAATGACACGTTATGTGATGTTAATGTACCCATTGCAGGACTGAGATAGGCTGCTTTTCTTGTATATAAGCAGAACAATGAGACTTTTAAGGAGAGGTTTGTTAAAATCCTCCAAGTAGTCTGAAATTCAGTGCTTTTGCGCTACTTCTCTATCAGATCGGAAGTAACGAGTAACTAACTACTTGAGTAGTTTTTTCATCTAATACTTTTTTACTCTTACTCAAGTAAATAATTAGATTGATACTTGTACTTTTACTTGAGAACAGATTTTGGGTACTCTACCCAACTCTGTTCAACAAAGACAAGGTAAAAATGTTTTTTTCATTCTCTATCCCCTTTAACATTTCCCATTGCATTCATGAGTTTGTCTTAACATGTAACCTAACCAAATATGATAAAAAAAACATATTAGGCCTGTCAGAGGGGACAGCTTTGGGCGGTGGGCTAAGGGATTACAGGATGGTAACAAATATCTTGCAGCGTCATAGTTATACAAACTATTATTATTAATTGATTACTATTCTACTAAACATTTTTATTTTGTTTACTGGTCAAACTGATCATAACTGTTTTTAACCAGGTTTGAACACAATTAACCAAAATTCACACTATGAAAAATATATTAATAAATATGATAAGATACAAAACGGAAATAAAACAAAATAGACTAAATATGAGAACATGTGAAAATGTATTTTTACATTTTATGTACTATTTTCATCTTATTCTACAATTTTCAGGTATAAACTTCTAGGGGCGGTTTCCCGGACATGGATTAGCTTGCAGAGGCAGCAGTGCCCTCCTTTGGTAAAAAACTAACCAACTGCAGTTTGATTGATAATACACATTCCAAAAACGAGATTTTGGGAAAATTTTACTTATGAGTTATCTCTCATTTTGGAACCAAACTCTTTATTTATGTACGCGATAGTATAAGGTCCTTTCGCATCTTTTCCTCCAATTCCAGTGTATTAATAAATTAAATTTAGATTTTTTTATTTAACAGTTGTTTTCAAACTAAAGAACGTCAAAATAATGAACTATTGTTACTTCCATACATTGGATGGGGTGATTTGGGGTGATTTATTGGGGTGGGTGTTTTAATATTTTAAAATTGTAAAAATACTATAATGATACTGATAGATAAGACAGTGTTATAGCCTATATAAAAATGAATGATATACAAAAAAACATGCAGAAAAAATATGACAGACAGATCTTTGGAGATCAAATTATAAATGTGACAGCTATCTCACAGATGATATCTTCAATATATTGAAATGTTTTATATTATGACGTAATTATTCTCGTCTCGTCTTGGATACAAAACGCGAGGAGTATATATATATATATAGAGAGAGAGAGAGAGAGAGAGAGAGAGAGAGAGAGAGAGAGAGAGAGAGAGAGAGAGAGAGAGAGAGAGAGAGATCGTTTATTGTTCTTACCTCTCCCTTCGTAAATGTAAAGTTGTATAGGCTACTTCAAATGTTAATATTTCAAAGTCTATTTTATATTCTAAATATCCTCTGATCCTATTTTATTTAATTTTATTTCACTTATTTGCAGTAGTACTTCATCCATCACCCAGCACCTTAGCTTTCCACCTTAATGCATATAGTGTAAAAATGGGTCAAAATAGATGTATATAAAGTAAAAAGACTCATAAACCATACTTTTTTGTGTAAAACACAACATTGCATATCCTCAACATTAGCCCCTGATGTTTGCGCTTGCTTGCCAGCGTGTGTCGCCCGTCAGTCTCATGAGGTTGTCTCTTATGCATGCTAGCAAATCCAAACCCGAAGCAACGGTGGGAGCAACGCTAACAAAGACATGGCGAATATCAAAAAGGCAACCTTGGTACAATATTCCTGAATATGTTGATTTTTGTTAGAAAGCAGCGTCCAATGTTGCTGGGTCTGTTTCTGTTTCAGTTCCAGTTCTTCGTTAAAATAGAGAGTAAGTAGGCTATGTATTCTGCATCACAGTCGTGTCTCTTTGTTGCAGCCTCGTCGTTCCGCTTATGATTCGTTAATGTGCTTCTTTATGCTTCTGTGCGTCTCATTTTATATTTGTGCACCCTTCTCTTTTGATTATTTTCTCTTCCTTTTTGCTCAGCTGAATATCTACTTGTTAAACGTTTATTAATTTATGTGTTGTGTTGTTTTTTCAGGTATAAAGATTATTGGTCCTGATACATCAGTCCGGTTAGGAGAAAACGGCGTATTCTTTTCTAAGTTGATAGACACTGAAGAGAGTCTATCTCGCATTATATGGCGGAAAAAGACACGAGAAGACCCTGTGGAGAAATCCTTTTTTATAATTTTACCAGATGGCCGCACAGAAAACATTAATGGATTAAAGGACAGAATAAAATTCATTGGCAACATTGCAGAAAAAATCGGAACTGTTCAGCTGCTGGGAATAAGGCTCTTGGATGAAGGGATCTATACTTGCATTTTTAACTTGTTTCCTAGTGGACCATTCGAGGTCAACATCAATGTCACAGTTTTAGGTATGGTGGCATCATTTTATCCCGTATGAAAAATAAGGTTATTCAAATGTGCTATAAGTGTACTATTTTAAAACTGAAATAATTTAGTTTCAGTTGACTCTTTGTACTTTAAAGGAATATTGTTTATGTGCTTACAGAAATATACTCAAGTTTACGCTGAATCCCAGCCAACATTGCAAGGTGGGGCCCAATATGGGCTTCCTATGTGGGCCCTATATGGGTTTGTACATGGGTTCCACTATGCCCCTTCCTGGGTTAGCCCACATGAATTTGATATAAAAACTGAGTGGGGCTTATGTGGGGCCCAGCTGGACAACACACATAGGGCCCATATTGCCTCCACCTAATGAAGCCCGCATGTTCTTTAACAGGACCCAGTATGGGTTTTTAATGAGTACTGGACTGGTCCCTTATTATGTAATAATTATACTTTTAATGCTTATTGGAATTTACTTAAATAATATTTGTTTAAAATTGATAACAGATAAAAGCAAATATCAGTTTTTAGCATTCATATTTAACAGTTTATTAATCTATAACATCACAAAACATGAAGGAGGTGCAATATGAGAAATCAAATAAAAAACTATAAAAGGTTCAATATTTCAAAATACTTTATTGTCAATTTATAACACTTTCAATGCTAAAATAAACAAAAACATTTAAAAACTGCTAATGCAGGTAATGACTAACATTTAAACATAACACTTAAAACAAGCAATGAACTCAAAAACAACACAAATATTGCTCACTGTTCTGGAGATGGTCTTAATTCTGATCATTTAATCTTTGCTCAACTGTTTAATGAAGAACTCCCAAAGCATCCACAGCCAAACTCATTGATGTCCTTGCAAGTTTGCTCTGATTCATTGATGTGCCACATGTGAACTTGCACCATAGTATTACATTTTCTAAAAACTTTGAACAAATTACAAGTGTAACGGTTGTGAGAGACTCCTGCTGCTCCGGTAGAAACTGTATCCTTGCGCCTGAGTGTGAATTGTTGTAGTTTAAATGTTTATTATCTTTATAGTTGTCATTTCAAAAGTCTGCCTATTTTAGCAAAGGTTATTTAAAATATGATGTTATATTATGTGAAAAAATCACAACTCAATTAAATTCAAAAATAATGCCTTTTTATATAAAATTATAATGATTAAATCATATCTGTTTTATTATTTGATCTTTGAGTAGAAGCGACAATCAACATTATTTCAAGATTTTAAATGTATAAACCTATAGACCAGGGGTCGGCAAGTAACTTTGGCCGCGGGCCAATATTTTTTTTAGCCAGTAGATGGCGGGCCAACTGCTGTTGGCACACTTACGTCTTATTTTGAATTAGCCTAGTATAGGCTATCTGATCTTTTGTCAAGAAACATTGTCTTTATTTCCTATTTAAAATACGAAAGACGGCATTAAAAATGTCTAAAAACATGGTTATGGGTCTGTGTATCATTCGTTCAATCGTTTTTTAAATTAAAAACAAAAATGAAAAAATTAACCACCACGGGTTTTCTGATTGTGTGCTCAGATAAAAAATTAATTACTGGATTAGACAATTTTTTTATTTAACACCTTTATAGGCATAATATATAAATGAAATCATTTTAAACAGATCAAGTAGCCTACTATTAGTGGTAACATTACAGGCATTTATGCTCTCATGAAAGACTCTTACAGTCCGACTTTTGAACTGTATTCCTTTTTTTATTAATATTTATCCGGGACACACACATACACACCTATAGGTTTAAGGAGGTCTCCGCTTTTTGTCCAGCTCCAACAAGGTTCTATTCAGTAAACCGCTTAAAATAGCCTACACTCTGTGTTCACCCGCTTTATTTCCCGACCTGACGGGTCCGCAAAACTTAACGTTTGATCTAGTTCCCAGAATCTCAAATTCAATGTCTCTAACGAAAAAAGAGAGATGAAGTAGCCTATAACAATTATAAATGTTATACAAAAATTGTGTTCGTGCCAATATAAATATTATTTTAACATTGTATTGTTAGCAGAGAAAAAATGTCACAGAAAAAATAATGAAATATAAATAATAAATTAAATAGGACAAAGCCTCTCACTCAAACCGAAACCATTGGTTGCAGAGTTGCTGTTCAAACAAATTGCTGAAAATCCTCCTTTGCCAAATTTATTTTTAAAAGGAGGTAAAGATCAAAGAACTATGGGTTAGGAAAATTAATAATGGCTTTATTTTAATAGACATGTAAAACCATATTTTGGCGGATTACTTTCATTTTTTAACGAATTTACCTGCCCATTTAGTCTTAATAATTAACGGTAAACGAACTTGACTTGCTGTCGAACCTAAGGTCGGGCTCGAGCCCCAAGTTCAAGGAACAGAACAGAACAGTAGATTCCTTTAAAATCTACGTTAAAAGTGTAATAGTTAAAATATTACTGCAGTAAAAGAGTTTATTTTATGTAGTGGTTTCTAAATGCCTGCAATTACTTTTCAGTAATTTGCAATGTCACGGAGTTTAACGTCTTCACGCGTGACGCATTGACATGATTTACGAGGTAAATTTGCAAATGATTCATGAAGTCAAACCTCTGCAATTATTTGATTGATTGTGTTTTAGAAGTATGTTCAAAATCTAATGACAGTTACGATCGCGGATGCGCTGGTAGAGAAAGAGAACGAGAAAGAGCGGCCGGTTAAGATTAAACTAGCTATTATACGCATTTTTTCAGGACATTCTTGCGAGCCGGTGGCAACTTGTCCACAACGCAAATATTTTTTTCAGGTAATACTATTTGTCAGTGTGTTATACGCGAATAAATAATAATGAAAAAAGTTCAAAAGTCGGACTGTATAAGCGAATGAGACTTACCGGAAAGGTTTCTATTCAAACCCTTATTAAAACCCTTATTAAAATGTAATCTGTTAGTACCTGATCTGTTTAAATTTATTTCATTGGTATATGTCTGCTAAGGTGTTCAATTAAAATTTGTCCGAACCCGTTTTCATTCATTTTTGTTATTTTTGATCTGAGCGCACATTCAGAAAACGAGTCGTTTGATTTTAGTTCAGGAAATAAAAAACGGATTTCAAATTAATCCGACGGGCCAGAAAATATTACTGGCGGGCCACTTTTGGCCCGCGGGCCGCCTGTTGCCGACCCCTGCTATAGACGGTTTCATCAGACGCACGTGATACACGTCTGGATCCGAACTTTACTTATGGTTTCGTTTTTTTTATGGTCTGACTAGTTGCTAAACTGATCTCTTTAACAAATGCCTTGTCGAAAATAACAAATGTTTTGGTTTCCCATGTAATCTATGTGTTGTTGTTTTTTGCTTGTTATATAAAGAAACTACGTTTAAAGTACTTTGTGGTTATTTATTATTAGCGGAGTTTACCGGAAGTTACATGCGGACCGCGACAGCCGCTTGTTTATGTTGTTACTGCTGAAACCGTCTATATGGGACCCACATAGTGAAACCTACATGGGACCCACATATATTGCCCATGTGAAGCCCATGCCCACATGTAACCCATGCTGCCCGGATTTCAATGTTGGCTGGGAACTATGCTTAACTTATACTGACAGAAAAGTGCTCCAAAAGTGGGACTCATTTTGGCTCATTCAGCCCTGGAGTTTCATGCCTTTATAGTTCATGACTGACTATACTAAAGAGCACCTATTACATTGCTAAAAATGTTATTTTTGTGTATTTGATATAATACAATGTGTTCACTTGGTTAATGGTTCAAAAACACATTATTTCCACATACCTTACATTGTTGTTGCTCCATTAAAACCTGTCTTCCTCAAATGTATTGGTTTTGAACAAAGCTCATCATTCAAGCGGTGTATCCTCTGATTGGCCAGACGTTGTGATTGACCTTAATACCTCTGACGTCAGACGGAAATTTGACACTCCTTACTATGTTTTGGAAATTAGCTCACAATGCAATGCTGACAGGGGTTAATATCGTATTTACTAACTTATCAATATAACCAAAATCTGGTCCAGAAAATGCAGATGACTAAAGCAGAACTTGAGCAGAGCGGCTTGAGCAGAACTTAAAGGCGCCCTAAGCGAATCTGTGTGACGTTAATTTTTGTTGATGTTTGAACTGTTTTCAAACAAACAGAGCGTAGCTAACTCCTCCCCCTCCCTTCCGTGCTTCCATGAACACGCCTTACCCCCAGCCCCAAATCCTTCTTGTCATTTATTGGCTGGAACACTTTGTTATCGTTTCTGATGGTAGGTTTGGCCACTTTGTTGTAGGCCTGGCAAACTCGATTCCTTTTAAGGATCCGGGTTATTGTGAGTCACTCACTAAAGTGATCCGGGTTGTGTGAGTCACTTGAGTCAGTATTGCTAAATTGCCATGGAAACTGAGTACAGGCCCACTTGTAACCAACTGATCCACGCGACTCAAGATTCTAAGAGCCGGGAACATTGCAGACTTGCAGACCATGGACATGAGACTCGCTCACAGATCCACTAACCGGCTGATAGTGGATTAGTGGATCTATAGAGCGACTGAAGTCTCCTCAAAAGCAAATCCACAACAAAAGCCTTTCACTTCTGAAACATGCTTATACAGGGAGTGCAGAATTATTAGGCAAGTTGTATTTTTGAGGATTAATTTTAATATTGAACAACAACCATGTTCTCAATGAACCCAAAAAAACTCATTAATATCAAAGCTGAATATTTTTGGAAGTAGTTTTTAGTTTTAGCTATTTTAGGAGGATATCTGTGTGTGCAGGTGACTATTACTCTGCGTAATTATTAGGCAACTTAACAAAAAACAAATATATACCCATTTCAATTATTTATTTTTAGCAGTGAAACCAATATAACATCTCAACATTCACAAATATACATTTCTGACATTCAAAAACCAAACAAAAACAAATCAGTGACCAATATAGCCACCTTTCTTTGCAAGGACAAAAGCCTGACATCCATGGATTTTGTCAGTGTTTTGATCTGTTCACCATCAACATTGCGTGCAGCAGCAACAGCAGCCTCCCAGACACTGTTCAGAGAGGTGTACTATTTTCCCTCCTTGTAAATCTCACATTTGATGATGGACCACAGGTTCTCAATGGGGTTCAGATCAGGTGAACAAGGAGGCCATATCATTAGATTTTCTTCTTTTATACCCTTTCTTGCCAGCCACGCTGTGGAGTACTTGGACGCGTGTGATGGAGCATTGTCCTGCATGAAAATCATGTTTTTCTTGAAAGATGCAGACTTCTTCCTGTACCACTGCTTGAAGAAGGTGTCTTCCAGAAACTGGCAGTAGGACTGGGAGTTGAGCTTGACTCCATCCTCAACCCGAAAAGTCCCCACAAGCTCATCTTTCATGATACCAGCCCAAACCAGTACTCCACCTCCACCTTGCTGGCGTCTGAGTTGGACTGGAGCTCTCTGCCCTTTACCAATCCAGCCACGGGCCCATTAAGACTCACTCTCATTTCATCAGTCAATAAAACCTTAGAAAAATCAGTCTTGAGATATTTCTTGGCCCAGTCTTGACGTTTCAGCTTGTGTGTCTTGTTCAGTGGTGGTCGACTTTCTGCCTTTCTTACCTTGGCCATGTCTCTGAGTATTGCACACCTTGTGCTTTTGGGCACTCCAGTGATGTTGCAGCTCTGAAATATGGCCAAACTGGTGGCAAGTGGCATCTTGGCAGCTGCACGCTTGACTTTTCTCAGTTCACGGGCAGGTATTTTGCGCCTTGGTTTTTTCACACGCTTCTTGCGACCCTGTTGACTATTTTGAATGAAACGCTTGATTGTGCGATGATCACGCTTCAGAAGCTTTGCAATTTTAAGACTGCTGCATCCCTCTCCAATATATCTCACTATTTTTGACTTTTCTGAGCCTGTCAAGTTCTTCTTTTGACCCATTTTGCCAAAGGAAAGGAAGTTGCCTTCTTCTTCTTCTCTTGATTTTATTGGCGGTTGGCAAACAAATTTCGGGTGCATTTACCGCCACCCACTGATCTGGAGTGTGGACTAAAGATCTATACTAACATTAACTGTTTTAGAGAAAAAAAACCCAACTAATGGGTTGTTTTTATAAAGATATCTTCCTTTACTTTCTTTGTCCCATTGATTCTGCCACATCTTTTTGATTTGTCCCTTAATCACCACTTTAGCTTCACACTTACTAATATTTACATGTATGTGTTTATTCTCACATTTCACAGCCTCTTTTGCCATTTTATCTGCCCTTTCATTTCCATCAACACCTACATGTGCCGGAACCCACACAAATGTAACAGACACCTCCATTTTATGACATCTGAATAATGATTGTAGTATTTCATATAGTAAATCTTCTCTATTCTTAGAATTGCAAAATTTTAAACTCATTAATGCTGCAACTGAATCTGATGCAATTACCACTTTCTCTGGCCTTACTTCCTCTACCCATTGCAATGCAACAACCATGGCCATCATCTCACATGCAAAGACTGATATATCATCAGTAAGTCTCTTTCCATATTCAATGCTAAACTCAGGTATTACTACTGCTGCTGCTGTTCTCCCTGTCATATGGTCTTTAGAACCATCTGTATACATTTGTAAATACCCACTGTATTTCTCCCTTATATATGATTCAAATATTGTTTTATTTCCCTCATGATCATCTCTTGTCACTTCAAGGAGGCTAAGATCTATCTCTGGTTGTGGCACTAACCAAGGTGGTATAGTTGGTAGTACTACCGTTGGAGAATAAGTCCTATCCAGTATATTGATTTCACTTGCCTTTTTCCTAACAACCCAACCAAAACTCTTTGTTTTCCTTTTTCCATGTTCCCAGCATGGCTCAATAGCATCTATTGCAGGATGATTATGATGTCCTTGTAAATTCACCCAATATGTCATCATAATTTGCTGTCTCCTTAACTCCAATGGCATTTCTCCCATTTCTACCTGCAACGCTGGCACAGATGTTGTTTTAAAAGCCCCACTGCATATCCTCAATGCTTGTGCTTGGATTACATCCAATTTTGTTAACAATGTTTTAGAAGCTGTCCCATACACTATACACCCATAATCCATAATTGATCTTATTAAACCTATATATATTGTTTTCAGAGCTGACCTATCTGCTCCGCTGCTACCCAGTCAGTTCCCACTAAACATCTCATAACATTTAAAACCTTTTTACATTTATTTACAATATTGTCAATATGAACATTCCATATGAGCCTCACATCAAACCACATTCCTAAAAATTTGAATGTTTCAACTCTTTCAAGCTCCTTTCCATATAAATACAGTCGACACTCTGCTCCTATTTTTTTCCTTGTAAAGAAAAGTGTTTTTGTTTTTTCCACCGAAAATTTAAACCCCCATTGTAAGGACCACTTTTCTACTATTTCCATTGTTTCCTGCAGCTGTTTCAACACATATTCTACATTTCTACCTCTTTTCCACAGTGCCCCATCATCTGCGAACAGAGATCTCCCTATACCCTGCCCAATACTATTATACACATCATCAATCATTATTGAAAACAGCAAAGGACTAATAACACTTCCCTGTGGTGTTCCATTATCTACCAAAAAGGTTTCTGAAAAGGTCTTTCCCACTCTCACCTCTATAGAGCGTCCATACAAAAAATCCTTTACCCATCTAAACATATTCCCTGTTATTCCTAATCTTTTCATTTTAATTAATAATCCCTCTTTCCATAATAAATCATAAGCTTTTTCCACATCAAAAAATACTGCTACCACTACCTCTTTATTCACTTGTGCTTTCCTTACCTCTGATTCTAAACATATTATTGGATCCATTGTTCCCCTACCTTTTCTGAATCCACTTTGATATTTTGACCTAAGATTCCTTATTTCAAAATAATATGTCAATCTTTCTGTAATCATACGTTCCATTATTTTACACATGTGAGATGTTAATGCTATTGGTCTATAATTTGATGGGTTAGTGGGATCCTTTCCCGGTTTCCTGATGGGTATTATAATGGCTTGCTTCCAACTTCCTGGTAATTTACCTTCCTGCCAAACCTTGTTATATAAATGTAAAATAACCTCTAATGCTACATCCGACATATGGTTCAGCATGGTATAGCAGATCTGATCTTTTCCTGGAGCAGTTAGTCCTGATTTACATATGGACCTTTTCATTTCCTCTAATGTGAATGGAGAGTTAATAGTATCATCCTTTTCTTCCTGTCTTTCCAGCAGTTCTTTATTTTCTTCACTTGTTTTTTGTCTTCCCCTTTTCCCCTCTTCTAACATATTTCTAGAACTATGAACTTCAACCAACACTTTAGCTAACATGTCTGCTTTCTCTACATCTTTACTAGCCACCACACCCCCTTTTTCCAATACTGGATATCCCCACTCACGTCTTATTCCACTCATTTTCTTTATCATTCCCCATACTTCATCAATTGTTGTGCTTCTCCCTATCGAGTCACAAAATGTTTTCCAATAATTCCTTTTAGATTCTTTGATAGTCTTTCGAACCACTGCTTGCATTCTTTTATACTCTATGAAATGCTGGAAATTGTGAGTGTTTTTAACACCTTAAAAGCTTTATTGCGTTTTCTTATTACATCCCTACACTCATCATTCCACCACGGAACTAACTTCCTCCTCTTCATACCCTCTTTCCTTACAATAGTCTGTCTAGCAGACCCAATTATTGCCTCTCTTACATTTCCATTAAGTAATTCTACATCCTGTTCTCGATTTATATTTTTTAAATTAGATTCACTTATCTCTCTGAATTTATCCCACTGTGCCTTTCCAAATATCCATCTTTCTGATAGATCCTCTAATATTACACTTCTTCCACCACCTACTTTACACACAATAGGGTAATGATCACTTCCAATAGTTGACTGATTCATAACTTCCCACAAACAAATACCTGCCAATGACTGTGACACTAACGTCAGGTCTAAGCTTGACTCAGTGCCTGTACTACAATTAATTCTCGTAAAACTCCCATCATTTAAACATACAAGTCCCACAGATTCCATTAAATCCTCCACTATCATACCATTCCTATCCGTCTTTTCCCCTCCCCAAAGAGTACTGTGTGCATTAAAATCACCACACCAAATAATCTGTCTACTATCTAGTCCCTTTATTGCCTCCAATGTTTCTAATTCTAACCTCTTACATGGATTATAGAAGTTAACAATGACCATCCTACCATCCTCTAACCAAACTTCAACTACTACAAATTCCAGATCTTTCCCTTTATCTATTTCTCTATATGAAATACCTTGTTTAACAAAAGTAGCACAACCTCCCCCATTACCCCCTTCTCTATCCCTTCTTATGCACACATATCCTTGAATCACAAAATCTAAATTAGGTTTAAGCCATGTTTCTTCTACACATATTATATCAGGCTTACATTCCAATCCCTCAAGAAATCCTTTAAACTCTTGGCCATTCGACAGTAGACTCCTTGCATTCCACTGAAGAATTATCATAATTAATATTAATCCTGTGACCATGACTCCCTACTAACTTGTTCCTGTTTCTTAAGTTCCTCTTGTACCCCCCTGCCAGATAGTCCATGAATATTTAAATATCTTGCTGCACTCTTTACTATTATTTCAATCTTTTCAGATCTCCCTTTAGCTTGGAAGGTGCAGTTAATTACTTCAGCCATGAAATACACAAAATCCTCTTTTTTAACAAGTAACATTTCTCCATCTTCAATCTGCCTCTTTGACACACGGTGTTCAGTTGTATGATTCTCTTCTATTTCTTTCCCCTTCTTCTCCTCTCTACTTTCCATCTGAACCAATTTTACTGCTTCTGCATATGATATGTCCTTGTTAGTTCTTATCTGCTGTACTTCCACTGCCTTCTTTCTTACTTCACATCCACCATATGCCACAGTATGTGCACCTCCACAATTAGCACATTTAATCACTGCCCCTTCTTCACACTTCCCATACTCGTGCTCCCCTCCACATCTTCCACACTTTTGTTTTCCTTTACACCCAGCTGCAATATGTCCATACCTTTGGCATTTAAAACATCTCAAAGGAGGTGGAACATACACTCTTACATTGTAACTTATATATCCCACTTTCACTTTATTTGGCAATTCCCTCTCTTGGAAAACCAGTAACACTGACAAACTATCAATCCTTTCTCCGCCTTTCCTTGCTTGCAAACGTTTAATGTCAATAACTTTACCCCCTCTTATGTTTGACTTTAAATCCTCCAACTTTACCTCCACTGGGATACCATATATAACTCCTTTCTTAATTGGACCATCACCTGTCTTCTTGGCCTTCTCTACCGTTCTACCACATATTTTAGTCATCTTCATTACCTTATCCCTCTGCTTTTCATCCTTACATTTGATTAACAATCCACCATCTCCCAACACTTTCGCCATCAAAATCTCACCAATTTTTTCCTTCAAATCACGAGTCAGTGCCACCGGACTAACTTTCCTTATTTCATGTCCTTCTTTGAACCTCACAATAACTTTGAACCCCTCTTCTTCAACTTCTCTCCTCCGCACTACCCTACCTTTTTTCCCTTCATCGGAACTACTACCTCCTATACTACTATTATTTCTAATTCGTTTATTCCTCCTTACTTCCGTCCACTCATTTACATCCATACCCTCACATCCACCCTCACCATCTCCATCACTACTCCCTGACATCCTAGTCCAGTCACAGATCAGTTTATGCACCGCCAAAAAGTTTTTGTTCTCCTACCCTCGTCGTTGTGTCACAAAATACGTGTTTTAAGTTCTTCAAAGTTTCCAGCCTCCGGCAGGATTGTGCGCTCTCCTCTGCGCCAGCCTCTCCGGAAGTTGCCTAATAATTATGCACACCTGATATAGGGTTTTTATGTCATTAGACCACACCCCTTCTCATTACAGAGATGCACATCACCTAATATGCTTAATTGGTAGTAGGCTTTCCAGCCTATACAGCTTGGAGTAAGACAACACGCATAAAGAGGATGATGTGGTCAAAATACTAATTTGCCTAATAATTCTGCACTCCCTGTAGGTTTTAGGTTTGGTGTGTATGGTCGACCATTTAAAAAATAAGCCTAATATTAATAGCATAATAATATAGAGAAAATATAGAATAAAACTGTGTCCTGCTTATGTAGCCCCCAGAGCCGGAGAGACAGTTCGCGCAGATCAGCAGGTTACGGATCAGCCGGTTACGAGTTGAGAGATTCTCGAGTCAGAGCAGATTCGCATGTCTCTCGAGTCCGCATTGTTTCCGGCTCTGAGTGAGAATCTCGGGTCAGTTCGCGGCTCACGCGGATCCGCAGGTCTCTCGAGTTTGCAATGTTTCCGGCTCTGAGTGAGAATCTCGGGTCAATTCGCGGCTCGCGCGGATCCGCAGGTCTCTCGAGTTTGCAATGTTTCCGGCTCTGAGTGAGAATCTCGGGTCAATTCGCGGCTCGCGCGGATCCGCAGGTCTCTCGAGTTTGCAATGTTTCCGGCTCTGAGTGAGAATCTCGGGTCAATTCGCGGCTCGCGCGGATCCGCTGGTCTCTCGAGTTTGCAATGTTTCCGGCTCTGAGTGAGAATCTCGGGTCAATTCGCGGCTCGCGCGGATCCGCAGGTCTCTCGAGTTTGCAATGTTTCCGGCTCTGAGTGAGAATCTCGGGTCAATTCGCGGCTCGCGCGGATCCGCTGGTCTCTCGAGTTTGCAATGTTTCCGGCTCTGAGTGAGGATCTCGGGTCAATTCGCGGCTCGCGCGGATCCGCAGGTCTCTCGAGTTTGCAATGTTTCCGGCTCTGAGTGAGAATTTCGGGTCAGTTCTCGCGGTTACAAGTGGATCTGTAGTGCGAGCGAAGTCTCATCAATAATGTTGAAAGAGATTTGTGTGTGTGGTGGCGCTGTTTATGGTTTTACATTAAATTGTAGTAGGACTCAACTGATCCGGGTTAATGACACTAGAGACTTGCGACTCATGAGTTAATTTAAAGATCGGGGTTAAAGATCCGAGTGAGTCACGACTCAAACAGGTCTACTTTGTTGTTATTGCAGTTTGTGAAGCCTAGGCTTTCTACAGAGATCGCGGTTTTTTACAGTTTGATCAGCGGGCAGACAGCAAGCAGATAGTGAGGAGATGTTTGCTGTATGTAACAAAAAATGTTTTATGGTCTAAAACGCATGAATTCGCTAAGAGCACCTTTAACAGAACCAGCACCTTATTTTCATCTTTCAGTCAGCACAGTTTTGCGAGCTCCTGCCAGTGGGGAAGCTACGGCCAATCAGAAGGCCATTTTTCAGACAAATGTGTAAATAATTTATCAAAACAATATAATAGTACTACGAATAATTGTCTTACCACACTATAACTTTATATATGTAATAAAATTAGAAATAAGTGCAAGTTTCCATGTTCAGCAGTTTTGCAGTTTTCTTTTACCCTATAGATGCACACACTTGTCAACATGAAACTTTAAATATGATGCATCAGTGATTGTTAGTTCCGCCTTCCTGCCATTAAACTGAATTTGAAAATAGTGACGCAAATCATGGAGCTTAACAACAGCCTTTCCATGATGACATCTGGGGCACGTTCAAGTTCAAAACGGGGCGCAACGTTTTGCTACGGTTTCCGGGTTGAATGTCAATAAACGTCTCAGGTTACGTATGTAACCCTGGTTCCCTGAGAAGGGAACGAGACGCTGTGTCGCCATAGCAACGCTTTGGGGAACGCCTCGGCGTGACTAATCTGAAGCACGTGTAAAACATAAACAATGATGAGATAATTGTATACTGACCGTGATGCCGTGCGGACCAGGGGTATAAGAAGGCATCCCACACAAACACACTCGCTACAAGTGCCGAAGCAAGTGCCTGCAGGGATGCAGGGAGTATGGCATGGAGACGCAGCGTCTCGTTCCCTTCTCAGGGAACCAGGGTTACATACGTAACCTGAGACGTTCCCTTTCGAGGAACTCGAGCTGCGTCGCCATAGCAACGCTTTGGGGAACGAGATGCCCACGCTTCCATACTACCAAATGCCTGTAGCGTGTATAACTGAACACAGTCAAGGCAAAGAACATGGGACCCTAAAGAGGGGTCTAGGTCCAAATTATAAATCCGACGAAGGTGAGCGGTGAAGAGCAACCGGCCGCATCACATACGTCCTGGAGCGAAGCGCCTGACCCTAAGGCCTTAGTGGCAGCCATACCCCGAGTAGAGTGGGCACTCACAGCGACGGGTGAGGGTATACCCTGATGTTCATAAGCCAGTGAGATAGCATCCACTATCCATCTGCTCAAAGTCTGCTTGGTCACCGGTAAACCTTTTCTGGGTGAACCAAAGCACACAAATAACTGCTCGGACTCCCCCACTGAGCAGTCCTGTAAACATATGTATCCAGTGCTCATACAGGACACACCAAATTCAGCTTTTCCTGGTCCGCGCTCCTGAAGGGGGGAGGACAAAGGGCCTGCAGAACAATGGGCCTCGGCACATAGTTCAGCACCTTGGGAACATATCCTGGCTTTGGGTATAGAAAAGCCTTAGCCATCCCTGGTGCAAACTCAGACCTGCAGGGGAAACTGACAGGTCCCCCACTCGCTTTAGAGAGGTAATAGCAGAAGGAACACACAGTCTTAAAGGCCAGAAACCTATCTGGCGAAGTCTCAAGTGGCTCGAACGGAGCCAACGAGAGCCCTTCCAGCACGACCGCTAGGTCCCAAGTAGGCACCCTAGTGCGGCTAACAGGTTGCAACCTGCGAGTGCCACAAAGAAAGCGAGCCACTTATGGGTGTCTACCCACTGATGAGCCTTCCACAAGTGTATGGTAGGCAGAAACTGCTGCCGTTAAACCTTAATGGTGGAAGGAGTAAACTCAGAAACGCTCCTGCAGAAACCTCAGAACTACGTCGACAGGGCAGTAAACTGGGTCTGTCAGATGAGCTGAACACCAAGAGGTGAACATACAGATGTAGCCTTGGCCATGCCTGTACCATGGAAAACCACAGTGGGCAAAGTGTGGTGTCCTGGGATGCAAACAGATCTACCTCTGCGCGTCCAAACCTTTTCCAGATGTGGTTCACCACATCTAGATGAAGTCTCCACTCCAATCAGAGATGTCTGTTGTCTCGAAGGGGCATCTGCCACATACAGGTGGCGTGGTATGTAGACTGCCCTCAGAGAGTCCAGAAGTGTATGATAGGCAGAAACTGCTGCCACCTATACCTTAAAGGTGGAGTAATGATATGGTCTCCACAACCTCAGTTGGTAGCATGACATTCTTCCAAAGGAGTATTGTAGGCAGAGACTGCTGCCACCTAAACCTTAGGGTGGAAGGAGTTAACCCAGCAGAGAATTGCTCCTGCAGAAACCTCAGTACCACGTCAAGGGGCAGTTGACTGGGTCTGTCAGGTGAGCTGTGCACCGAAAGGTGAAATTTCTCTACTTTAGGGCATAAGCTTCCTCGTTGAGGGAGCTCTGAAGTAATCATCTGGTTCCCACAACCTCATTCGGGAGCATGAGGTCCTTCCAAAGGAGCATGGTAGGCAGAGACTGCTGCCACCTAGACCTTAAGGGTGGAAGGAGTTAAGCCAGCAAAGAATTGCTGCTGCAGAAACCTCAGTACCACATAAACAGGGCAGTTGACTGGGTTTGTAAGAGGAGTTAAACACCAATAGGTGAAATATTCTCCACTTAAGGGCATAAAGCTCTCTTGAGGGTTGTCCAGATGAGATATGAGGTCCTTCCAAAGGAGCATGGTAGGCAGAAACTGCTGCCATCTAAGCCTTAAGAGTGGAAGGAATTAAGCCAGCAGATAATTGCTCCAGCAGAAACCTCAGTACCACATAAACATGGCAGTTGACTGGGTCTGTCAGGTGAGCTGAACACCATGAGGTTAAGTTTCTCCACATGGGGCCTAAGCTCTTGATGGAGCTCTGGAGTAATCATATGGTCTCCACAACCTCAGTTGGGAGCATGACATCCTTCCAAAGGAGTATGGTAGGCAGAAACTGCTGCCACCTAAGCCTTAAGAGTGGAAGGAAGTAAGTCAGCAGAGAATTGCTCCTGCAGAAACCTCAGTACCACATAAACAGGGCAGTTGACTGGGTCTGTCAGGTGAGCTGAACACCATGAGGTGAAGTTTCTCCACTTAGTGCCTAAGCTCCTGGGGGAGCTCTGGAGTAATCATATGGTCTCCACAACCTCATTTGGGAGCATGACATCCTTCCAAAGGAGTATGGTAGGCAGAGACTGCTGCCACCTAAACCTTAAGAGTGGAAGGAGTTAAGCCAGCAGAGAATTGCTCCTACAGAAACCTCATCACCACATAAACAGGGCAGTTAACTGGGTTTGTCAGGAGTAAAGTATGGTCTCCACAACCTCAGTTGGGAGACCTGAGCCTACGAGCCTGGCCCCCTCAGAGGCCAAACCGACAGGCCATACCTCTGGCAAGCTTCCTCCAGAACTTCTGTAGCAGAGAGATTGGGGGAAAGAGAAAGCCACATTGGGCAGTGTGTGCGGTCCTGAGACGCAAACAGATCCACCTCTGCGCGTCCAAATCCTCTCCAAATGGGGTTCACCACATCTGGCTGGAGTCTCAACTCCCTAGCAATGGGTGTTGCCATACAGGGCATCTGCCATATTCAAGTGGCCTGGAATCTGAATTGTCGTCAACGAGCACAGTTTGTCCAGAGACCACAATGCCATTATCCCAAAATCAATAATGTAGTGATTTTGGACCTCTCGGCCTTCCATACTGTACTCCAACCTGTGGGGAGTGCGTCTGTTGTCAGTGTCACACGCCAGTAGCACGCACCCAAAAACAGGCCTTAGGATGGAAACCAAGGTTTTCTCCACACCACCAGAGCACGCAGGCAACGATGCGTGACTTTGATAGCAGATCTCCTAAATAATTTATTAATCAACCATTGATGTGATGTCTATCTGGACAAGCACATGATGGCTCATCAGGTCTGGAAGGAAATGGGAGTCCAACCCATACCACCATAATTTCCAAGGCAATTTCAGTGCCATATCCGATGATGAGTTTCAGCGATTTTGAAACTGGCTTTCCATAATCGCAACAACCTGTGAGGGATGCGTCTGTTGTCAGCGTCACACATCGACAACGCGCACCCAACACAGGACCTTGGGACAGAAGCCATGGCTTTCTTCCTGTTACCAGAGCACGCAAACAACGGTGCGCGACTTTGATCATGCGAGACGGGTTTCCCCTCTGGAATAACCCTCCCATGTTGAATGGAGACATAAGCTCTAATGTAAGGAATCAGTCCTCGGATCTGATTGCATCACAATCGGTTTCAGTAACAGCATAGAACTGAGCCGCATCACTGAACGATTCCCCTACTTTTGGAACATTAAAGTAAAGGCTGTAAGCTGCCATTTCTCATGTGGAGGATCTACAGCCTCCTTCACAAGAATGTAGCCATGCTCCACTACTGGAGCCAGCTGTATGCAGGTGAAGGTTAATGGCGGCTGCCTGTCGTACTACGCACCGAAGGGAAGCAGGCACCATGAATGAGGTGTGAGCTGCTTTGCTTCAATAAGAAAGTGAGTGCCACGAACGAAGACATCACCCGCCTCAGCAGATGAGGGTCCCGAATCGTAACACACAAAATCATTATCTGACTTATGGCACACCAGCGGCCGATCAGGAGAATAAAAGCTGTGCACAGCTGTACAAGCAACACACAGCATAGACACAAAATCACTGTTTGACTCATCAAACAATGACAAACAGCTCATGCAGGCTGTGACAGGCAGATACACATACATAGCCTACACATACAGGTGTAAAAACGTATGTATATATAATACCTCCATACTGTTAAAAGAGGAGGCTTCACGTGGAAACTGCACGTTTAGCCTTAAACAGTAGGCGTATTATGAAGAGGATCTATCTCTCCGGAGATAGACAGCTGAAAATATATGGCTCTCACGCAGGGCGCCTTCCCGATCCGGTGAGTGAGTGAGAGAGAGAGAGAGGGACTTCACGTGCAGGCGGAGATACCGCCGCCTGCGCGAAATCATATGGCGACTCCCGCGAGTGCAACCGCCGCTGAGAAGCGGGATTGCAGCCGCGAACCCAAGCTTCCTAGAGAGCGAGAGACAGATGTCACGGGTGTAGGCGGGGATACCGCCGCCTGCACGAACGAGTGTGTTTGTGTGGGATGCCTTCTTATACCCCTGGTCCGCACGGCACCACGGTCAGTATACAATTATCTCATCATTGTTTATGTTTTACACGTGCTTCAGATTAGTCACGCCGAGGCATTCCCCAAAGCGTTGCTATGGCGACGCAGCTCGAGTTCCTCGAAAGGGAACCATGCGGTACTAAAGAGACAGCTCACACAATGGGTTCAAGTTGGAATGTTTTCTTTCATTCTGTACACCAAGGGCAGTGACTGTAACATTGAGGGTATTTTACAGTATAAAACACGTATTTATAACGATTTCATCGGCTCCGGAAACATTTAAAAAGAAGGAGTGGCCTTCTCGTCTACCGTAGTTGCAAGTGTCATTAGAACAGTGTGTTCAACATATCACCGTTTCTGTTTAAAAAAACGTTGCTGCCCAATTGTTTGTTTAACATACATGGTTCAAACACTTTTTGAGACAGAAACTATTGCATCACTCATGGAAATGTTCGATTACAGTCCTGAGGACATCTTTTCAAACGTCAACAAAATGAAACGAGCACCTATTACTTTGATAATGACTTTGATAATGTCTTTGATAAAGACATGCTGTGTTGAAAGACTGTTCTCCACAACATATCAGATAAAAAGCATACGCTCCTCAATGATAAATGCTCATCTGAGAAATTTATTTCTGCTCTCCTTTGTGCGAAGGGACATATTATGATCAAAGATATTGGACTTTGTTATTATGAGACTATCTCCATCTTTAACCAGCATCATAGACTAATACAGTAGGACATGTAAAGGTAAGTTCAGAAAATTTCTTAATGTTTATAGTGTTATTTACAGTAGTATTATTTACAGTTCATCCACCTGTTTCCTGACGTAAATGTGGGCACCGCTATCTTTGAGCTTTTCTGTTTATGACTTCTGGTGAGCCACTAAAGAGAATGGTAGTCTATTGCGAAGGACATCAGACTGATATTGGCTGACGTGGAATGATAAAGCATTGTTCTGAGATAGCATTACGTTACTAATTCAGTTTGTATAGAGTTCTATGTTTTCAAGTGGATTAAAGTGCCCATCTTATGACTGCTTTTCCACAAGTTATATAGGTGTATGAGTTCCATAAAGCATGTTTCAAAAGTTGTTTGCTCGAAATAGCTTGTAGGAAAAGAAATTTACCCATCTCTAGTAGCCTCTGTTTCAGGGCAGTTCAGATTGTGCCGTTTTGAGCTAGTCATTACATATTTATGAGCTGCTGCTCCTTTGATCACGCCCCACTACTAACGTCATGTGCCCGTGCACGTGCTCAGTGGTATCGTGAGCAGTACAGACCATACTGTGTTATTATTTTATATATTATTATTATTAACGGTTTATGTTGCCAACAGACAAATCATGCAGAAAAGTATCACTAATAACTACACTACAGGAGAAGAAACTCATGACACACAATGATTCCAGAGTAAATTGTGATGTTACGTTAGCAGTCACAACAATAAACTCGTTTTCCCTGGACAACGCTAACATATTCCCATTATAAAACATTTTCAAACGCATTATTTTCGCAAATTACAGAAATTAAGACCCGGCGGGGGATGTATACTGCTTGTGGACCGCGTGCTAATTGCTAGAAGCTAGCGGGAGGTCCGGACCGTAAAGTTATAAGAGGCTCGGGGGTTAGCCTCGTCAGAAAAGCCGGGGCGGTTTTGCGCTGCGCTCTGTAACGATTACCTGCGCGGTCAATATAAACTGGGCATTCAAACAAAATGGACGAAGAGCTTATACTCGGAATTCCCTTCTACAGAGTGTAATGGAAACACGTAGCAATTCAAGTTGGCATGTCAGGTGTGTTATAAGTCAAGTAGTTCGTTGAAGGTAGGGAGCTTAAAATTACGTGAAATGGAGACAGGCAACATCAGTCTCTGTATTCCTCATCCACTATTTAACCCAAATATAAACAGTGTAGTAATTTATTGAAAACCCTGCCTACTTTGGTCTGGTCAGCAGAGCACAAATCACTTGGCTGCGCTGAACCCAGCAGCGAGCGCAGCGCACACCGCTTCCTATGTGAAAGCCGCATTACAAACATATCTGCAAATACTTTAGCTCCTATAAGGAAATAATTTATTGTAGTAAATCTATATGTAAAACTTGTCAGAGAGAAAATCAAAAAAGCAACAAGCAGACAATATGTATTTATCTAAACTGAAGCTTGGATTACTACTACTAATTGAATCTTAGATATTAAAGGCCTATTCGGATGGTATTAGTTTTACAGGGGGACCTCTAAGAAAATCGTGCTTTTCTCTGACGACCTCCATAAGAATTCCAGAGCAATTTACCTACTGTTTTTTGCCGAACTCAGAGGTCCTCTGAGAAATGTAATCCCGTCCGGATGCAAATGTCTGTGCTTGCCCGCAATATCTTTTGAACCCCAAGGCGACATCTAGTATATATATGCATTCAGATATGGATGTTTTTTCCATTCAACAAAATAAAATAATTAAATCAAGACAAGCTGAATATAAAACACTGTTAAGACTGTTAAGCCACTGTAATATCAGTATAAGGTAATCTAAACCTTTTTTGTTAAACTCCAGAATGGTAATGTTAATTAATAAAGATAATAAATTGTTATTAAACACATTTCTTCATTTATTTGGGTTTATTATAAGCAGCCAGTTATATAAAACACATAGGCTACTTTAGTAGGATTTGTATAAGTTATTTTGATTTGTTAAAATTAAATAAATAAATGACATGTTCTGTAATTATTTTACATTTAATAGTGCATTACAAATTTATAAATCTATAATATAAAATGTAACTGAACATACTGCTCTCTCGTAATTTAAAGTCTGCATTATTTCTCCATAAAATATTATACATTTGTTCGCCACATACACTTTCAAAATTTACTTAAAATATACTGTTTCTAAAGGATAATAAATAATGTACTTTAGAAATGTGCTGTCAGTGCATTAATATAATGATAACTTTAAGCATACTGATAAAGTATAACTCAAATATATTTTAAAATAAGTTCAAATTATTATACTTTAAAAATTGCACAGCACTTTAACTTCAAGTATATTTTTCTAGAGTATACTTTTAGAAAATATACAAAATTATAATTAATTTGAATGTTAAAAGTTTCATTGTAAGAATTATGTGCAAATATGTTATAAGCATACTTGGAATATATTTAAAGATGGTACATTTCATTGTTAGTATATTTGTAATGTACTATTGCAAAGTTAAACATACAATAAAGTATATTTGTATTTTCACCAGTGTATGCATTTAGTCTGAAATAAATATTGTCTTATTTCCAAACATTTTATCTATGTATGAAAATGGTTTAAGCTTTATACATATTGCATTCAAACTTTTACCATAATAAATAACAAAAAAATATTTCAACTTGTATTTCACTTTTTTGAGGTAAGTGTGGTCATACAAAAGAGATAAAGCTGTGTGAAATGTAATTATTAAGAACGAGAAAATTAAGGTAAACATGTAAACTTACTGAACTACAATGTAGTTGTAGTACAATTGGTTGTACAGCGTTAAAAGTTATTAAAACAAAAATAACAAGGCAATAAATGCAAATAAAGTAAGAATGTGAAATTACTGAATTAAAATGTTTAACAGTGTCACATGAAGACAAAAATAAGACATACATTTAAAGTAAACATGTAAACTTGATGATTTAAAACATTTGGTGGTACTTTGGTGGAACTAAAAATGAAATTGGTAAAGTGTCAGTGTTACATACAAACAGTGTTCGAATTGAAGGGGGTCTGGGGGGTCCCGGACCTGCTATAAGCCTTGAGGGACCCCCATAAAGCACAAAAATATAAATTGGGGGGTCCCCTGGTTTTTAATAAATTAAAATACTACATGAATTTTAAATTCTCATGTTGCGCTGTCACAAAGCGATAGGCTACTGTCCGTTATTTGTCCCAATTTCACAATAAAAAAATGATGATTTCTGTCTAAAATAAATATAAACTAGCGAGTGCGCCTCCTGCTGTTTTCTGGAGGAATTGACAGACGAGTTAATGTCTCTGTCTGCGTGTTGTGTAAGGCTGAAACGATTCATTGAGTTACTCGATTAACTCGATTCAAAAAATTCCTCGAGGCAAAAATTCTGCCTGGAAGCCTCGTTAAATTCCTATGACGCGCACTACACGCGCCAAGATCTGATTCACACGGACCGTTGTTCAAAGTTCAGGAAGCACATCATAGCGCGTGATACATTTTGAATTTAGTTGGCGCGATGGCGGACAGTAAATATGTCCATAAACGGCAGAGAGAGAATGTCTAAAGTTTGGGATCTTTACATTCTTATCATTACATTCAGCATCTGAACCGAAAACATCCACTGCTGTTTCACCAAGCGTCTCTGAAACAAGGTAACGTAGCTTTCGCTGATTTTAATCCCATAATTTATTTGTAGCGATTAGGGCTGGGCCGATCCACTTTTTCTATTACCGATACGATTTCGATACCTGTATTCTGAGTATCGACCGATACCGATCCCGATCCAATACTAGTATTTTTCTTGATCCATTTAGAATTGTGTGTGTATAAACACATAAATATATATACGCACACATATACACACAAAACATGTTGCACAAAATCAAGAGAATATCATGTCAAGTGAATTTTTTTTTTAATGAGATACAAGTTAAAAGAATTTAAGTGTTTTTACAAATTTAATAATTGTTTTTGAGTGGACATACGACTGAGCAAATAAAAAGTTCAAGTACATTTTTACTTAATTGCGCAAACTGTCACAACATGAAAGACTTTTTAATCAGATGTTTAAAATACGGCTTTTGTGTGTGTTTGTGTGTGTGTGTATGACATATTTAATTCACGCTACTCCAGTGTATTAACTGGGCGAGCACCAAACCATTCAGTTTTTGTGACCTTAAATATCTTCATATTTGCATTTGTTTTTCGCATAAGGCTGTTGAATATATTAGGAAGATTTTGAATATAGTGTATAATAACCTTTATGGTGCTTTTATAATAGTTTGACTTTTCTGTAGCATGACAGTAACAACCACAAGTAATGCACAGTATCGGATTTGGATCGGCCCCGTTTTTTCGATACCCGATCCAGCAAAAAAGGTCCGTATTGACCCGATATCCGATCCAAAGTATTGGATCGGCCCACCCCTAGTAGCGATGTCGTTATGTGGTTTGACTAGATATGATGTTTAGCTTTGATGTTTTTAAGTAGTAAACGTATTCACGTTCAATTGCAAGAGAGTATAGCTTAAAAAAGAACCCCTTCACACACACATGCATGCACCCTCGTCTCTCTCACGCGAGTCAGACCTATGCATCACATATGCTTAAATCGCAATGCATCACATATGCTTAAACTTTTATGTAGCCACGCAACAATAATTTCAGCGGCATGCATTCACTGTGTACAGTGGGACGTGATGTTGTGAATTTTCGAACGGATGCTTCACCTAAAATGCACTGCAATGCAAGTGATGCAAACCAAATGCAGCGTTCTATTGAAAATGAATGTATGTTTTTCTGCCGTACCAGTCTGCAATGAAGCAACTGAACGTCTGACTAGGGTGTCACTCTTCCTCATGCACAGACACACAAACACAGGTGCACGTGTGTGCGCGGGCGCTCGCACACACACACACACACACACACACAGGTTGTTACCATAGTAAATAGGCTCACCCCAGAAATTATATATTAATTGTTAGTAGCCGAATGGTAAATGCTGCAGGTGTAGAAATGTACATAAACCAGATATTTACTTTGATGTCAGGGCTAGATTACAGCATGAAACCTGTTGTGCATATTAATAAATTAAAGTGCTTAATTGTTGGCATTGGCACTTATAAACACTAAATGGGTAAAATTGAAATAAATAGGCTTATTTTTTGGAGCCAAATGCCAATACCTCTGTTTTTTTTTATAAATAAAAGCCAAATGCTTAACATTTTACAGCCATGTCATTTTCGTTATGCATTATTTGTTTTGGTTGTTTAAAAACACACACAAAATTTGTATCCGATTACTCGATTAATCGATCGATTCAGTGCTAGATTAATCGATTACAAAAATAATCGATAGCTGCAGCCCTAGTGTCGTGTGGATTATTTTCACCTCAGTGACAGTAAGAATATTTTGTAATCTTCAGGGTTAGGTTGTTTTATTATTATTCTTCTCCTCAAACTTTTATTTCATAACAGTGGCGAGGCTACACACTCAAATTGACAGCTGGTCCACCAAGTCAAAAGAAACACAAAATATTTTATTGGGAAAGCAGAAGAAATCACGCATAAATGATAATAAATTATAGTCTTTCTTCATCATTCAGAAATAAATAACTATTTATTGAAAGTTAACTTTTGCATGTGTTTTTTAAACCTTGCAAATGTTAACATGCAAGTGATTTTGAACAATTTGTGCGCAAGATGTTAAAGTGAGCTGTTGTGTGTGTGCACAGACAGTGACGCACACACATACTCAAATGGACGCACACTAATAAGCAGACGCACAGAGACGCGCGATTCTAAAGCATGCAAACACAAAAGTATCTTGAAATACCACAGTCTTGGCACCTATTCTCATAAAAACATTCAGTTATGTCTTAAAGTGAGTGGAAACAGTTCAGAAAGAAGTCAAATCTTTGTGTTGGTCTGAAAGTAACATTTCTTATCTGCTTGTGTTTCTGTCATTTATATTAATTAAACAACAGAAAACAAAGGAAAATCACTTCTGTATCTTTAAAAAACTGAATTATATTTAATTTATATAATAAAGAAGAAAGTGTTAATGTTTATTTAATTCTATTTATGTACCTTATTACTATTGTTAGATCTTACTTTATTTGTAACTTTGTTCTTTTCTATTTTATATGCTCATAATTTCTTAATTTTTTCTTATTTTATTTTCCCAGCCCCAGTTTTGCTGATCCGAAAATTATTCGATCTATGATTTAAAAAACGCAATGTTATCCATTTAACCAATACAATATAGTAAAATTATGTAATTTGAGGTCCACCCTATTTCACCCCTATTCTGTTTAAAATTAGAAAGTTTCACACTAATTTGAGGGGTAAAAACGTTAAGGGTTTGAGTTAAGGGTAATTTGGGGTTTCTTTGATTAAAACCAGGATCAGATGACTGTTGATCATGGATCACGTCTTACTTTGTCAAATCAAAGCGACCCTATAATGGGGGGAGGGGGTTGGTTAGGGGACCCCCATAAGCTTTGACATAATTCGAACACTGCATACAAATATTACAAAAATAAAAACCTTCCTGCCATTACAGACATTCAAAGCGAGCAATGTCTGTGCAAAGCTCAGAACATCGTCAAGGACACCTCACACTCATAGACTGTTTACCCTCCTACCTTTTGGGATGAGGTTCAGATGCCTGCGGTGCAAGACCAGTAGACTCAGCAGTCTCCTTACTGAACTCTTCCACCCACAAACCCCAGTAATTCTACTCTGTTGTGCTATCTTAGAACTGCACTATTTCACTGTATATATTGTTTATTTTCTGCACATTTATATATGCTGTGACATACTGTACATCAACCCTTATGAAAATTAACCATGGTTTTACTACAGTTAAAACCAAAAAACATGGTTACTGTAGTAAAACCATGGTAAACACAAAATAACCATGGTTTTGACAACCATGGTTGGTTTTGTAAAACCATGGTTTTGCTGATAGTAAACAATACACCAAAAACCATGGTTACTACACTTTTACCACAATAACCATCGTTAGTTTTTGTAAAGGGAATTTGCACCCTGTATAGTCATATGCCCATAGCTTGTATGTATAACATTCTGTACTCTCTTTCTCTCTCTCTACACACCTATCCATACACATTTTAATTAATCTTATTTAAATGATATATTTTATCCTTATTACATACTCAGCACTGCATTTTTATCACTGGAATATACCACTGTATATGTATATCCTTATATATTCATATATTCTGTACATTCTGTATATTCATATGCTACAGTACTATATTCATGCTACCTGTATAATTAAACTCATTCAGCCTGCACCTTATACATTCTACATAGTTTCTACATTAATATTATATATATTCATATTATTTGTCCATATTGTATATTCACATTCTGTATATTCTGTACAGACCCATAGTAATATATCAATTTGTTCTTGTACACCAAAACATCCGTCTATTCTCCACTACTATTTGCACTCCTTTTCACTAAGTTTTTGTTGTTGTTGTTGTTGTATCAGCATCATAAACGTACAATGCATTAATATTGCTTCATTGCTAGAGAAGCGTGTTGTGTCACGTGCTTAGCATAAAAATGGCGGAATGTCGTAAGCAATGTCTTGCGCGATGACATAATGACGTGGATTCCGGGGCTCTATAGCAGTGAACCCTGTTCCTGGAGATCTACTGTCCTGCAGAGTTCAGCTCCAACCCCAATCAAACACTACTGAACCTGGCAATCAAGCATTTCATGGCTACCTAAAAATTAGAGTCGGATGTGTTGAAGCTGGGTTGGAACTGAAATTCTTAAAAATAATTCATACTTTCAGCCCCTCAGAAGAGGCAAAATGTATGTTAAATAAGTTCAGATGAGCTGTGTTAATCTGAGTCTTTATTTACCACGCTCGGCGCCAACCACACATGAATCAAAACAGGCACAACTTCATCACAGGATGCAAATATATGTCGTTTCACTGTAACAACATCTATGACTTAGATTTTAAAGAATTACGATTTGTAGATCCTTTTCTTCCTTAGAGGCAGTTCACATAAAGTTTATTTTAAATTAAGACATGCAAACACACTTTTATATAAACACATCTAAAACAAAACTTGTGTTCACACAGCAAGTGGGACTGGAAGCAAAGTCAGACGGCAAGTGCTTTGAAAAGCAGAAGAAAGCGGCACATCCTGCGTATTCCATGCATTTTAGATATTAATGGACAATAATGCAAGAATTATTCCAATAAGTGGTCGAATTATTCCAATAATCAACTTAGGCATAAAGTGTTGGGGACATCTCCCCCACAACTTAAGGAATTCTACCGGTGCTCCCGATTAGCAACATATTACATAGTTTTAGCAGGCTGTCTTAAGTCTTTGTTTGAGATGCGGCTCGCCAAATTTAGATGAGAGCAGGTGGCTGCATGGAGTAGAGGAGTGAAAAATTCAGCACTCACAAGCATTATCTGATACAATTAGTTCAGGTAGTCCATGGTTATTGAAGCTAGTACTGTACGCAAACATTCAATGTTTGCAGCAGATGTAGCGGAGTTCACAGGATACACATCCATCCATTTTGAATGTGCATCAATCAAGACCAAGAACATTTTTCCCATGAAGGGTCCTGCATAATCAACATGCAATCTTTGCCATGGTTTTTTTTGCCAATTCCAAGGATGCAGTGGAGCTACAGCGGGAACGTTTCTATGTTCTTGACAGATACGCCAGGTTTTAACTAACCTTTCCACATCCTGGTCCAACTTGGGCCACCACACATAACTTCAGGCTAACGCTTTCATCCTAGACACTCCGGGGTGACACTGATGCAGCTGGTTCAGGACTTCTGATCTACCCACACTGAGAATGATTATGCAAGCCCCCCAAAGCAAACAACCATCATGTACACTTAATTAATCTTTTCTTGATGTGAATTGGTCAAACTCTGCTCTTATTAAATTCTGCAGGAATCCTTGTTGCACCATTTCTCTCATTCTGGATAATACTGGATCTTTTTGTGTCCAACTTCTTACCTGTTCTGCTGTAATCAAAGTTATGTCTGCATTCTCCAGCATTAGTACTCTTTCCTTCTGTTCAGGGACCAACATGATCTCACAAAGTTCCGTGGGATAGTCACGGAATTTTTTGCTCATTTTTCCTTGGCATTCTCACGGATCTCTGCATATTTCTGTGGCCCTGCCATGGACTTTCTTTTCCGTGGCATTCTCACGGATTGGTTACTCAATTGCTTTTTCCTATTTTCAAACCATTGTCGCTTCGGTTTAGGGTTAGATTTGGTGTTTGCGTTAGTATGTCACTTTAAGTATTGGTTTATACTATTTTTTCTGATGTATTCTTTTATATTTTCTAAACTTTAATCAGTTGTCGCCTGGTGTTAGTGTTAGAGTTTGGGTAAGGTAGTCATTTTATGTAAATCTAACCCTAAACCGAAACGACAATGGTAAGAAAATAGGACAAAACAGTTGAGTAACCAATCCGTGAGAATGCCACAGAAAAGAAAGTCCGTGGCAGGGCCACGGAAATATGCGGAGATCCTTGAGAATGCCACGGAAAAATGAGCAAAAAATTCTGTGACTATGCCACGGAAATTCGTGAGATCAGGTTGTCAGGGACAGATTCTCTTTGCAAGGATAACCAACTTAGAGCATCTGCATTTGCATGATCCATGCCATGACCCTTGGTTTGTAGATTATGTTGTATTCATATGCTCTTAATGTCACAGCCCATCACTGGATCCTAGGAGATGACATTTGGGGAGCATATTTTAACATGTTAAAATCTCGATGGTAAACTTCCATACAAATACTTATGGAAGCATTGTAAGCCAAACATTACAGCCAATCCGTCCTTGTCCAACTGCAAATAATTCCGCTCAGCTTGATTTAATGTCCGTGAGATAAATACAAAAGGTCTTTCACTACCATCTGGCACAGGGGTGTCGGACTGGGGGGGGGTAAACGGTACCGAGAACCCATGGCCTGAGGCAGGGGGGGGCCTTAGAAGTCAGTTTTATATACATATACATGCACTTACATTTGTATCATAGCATTTATGTACAAATAAAAAAATTCCTGTGCAAAACTAAACTTGTAGTTAGGCACTGGTTTGGTATTAAAAAAGTCATTTTCATGCTGTGCAGGGCCCCACCACTCCTCTCGAATCTAAATGGTATGTCCCACAGGTGACAGGGGTCAGGTCTTTCGTTAAGAAAGGAAAATAAAAAATAAAAAGAAAAGAAGATTAAAGAGAGAAAGGCAAATGAGGGCAAGCAATTTCTCACTCAGTTTTTTGAAAAGAAAGGTGAGCTCCAAATGCATCATCGAGCATTGACATTGTTTTAACATAAATATATACTCCAGGTAGAATAGCATACATATGTTCGTACTCTATTTGAATAATATACCAATACTTTATAGTATCACACCCTACATAGCGAGCAAACAATGTTTCTGGGTAAAAAACAGAAAGTGAGAAGCAGACAGAGAAAGAGCTGGGAGCTCAACACACTGCCACTCCAGGCAGCTGCACAGCTTGTCTCCTCTTTTGCTGCAGTTCTCCCCAGAGTCAGAAGTTTACATGAAAACACTGTGTATTTCCCTCCATCTAACACCTGCGAAAACACAGATCATTAGCGCCTATTTTACAGAATCGTTATGCAAATTAGCTCACGCACGCTCTTACATTAAGTTCAGGATCGTTCTCAGTTTAATGCACATCTTAATGATTGAAAATTACTTATTCTAAAACATAATTCAAAGACTGAATGTCTAGTTTGGCGTTTAGTGTACCCTTTGATTCTATAGTCTGCATTTACTTTTAACAAACAAATAATCATCAATTAATTGTAACTTGTACTTGTACTTAGCCTACACTTTAAAAAAGGTATTGTGACAATAAAGAATATTTTAGCAACTATTGGTATATCATTATGGTATTTGGTATGGGGGCCCAGCAAGATGGTTTGTACCCAGGGCCCAAAATGTGGTGCTATGCCCCTGATCTTGCATCTTATCCAAAATAACTTCACCTAAGCCATAAGGAGAAGCATCACATGATAAAATCACATCATTCTGAAAGTTGAGTTTGCAAATCTTTATTGGCTGTATCCAATGCTTGAGCTATTTTCAAAACGCCTTCTCAAACTATGTCTACATTTAATACGGTCATCATTTATTCCACATACCAGTCTATCCGGCAGCATCTCTGTTAATTTTTCTCCATAATTACAATCATGAGCCAATTCCCCTAATACTGCCACATACTCAAGAAAACTTTCCACCTCATCTCTTGATCTTGAATTGAATTTAAACCTCTGTACATCTCACTGGGTTTTGGATTGAAATGCTCTTTCAGGAAATCCACTAATTCTCCAAAAGTCTTTGTTCCTGGTTTAACTGGACTTAATAAATTCCTCAATAGACGGTATGTTTGATTTCCCACAGTGCTCAAGATTATAGCTTTTTGCTTGGCTGCTTCTGTAATCTCATTTGCCTCGAAGAAATGTTGCAAGATTTCACAATACTCTTCCCAAGACTGCTATTGACTATCAAATGGTGTGACTGTTCCTATGTTGGCCATCTTCTTTTCCAAAGCTCCAACACGGATCCAGCTTTTTAATCTTTTTTTTTCACCTTTTTATCCTCGTCGCCCAAATTTAAAACTTGAGAGAGAGAGAGAGAGATCTGGTCATAATGAGGAAATGTACTCAGGAGGAAGCAGCAAACAATACACACACATCACAGGATCACAGGTGGATTAAATCTGGATTAAAGTAAACTTTAATGTATACTTGCAGTATACCAACAACTAAACTAACAGTTTACTAAGAGTGTACCTCAACTTTTATATACTAAAAATGTACTACAATTAATAATTTGTAGACTATCCATATATATGTATACATATAAGTTCACTTGTAGTGTAATTTACAACTAAAGTATACTTTAATGTGCACTTGCAGTATCAAAACTACTAACTAGCACTTTACTAAGAGGTATACTTTTAAGTGCATTTGCATAAACTAAAAATGAGTTTTAAGTATTGAACTAGTCAAACATCCATATATATCCTAGTTTACTATGTAACATTTAAAGTATACCTATACTTTTGTAAACTAAAACTGAGTCCCAAGCAGCAATAAAACAGTACAGCTACAAGTATACTACTAGTACTTATATTTTAGTATATTTACGGCATAAAAGTACTTAAAAATATACTACTTTTCTTAGAATTAGAATTAGTCTTTATTGTCACCGGACAGCTGTATAATGAAATTAAGTCTCTCATTTAATGTGCACATACAAACACATAATACAAAGACGTAATAATAAACATCTAAGTTGTGCAATAAAAGAAAATATGCAGAATGTGATATGTATAGAATATACAGGATGAAAAATACACAGAATATGAAAATATACACAGAATACAGGTATACAGAATTGACAATAAGCAAAGTGGTGATGAGAGACTATGTTAAAGAATGGATATTATGAGATATTGCACAAATCCCCTATTTTTATATAACATGAACAATATGTTATGTGGCATTTAGAGCTTGTACTGCTGTTGGGTAAAAACAGTTTCTGAAACAGTTTCTGATGGCTCTGTACCGTCTGCCTACCAGTAGCAGAGTGAAAAGAGAGTGAACTGGATGGGATGTGTCCTTTATGATGTTGTGAGCTCTCTTAAGACAGCAAGAACTGTGAAGGTTCTCCATGGTTGGAAGAGGGATGATTTTCTCAGCAGTCCTGATGACCCTCTGAAGCTCTTTTTTGCACACCACTGTGCAGCTTGAAAACAACACACAGAGACAGTATAAAAGAATGCTCTCTATGGTGAAGCGGTAAAAGGACACCAGTAGGCTCTGGGTGATGTTGTTCTTCCGGAGGACCCTCAGAAAGTACAGTCTCTGCTGTGCCTTCTTCACCAGGTCTGTGGTGTTCATGCCCCAGGTCAGGCCCTCCTTGATGCGGACTACCAGAAAACAAAAGTCTGTCACCCTCTCCACATGATCCCCAACCAATGGCTTTGGGTTGAATGTTTTGAATGAATTTGGGTTTTTCCTCCAGAAATTTACGACTAACCACATCGCCAGCCGGTGTTGAGGTTAAGAGCTGTGGAGATGTGATGGCATGATCCGACCCTCTGTGTGTGTCCTGCTAGGAAGTCTTTGATCCAAAGGCATATGAAGTTAGGCATGCCCAGGTCCAAAAGTTTACATACAAGTTTGTGGGGGAGGATGGTGGTGAACGCAGAGATGTAGTTCACAAAGAGGAGCCGAGCGTAGTTGCCTTGCTGCTCCAGGTGGGTTAGCACAGTGTAAAGAGCAGTGGCTACAGCGTCCTCCGAAGACATATTAGCCCTGTATAAATTAGTTTTTAAAGCACCTTATCACCACGGGGTGAGTGTAACAGGTTGCTAGTTGTTGAGTCTGGTAATGAATGGACTTTTGAGCAGGGACACTGTAATAGAGGATTTAAAGCAGGGTGGAACAACAGACTGGGATAGGGATCTAGTGAAGAGTATAGTAAAGATCCCGGCCAGCTGGTTTGCCAACTCCTTCAGCACACGTCCGGTAATGCCGTTGGGGCCTGCAGCTTTACTGGGGTTAATGACCCTGAGTGCGCTGTCTGCCGTTGGGTGCAGCATGGCTGTGTTGTGTGACTCTACATCAGAGTGGGCAAATAAGAGGTTTAACTCGAGCAACGAGGCATCACACCTTTGCAGCTCCGAGGCCGGGCCTGAAGTTAGTGCTGAACTACCTGCATGCTGTTGTTGCTGTCCAGATGGTTATCGATCCTGCTCTTGTTGTCAGCAGTGGCTCTTTTAATGCCTCTCTTCAGGTTGGCTTTGGCTGTGCTGTAAAGAGCTCTGTTGCCAGATCTGAAGGAAATGTTTCTCTTCTTATGTAGCCTCTGGACCTCTTATCCAGGGCTTCTGATTGGGATATACCCGTATGTGCTTGTTTACAGTGACAATGTCTGTGCAGTTTTCAATGTAGCTCAAGACATCCAGGTCGTTGTGTTCAAAAATATCCCAACTCGTTCTGTCAAAGCAGTCCTGCAGCTGCTAAGAGGCTCCATCAGGCCAGGTTTTGACAGTTCCAGTGTTGGTAGGAGCAGATTTCCTGAGGGGGGTGTATGCTGGAATTAAAAGCAGGGACCATTACCACACCTGGCCCAGATGTGGTAATGGTCTCTAGCCCTGTAGCCCAATTTGATGTTGGTATACACTTTGTCCAGAGTGTTAGCCCCTCTAGTAGCACACTTAACATGCTAGTGAAATTTAGGGAGCACTGCTTTCAAATCCGCATGGTTGAAGTCCCCAGCTATTATGTGCAGTGTTAGGATATATGTTCTGCTGTGAGCTAATGCAGCTATGCAAGTAACTGAGAGTCGAGTTAGCATTAGCATCTGGTGGTATGTACACAGCAGTTATCATGACCACAGTTAACTCCTGCAGAAGGTAAAAAGGCCTGCATTTATCAATCACAAACTTCAGGTCCAGGGAGCAGTAACTGGCAACAGTCACTACGTTGGTGCACTAGTTGTTAAGAACTCACAGTCCCTCTTCCCTGCACTTACTGGAGTCACTGGTCTAATTGTAACATTGTGCCATGTAGCCTTAGATTAAATTAAACTTTACTTAAGCATACTTTAAAAAATGAACTTCAGGTTTCCTTTTTTTCATCCAAATCAAAACCACAAATAGTCACCTGCGGTGTTCCCCAGAGGTCAGTTCTTGGCCCCATCCTTTTTATCCTCTACCTCAGTGGTTCTCACTTCCAGTCCTCGGAACCCCCCTCTCAGGATGTTTTAGATGTCTCCTTATATGAAACACATGATTTCACTAATCAGGCTTCTTAATTAACACACTAACAAGCTGATGAACTGAATCAGGTGTTTTTATATATGGAGACATCTAAAATTATCTGGTAGGGGGGTCACGAGGACTGGAATTGAGAACCTCTGCTCTAACTCACCCCCCTTGGCCAAATCATTAGCCGTCCCAAAATTTAATTCCACTGCTATGCTGATGATACACAGCTCTATGTAAATGCCACAGCTGCAACCCCATCCTCACAGTCATACCCATCAAAACTTACCACCTGTCTGGAGGAGATAAAGGTATGGATGGAGCATAACTTCCTCCAACAGCAGCCCTCCCCAGACCAATTTATCATCCATAACCAGTATCACCTTTTCCGGCTCCAACATCCCCCTCTCATCAACAGTCACACATCTTGGTGTAAAATGGACTCCCAACTCGATCTCCTTTGAAGCCCATATAAATCACCTCTTCAAGATCTCCTTCTACCACCTCTGTAACATTTCCAAACTCCGCCCCATTCTCTGCCTCCCACCTCAAAGAAATTATCAACCCACAAAACAAGACACACTCCTTCCCCTTAACTCACTCAAACCTACTTCACATACCCAGAACTAGACTCAGGCCCATAGGAGATAGGGTTTTCTGTGCAGTCTGCTTCACCGGAGGGCACCACAATCTAGGTCTTAAGACATTTCTTTTTAGCAAAGCTTTTGGTTCTCTTTAAATGTGTTTTTGAAACTTTTTATATTTTCTTATATCGTTAAACTGCTCATCTCATTTCTCATTGTTATTAACCTGTAGCACTTTGAGATCTGTGATGAAAAGTGCATTATACATAAAATCTATTATTATTTTATTATTATACCATAAAATGAGTTTTATTGTTTAATGATTATATAGCAGGCTTAACAGGCTTTTCTTATACAAATGTTATGAACTTGTAAAAGTAAATTGATGATGATAAGACCAAGTATAATCTTAGTAACTTAGTCAATTCGTTAAGTTCTAATGGATTTATCTTTTCTTCCTTTTTAATACAGTTCCTCCTATTGGTAGCGTGGAAGGGGCGCCACCTGTTTCTGGTGATGTAAATGTGACTTTGGCCTCATGCTTTGCTACCAATGCACGCCCTGCAGCAAAAGTCTTGTGGAAGTTAGGACCTCTGCAAAGCTCTCTGAGGATTGAAACCAGTCACACAATGCATTCGAATGGAACCTTTACTGTGGTGTCCAAACTAGTTGGTTCAGCAATCAAACAGTTAAACCAGCAGAAGGTCCAGTGTGTGGTAACACATGAGGCCTTGGATAAAGAGCTTGTGCTGGACTACTCAATAAACATCCATTGTAAGTAATAAAGACATTTGTGTCCAACCTCCATACCATTTATTTAAAATTAAAAACAGAAACTTAGTTGTTTATAAATATTGTTATAAATACTTAAAATAAATATTCATACACATACAAAGCAAGAATATTTTAATTAACATTTTACTGAATTACTGATGTTTAACGTTGTAGAATTACATGTGAAAATACCTTGAACTTGTTTTAATCCAATATCTTATTTAATGTGTTTAATCAAAACCCGATTTAAAATGGTTTTGTGATGAGAAAGCTGAAAGTGCTAATATGCTAACTCATTTCCTGGTTTTGCCTACAAAAGAAATGCAATTTCTGCAGCTCTCTATTCAAAGTAGACAAAACAGGCATGATAAATCAGGACAGAAGCTCACCAAAATAATTTTTGCAAAGCAGTAAAATATTCTCAAATACAAAATACATCTAACTAAAATGTTAGATGTAGAAGGCAATTCTTAATAAGATGTAGAGGTGTTAAATTACTAAAAGACTTTTTGCATTATCAAATACGGAAGAGGATTAGGGCCACTGCTGAAAAAAATATTTGAATTCTGACTTTAATTTCAGAATTCTGACTTTAATCTCAGAATTCTGACTTTATTCTCAGAATTCTGAGTTTAAAGTCAGAATTCTGAGTTTAAAGTCAGAATTCTGAGAATAAAGTCAGAATTCAAATATTTTTTTCAGCAGTGGCCCTAATCCTCTTCCGTAATAAAAGGAATACTCCTAAGACTAAATGTTTTTAAAATGTTTTAAAATTATTTTATTGCAACGCCAAGTTTAACTGAAATAACAGATTTAATTAATTTTAACTAATAAAGCATACATATATGTATGGTAGCAAAAGGAAACAAGTGTGATGGATACCGGAAAGTATAAAATAAAAGCGCAAACAGTGCATGTCAGCTAACATTCAGCAAGTGCTCTATATAATGGATCTGTCTTTCAAGCTGTCCTAAAAATATATTCTCTTAGTCAGATAGCTTAAAATAGTTTAATGGCTAGGGAGAGTTTCAAGCAGGGTGTTGTTCCATTCCCTTGATTTTACACAGACAGAGACTCACATGGGTTGTATGTTTTTTGCTTGGGGGCCGGACATGCTTGGGCAGCTTTAAGTGCACTGTCTGTGTGCATTGCAAGAATCCTCTCTGCTCCCGTGTAGCTTTATTGTTATAAAGGGTTATATTAACATAAGTTTTTAATATCAGCTCGTTCTCCTTTTACATTCACATAATGGCAGCAGTGTCCTGGATCATATTGATTGATTGACATGATTATTTTTGGTCTACTGCAAATGAGACCTCCTCAGTGGTGACTCAAAGGGGTTCTCCCCGAGGGTAACCTGTTTTGTATGTTCAGGGTTATGCGCAAATGCCTTCGTTCCCTGTCTACATGGAAGAAACTGTGGTTTCTCAACCAGGGTCTGACCTTGGGGGAGCAATGTCAGACAGACGCGTCCCATAAAGGTTGTGAGCGGTAGTGTAAGGCGGCTCAGCGAGTGGCCTGTGGCCATAATCTGCCTAGAGGTGTTAGCTGTGTTTTGGGCATTGGAACACTTCCTCCATGCCCTCAGAGGCCATCATGTTCTGATCAGAACAGACAATATGTCGGTGGTCCCGTACATCAATCACCAAGGGGTCTAAGGTCACACCCTCTGAACAGACTGGTGCTTTAGATTCTCCTCTGGGGCCAAAGGGAAAATATTTTGTTACTTATGCATATTCCAGGAGCCCAGAACGTGAGGGCAGTGGGCTGTCGAGGCAGGGGCTGAGACTATACCCCATATGTTCGAACTCAGACCTATTTACGACTTATGAGATTACCCATTGCCCTCTATGGTTCTCCCTGACACATCCAGCTCCATCAGGTCTGGACACTATGCTCTGTACAGCTTTTTCCCCCATCACTCTGCTCCGGAGGTTCTAGAAAATTGATAGCCCTGTTTTGGCTGGCCCAAGATTGGTTTTCAGAGCTCCTAGCTGTCCTTGCAGGTTAACTGCAGTAGATTTTTCAGAGGCACCTTCTGATGTGTGCTTCTTCTGATAGAACCGTAGCCCTCATATTTCCAGAAATATGGAAATTGTGGGTTTGGCCCCTGCAGAGGGTCAATTTGTGGGTCTTTGAGGTTCTCTCAACGGAGGTTGTTGAGACCATACTTAACTCTAGAGCTCCCTTTACCAGCAAACTGTATACATTAAAGTGCAGAGTTTTTACTTGTGTAGTGAAAGGCATAGACCAAGACTTTTTGATTCTCTTCCTAACGGGTCAGTGGATCAACAAAGATTATTCATATTATGCACTTTTATGGCATAGAAAAGTATGTGAGAAGGTCTTCTCTGTGATCAAGTTTTGGTTTGTTTTGGAGCCTTTAAATATGTTTAACCCTCCTCCAAACAGACCATCAGTGAATGGATTGTGGGAGCTATTCGCTAGCTTATGAGATGCGCAAAATGCCTTCACCTTTGCAAGTTAGGGCACACTCTATTAGGAGTATGGCATTTTTTCAGGGCCTTTTATCTGGGCCCTCCTTGAAAGGTTTGTGTGCTGCTGCATGGTGGTCAACCCCACAAACATTTATGAGGTACTACAGTTTGGACCTCTCATCCATAACTGGAAACCAGGTTCATACTGTATGTCCTGATTTGTGCATAACACCTTTACCTTTGCTCGAAAGGAAATGTCTTCGTTATGACTGTAACCTCTGTTTCCTGAGATAGGGAACGAGATGCTGCGGTTTATTGCCATAACTCCTTGTGCCTGTAGCACTCGCTTCACTTTTTTCCAAAAGCTGACATTCGCTGTTTATGCTTCCCTTTTTAAACCGTATCCTTTCCACTTGTGATGTCATCTCTCGTCCCCTATAAGATAAACTAGTTTAATAAATGATTCAGATGCGCAAACGCTGATGGCAGTCTTCCCCAAAGTGTCATATCATGACGCAGCGTCTCGTTCCCTAGCTCAGGGAACAAAGGTTACAGTTGTAACCAAGACGATTTTGTTATTTTCTTTTTTTCTTGTCAATTAAATAATAAAAGTTTGTATTTGTTACTTCACTTTTTGGTTATTAGTATTTTGTAAGTTGAATTAGATTTTTTTTAAAGATATTTTGTGTTGTTGATTAGGAGGATACTTTAAAATAAGCCTTTTAGACTTTTTGCATATATTATATCTTTATTTAATTTATATTGTGTAAAATAAAAAAAAATATATCCGGGTAGTAAGAAAGCAGGCCAGAATCGATAGTGGCCCATCTACTTTAACTCAGGAGGTGCTGACAACAATCTACCAGACAAGGGGGAAATAGACCAAAATAGTGAGAGGAAATGATGAGAAGTTAGAAAGGTTTGCAGGTGTACAACCACAAACGTAGACATACACAGACACAACACAAAAAAAAGAAGAAAACTGAAACTGACATTTATGTATAATGTTTATTTTATATAAACATTCAAATTTCAAATTATAATTTTCTTCTTAGATCCTCCAGAATCAGTGTTGATAATTCCTGATAAACCAAGAGAGCCTAAAGAATTTCATTGTATAGTTGATTGTAACCCAGGACCAACCAACTACACATGGAGTAGGTAATGCATGCATGTTTTTTTTTAAGTCTTCACAGTTTACCAGTCTGATCTCACGGGAATTTGTATGTATTTTACGAGTTGCCTAATTCATATGAATTCTTACAAAGTGAATCATACAAAAAAGATCAACCCTATCCACAGAGGCGGAAGCAAATCGAACACAGACATATCAATGTGGTCATTGAATGAATACGAATTAGCCACCTCGTAAAATACATTCAAATTACCATGAGATTGTGTTGGTTTTTCAGATTGTAACTTTATCTACTTAGTTATATTTAGATTCACTGCAGCACTACCCATAATTCCTTTGCTGCTCAAAAAGACCTACCCTTAAGGGCTTTAACACCAGAGGTTAACACCAGATGACTATTTTCATAGTTCCTATAACTTTTGTGGAAATACTTATTTTACCTACTTAACATCTACATTCTATTTTAATTTTCACTAAACCCAACAGAACCACAGCTCTGATAACCGAGTCCTCCATCTACCAGTTGTTGATGTTGTTAAATGCTATGTTTAAATGATGTCCCTTGGTTCATCATTAACACTGGTGGCCTTTAACAAAACTAAATACAGTTTGTGAGGTAAAGTTAAGCAAGATTTGACAATATATAAGGTTTTCAGGTGTTGAAATGGCAGGTGTTGAAAGACAATGTAATTTTTAAACAGAAAAGTTAGTAAGCACTTACAGTGGTGTTAAAAAGTGTTGGCCCCTTCCTGATTTTTTTGCATGTTTGTCACACTTTAATATTTCAGATCATGAAACAAATGTAAATTTTAAAGATAACACAACATTTATTTCCAAATGTTTTATTATGAAGGGAAAACTAAATCCTAACCCACATGGCCCTGTGTGAAAAAGTGCTTGCCACTGCTGAGCAAAAAGAACATAAAGGCTCGTTTCAGTTTTGCCAGAAAACATCTTGTTGATCCCCAAGATTTTGGAAAAAACTTTGTGTACTGACGAGACAAAAGTTACATTTTGTGTCCCATTACATCTGGTGTAAAAGTAACACAGCATTTCAGAAAAAGAACATCAAACCAACAGTAAATATGGTGGTGGTAGTGTGATGATCTGGGGCTGTTTTGCTGCTTCAGAACCTGGAAGACTTGTTGTCATAAGTAGAACCATGAATTCAGCTGTCTACCAAAAAATCCTGAAGGAGAATGTCCAGCTATCTGTTCGTGCCTCAAGGTGAAGTGAACTTGGGTTCTGCAGCAGGAAAATGATCAAAAACACACCAGCAAGTCCACCTCTGAATGGATGAAGAAAATAAAACTTTGGAGTGGCCTTATCAAAGTCCTGACCTTAATTACAACAATTCTGCAAAGCTGAGTGGACCAAAATTCCTCCACAGCACTGTAACAGACTTATTGCAAGTTATCACCAAATGCACTTTTTTACACCACTGTACGTGTGTCACAACAAGGCGGGGAAGAGATAAGGAGATTATCTATTTGTACCAAACTTTAATTTAACAAAGTAACAAAGAAGGGCCAGAATGACAGGGAGAACCAGAAGATAAGAGAGACCACCACAGCAGATTTACATACACAGCTGCAAAAACAGGACCCAGCGAAACTAAACTGAAAACACAGGACTATATATAAACAAAAGATAATGAGATGACTCAAATGTTTACAGAGCTTAACTTCTGCCCTTTACCATTTCAAGTTGCATGTGTACATTCATATGGCAAACTTCAGCAAATCACCTTGACTGATGTATCATACAGTATGTCTCTCTTTGAACAGAGTAAATGAAACTACTCCTCAATATGAAGGAAACCAGCTTCTTGTCACAAAACTGTCCCCTGACTTAAATGGACTGTACATCTGTAAAGCTTCAAACCAGTATGGAAGCTCTTCGGGTTCCCTGTACATTCATGTTCATTCTGGTAAGTCTATGTGTTGTTTGTATACTTAAATGACACTGTTATGTTTAATTAAATTTTTTAACATGGTTAAAGGGATAGTTCACTTCATGTTGTTTGAACCACCCATTGTTTTTCTTTGTTCTTCAGAACCCAAATGCAGCTTTTTAAAAAGTTTTACCTCGCTTTCAATGCACATTCTTTGTGTCTGAACTGTAGTTTAGGCAGTTTGAGGATATTTACTTAATGTGTAATAAACAACTGTGATATCTGCAACAAAAAAGTAGAGGAGTAAATGTCTTCAGAGCACTACAAATATCAGAAACAAGTCAATTTATGTTGTTTACCACTTTGGGTCATTTTGAAGTTTGAAGGGTTTCCTGGTTACTTTAGGAGTGAATGATGACCAACTCAGTCACCATACATTCCTATAGTAACTACCAATTAAAAAAGTGGTAAATGAGCAGGCAAAAGGCTGCTTCAATACATCAAAAACCTTTTTATTTAACCATTGTAAAAGGGCAAAAATATATTGCAAGGATGTAGCAGCAGACCTTCAATGGAAATTCCCCAAATGAAATAATCAAATGTAAGCAAACTAATAAAAAAGATCACGAAAAAAAACCCCGGATGGCTACAGCTTACCTATTTTGTGACGACAAAGTGAAGACCTAAAATAAACTGTAACCTTGTGTCTCTCTACCATCCATTATCTTGGTTTGTAAAACTCAGGCAACCATTTTTCCATAATTCTGGCAAATGATGCATCATATGTTTGACACTCAACATTGTTGCAGAATTCAATACTGTACACAATGGTCTATTGCCATTACACAATACATAAAACTTATTTAAATCTGCCAGGGCTACCTTTCATGCATCATTAGCGGAAAAGCCAAGGGAGGTAGCGAAAGAGCAAATCTCATCACTACCTTTTATAGTGCTAAGGCTGATGGGATTTGTAGTTCCCAAAACGCATCCCATTACTCTAAAGGACAGCAAAAGACATTGGGTGTTAAAACAACATGAGGGTGAGTAAATAATTACAAAGTGATCATGTTTGCGTAAACTAAGCCTTTAACCTTTAAAAAAGTTAGGTTTCTCCTAGGGATGCACCGAAACGAAAATTCTTGGCCGGAAACCGAAAAAAAGGAAGCCAAGGCTGAAAACCGAAACCAAAACACCGAAAAATAAATGATTATGCCAATTATTAGTACAATGGCATTCATGGCTATCACTGTGTACTAACTTTACTAGGGGGGTGTGACGGATCAAAAAACCCACAGTTCGGATCACATTACAGTTTTTGAGGCACAGATCAGATTATTTTTCGGATTAGCAAAAAGCAGGTGGGAAAAATCTAATAAACAATAAAGAAATTGCAAACATTTATAAAAAAGAACAAAGTTGTACATTAACTCTTTCACCGCCAGCATTTTTAGAAAAAGTTGCCAGCCAGCGCCAGCGTTTTTCATGATTTTCACCAAAGTTTAATGCCTTCCAGAAAATGTTCTTCTTTAAATATATAAACATACAATATACCAAATGAAAGAACAGACCCGCTGCTTTCAAAAAAAAAAAAAAAAAACGGTTCATCCTACCTTTAGTGGTTCTTTTGTAATCAGCTTTTGAATATGGGTAGGTTTCTGCCTAAACACCACATTTTGAGCAAAAAGCAGAGATAATTACATTTTTGTGACGGACTTTTCATAGAGATCCCATTTAGAGCAATCTTTAAAACACACACGGACATGCAGCCGCTTGCCATAGGGCAATACTTCCGGGTTTAAAAAGTTGCGGAAGGGCGCCACCTGGTGGATAATAGCGGTATTGCGGAAAGACGGAAAATCTCGTCATTGGCGGGGAAGCGTTTTCTCTTAATTGACGAGATATCTCGTCAATGGCGGGGAAAGAGTTAATAAGGTCTGAAATTAGCATTAGGTACAGAAATCAAATTAAATTAATCATAACACAATAAATTAAATATATTATTATTTTTAAAGCTCAATTGTCATGGGTTGTTTGATTAACATTAATGACACAGATTTAAGTAAGTTAATCTTTAAGACTGGTTTCTGACTGTAATCTATACATACACTTAAGACATAATCAAATGTTTTTATTAGAAAAAGAATACTGTGGAGATAATTTTGTTTATATGTGCCCTGTTAATAACAGAGAGATTTTATGTTTGCTTGTTTTTTTTAAAAATGCGTCTCTCTCGTATGTGCACTATTGAGGGCACTTAAAAACGCGCGCGCACACACACAGAGACGGAGGGTGAATCCCAAACAGCGAAACAGTCGCTCCACATAAAAACGTTACGTTTTGTTTCATTGCTTTATTCACCAAATGTATGTTAATGGATTACAGAATGAGACACATTAGCGCGACTCTCTCTAAAGTTTACACATCAAGACATGCTTAATCTTTGCAGACGCGTGCGAACAGCTCGACCGTGAGTGAAACCTGCTTGAGCACGAGGGGGAGGGGTGGGTGACGACTGATCACCGTGAGTGAAACCCAAGCGCTAGCGCACAGATGGGAGGGGCGCGGTTGACATTCATTTTCGGTTGACATTTTCGGCTGGATTTTTTATTTCGGCCCAAAACCGATAATGCCATTCTCGGCCAAAATTTTCGGCGACCGAAATTTCGGTGCATCCTTAGTTTCTCCTGCATGTTAGCCAATACTGAGTACGCCTTATACACATATGTTTATGTAGTATTAGTTTATTCTTTGTAAACAAGGATGTGTGATGCACACATCTTAACCAGTCGTGTTGCCTAAAACATAACACCATTTTGAAACATGTCAGAAAGTCCCAGAAACTGTTGGCTAAACTTTTACACATTGGTGTTAGTTGTAGCACTATGTTACAACTGAGCCATCAAGTGAACAACAGTATTGAAATGAAAACAGCTAATTAAATTGTTTAGCCGAATAAAATTTCCAAAACAGAAAACAATTACACACTGATAAAAATTGGTGCTAAATATCACAAAAAAACTCGTAATCATAGGGGAACCATTTTTAGTGCTATATAGCATAATAAAGAACCATAAGTGGTGATATAGCACCACTATAACACCCTTTATGGTCCAATAGACCCTTTTAGCGCATACTTCATAATTACATGCGCAGTCACAATATCCAAAGCAAACCATGCCCCAGCATATTGTCCCCCTTCCCTACTCCCCCATATGCATGCAATCACACTGTGATTGATCCGAGCCCGTGCACGCTTACATCAGTAGGATGCGATTGTTTTAAACAAAGCAGGAAGTACAAAGTGCTCTCTTTAAACACTGGAACCCATCTAATGTTAAGTCTGTGTTTTTTATTTGGAGTTGTTTGGTGCGCGATGACACACAGCCCTCTCACAAGCCTTTCATGTTGTTAGTTGATCTGTCATGTGTGCAGCATAGACATTCACATAACCCTGCTGCGCACATCAGAAGGTTTTACGAAGGCATATGAAGGTGAGTGGTCGCGCAATTGAGGTCTCTCGCTTTGAACTGCGATCGGTGCGATTTGCGACCACATTGCGCATTTCGCGCCTGAGCCCAAGTAAATCGCGCTCCAGCCCACCACTGCAAGCCGACAAGGGCGCGATCAACCAAACCGCACATTTCATATCATGTCCGCGCCCATCCAGCACATAGTTATAGACATCTAATTAAATTTCTCTTTAATATACACACTCGGTTTCTACATGAGATAGATGCAGAATCAAGCCACTAACTTAACTGAATGTAATTCTGTCACATAATCAATCCATTGAGTGAGCGTGTACATGTCAGTCAGTCTGGTTCGGTTAATTAAATGTTTAATTTATCAAATGGCATTCACGGTCCTGGACATTGTGTGCCTTACATAGTCAGATAAAAATGATTTCCTACAGTTATTGTTTCAAAACTTTTAGCTAACTTTTAGCTAACATGAACTAACAATAAACACTTCAACAGCAGTTATATTATTTCAAGTTAATTTTAGCATTTACTAATATATTATTAAAATGAAAAGTTTACCATGAACATAATTGATAATTAACATTAATATAGATTAATAAATGATATTGTTAGTTCAAGTTAGCTTATGTATTTACTAATGTTAACAAATGCAATCTTATCGTAAAGTGTTAGCAAACAAACTAATAAAACATATTTAGTTAGCGTTAGTGAAGCGGTCAGCTGTCTTTCTGCCTCCACCTAAACTTCTCCACCTAATGTTTACTAACAGTAAAAGTATCTATAGCACAATATGGTTCTATGCAGGTGCTACATACGTAGGTGCTATATAGCAATTAAAGTGGTTCCCCTATGATTTAGAGCCAGTGAATTACTTTTAGTGCTATTTACGTATACATTGTAAGGATGTTTGGGATAAACATTGGTATTGGTATTGTAAAAGTGTGACCTCTAACAGCTTACCAATCTTCTTATGTCTTGTTTCCTTTAGAATCCAGCAGTGTTTGTAGGGTTCTGTTGATTATTTTTATTATTATCATCATCTGTGCTGTGGTTTTCCTTGGGTCATATTTATACAGGCGGTGAGTATGTCAACTTTATTTCACACTAGGGTTTACAGTTTTGGTATATATGTGTTTTATTTACTTTCTTTATTTCTACTTTTTAGGAGAATGATGCCAAATTCCCAAAATCAAAACCAGGTCTGTTTTTACATTAGATTGTATGCAACCTTTTAATTGTTTATTGTTTTGTTTTTTTTTTGTTTGTTTTTTTGCTAATTTTGCAAAACAATTTATCTCTAGGATACCTCTCCAGAAAGCCAAGAACTTCAAAGAGAATAACAGATGTTGTTACACAGTGGATAAAGCAATCCTAGGACTTTGACACAAAAATTTGATGCAAATCCACAATCTGACATGGGTAGTCGATCCCCTGAAAGTCACTTAAATTTTTGATTAAGTTTCTCAAATTTGTCGCATATGTTACAGAGCTGGACATACCCACTTCCTGTCATCAATTTTCACTGTTACTGGAATTTGGTGCATGCAGCTTAAAGTAGCAATGAAGCAGTCAGACAAGTTAAAATTTTTCAGTAAATAGACTTCTACTCTATTAGAATAATATAAAATATACTATAAATGTAACCTTTTTATTGGAAAAAGGTTTTGTTACAATTTTTACCGCAAGAGCATCACCATCTTGCAATTTCGTAGTGTATGACGTCATGGGGTTGGTTGTTCTCACTGAGCTCTGCTGAACCCAAAGTGCTTTGTCAACTTTTTTATTAATATTTTCAATATTTTCAGAATTTTTCTACATAGAGTATAAAAAATAATGTGTTGAACTCGCTATATTGAGTGGTCCAATGCTAGAGGTCTACACGGCAGACCCGAGGACCCGGGACCCGACTCGAGACGGGTTCAGGTCTATATTTTAAATGATCAGCCAGGTTCAGGTCGGGTCTTATATTACTTTGGGTCCCAGGTCTGTTTAACATTGTGGGTAATAGGCTACCCGAGTCGATCAAACTCAGAGAACACACTCACATTTAAATAAAATATTTCAAAAACAGCAACAAAAACTTAGATGAACTGACGCATACATTTTTTCAAATTGCGTTAAAAAGTTTATATTTGGTTGCTTCAACCAGGCAGCTAACTCGCATGCGCTCTTGAAATGTTTCTCTGGCTACCAGTCAGGAGCTTCTGCAGTGAGACGCAATGTCTTTACCTTTGACAATAATGCTTTTTTATTTAGAAGGTAGGTCTTATTCCACCTGCTGCACATTTTGCACTGACTTCTTCAATTTTTATAATAATATTATGAATTGACAGTTTTTTTAATAATAGACGGGTCTGGGTCGGTTCCGGGTCCAGCTTTCAAAATAACAGACAGGCCCGGGTCAGTTCAGTGTAGCACATTTATGGGTTTCTTTGGGTTCGGGTAGAAATTTTTGTACCCGAGTAGTCCAAGCGAGCGCACTCGTCAGAAACGTGCTATTCATTGCGGTGAAAATATTACTGGACGCTCCACACTCCGATGTCAACGGAGGCCTCCTTCTTTTCAGTTCTGCTGCACACACAGTGAATCAGTACTGTTATCCATTTCAGCTGCAGTTTATGTACATGGTCCTTTGGTTTGATATCTTGAAACTTATTAAGTGTGCTTGCAAAAAGCACACTTATTGTTCTTAATAAGTCTTATTATTATTATTATTATTATTATTATTATTATCATAATTATTTTCATTATTATTATCATTATTATTATTTTCATTATTATTATAATTATTATTATTATTATTATTATTATTATTATCATTATTATTATTATTATCATAATTATTATCATTATTATTATTATCAGCATTATTATTATAATTATTATTAATAATATTATTATTAATAATATTATTATAATTATTATTATAATTATTATTATTATTATTCCGCCCAATTTTTGGCCAGCTCCTGCGACTAGGCCGTTTGACACAGAGACCCCGTTTAAACTTTAAAACGTTTGGGCCGTGCCGGTCTAAGTTTCTTGAGGACATGACGTCATGGATCCATGTCGTTCTTCCGCCATATTGGATTGCCCTGCTGAAAAAAACAGCACACCAGCAAGACCAGCATTTGTTGTGTTTTGGTGCTGGTTTACTAGTGAACACCACCAAATCCAGAGTGCACGCACAGAGTGAAAGTTACGAGAGCAAGATCCGATAAATGCTGTAAATAACGCAGGTTTCTTGAATATAACCAAATACGTGTTAAATTTTGCTTGATTTATTAAAAAACTCTCCAACTGCTTTGCAATCAGAAGCTTTAGCTTACCTGAAACTAACCTTATCTCTCTCTTAAACACAGCTTAAAATACATGCTGATGGCAAGTGCTGCAATCCTACTGTATATAATACAGATTTCATTTTAATTTTGAAACATTTGTATTTTTTAATATGTAGAGCAATTATTAAAAATTTATATATTTCATTTGGATAAATTTGTTTGTCTTTTATCAGACTTACCAATTGTTATAATTTATATATGTGCTGGTCAGTTATGAATTATAGGTAACATTGAACTGCTAGCAAAAACTTGATAACTTGGTGGGACAGAGGGGCCTCTCCTCTAACAGATGTTATCTCACTCCAAACTTTTAAATAAAACCTGAGAGCCCTGCATTCGCCACAACAAACTTGGTCAAACATTTAAGTTCCTCACCTGATAGAAAACATTAAGTATCAAAAGTCTGTTGATAATGCAAAACAGGCAAGACCATCAACCCTCACTCAACCATCCATGTTATGGTCTCATTTAAACACTTGTGTTCGTATTGAACGTACCCTACTGCACAGTTACTGCTGTAAATTTTAGATGGTTACAGTTATTGTTTTCAATAGCCAAACCAAGTTTAGCCTGTTAAATACCAAATAAGCATTGTTTATGTATACTTTCATTCTTTCTTGTTTGTTGCTTGATAAGAAAAAAAATCGGAAATCGGATCGGAATCGGCCAATTTCGGTATAAAAATCTGTATAGAAACCGGCCAGGAAAAATCAAGATCATTCATCCCTAGTTTTTTTCAGCAGGGTGAACAGAAAAAAAAAAGATTCACAGGTCACAAATTTTGTCAGAACTTCATGAAACTGGACATACATGATCCTTGGACTCAGACTCACAAAAGTAACTAGAAGAATTTTGATTTTTGTAGCATTTGCCCATACAAACGAAATGTGCCTTGAAGTCGCCAAAACAGGAAGTAGTTAATATCTCAGGAATGCTTTCACCTATTGAAACCAAACTTTATACATGAACTTGGGTCTCCAATGTGAGGATGAAAAACATAAAAAATTATAGTTTTTTCCCAGCATTATTTACAGACAGGTGTCCACAGGCGGTTCTGTGTTGCTGGCAGAGTGTGTTGAGGATCAACCACTGATGATAGGGGTAGTTGTACCTGTCCAGACCTGGTGTATAGTCCTACTGACGTGAAGCTTGGTGGGATTCCGAGCCACTTGCGAAGGTGTTTGTTCACTCGCCTCTTGACTCCTTCCACTGCTGTCATGGGTACTTCATAAATTGTCAGTAGCCACATGAGTCATGGTAACAGACCGTGCTGGAAAAGCCAGGCCTTGAACTTTCCTGGTAGTCCTGACCTCTTGATCTTCCTCAGCCATGCGTCTGCCTGTATCTCTGTTCTGGAAACGTTGCATCTGTCGGTCAGGGATGCATCATACCATTTCCCTAGGCACTTCATTGGGTTTTCTCAATTGATGGTATCATCTCCCCCTGAACTCGCAACTGGAACTTGCTGGTCACTTTCCCACTTCTGATTACCATGCTTCTTGATTTCCTTGGCTTGAACTTCATCCGGGCCCATGTTGCCACATCATCAAGACTCTTCAGGATCCATCTTGCTTGTACATGGGTTGAAGTTGTTATAGTAATGTCATCCATAAAGCCTTTTATTGGAGGTTGGCGGGTGCCAGACTCCATTAGTGGCCCTCTGGATTCCTTTCCTGCCGCTGTAATGAGCAGGTTCATTCCCATGACAAAAAGGATGGGGGAGATGGTGCAGCCTGTCACAATGCCCTTTTCAAGGTCCTGCCACTGAATTGTGAAGTGGGCAGTTTTGAACCTTAGTTTGAATCCTCCGAAGTAGCTGGTAATCATACCCATAGTGTGGTGGGGAATATGGTAGTGTTCCATAGCTGTGTTAATGAGGCCATGTGGGATTGAGCCATATGCGTTAGCCAAGTCGAGCCAGACAACCGTTAGGTTTCCTTTGCTCTCCTTGGCCTCCCGGATCAGCTGGTTCAGGATACCTGTATGTTCCAAGCACCTGGAGAAACCTGGAATACCGCCCTTCTGGACTGATGTGTCAACATATTTGTTCTTCACCATGTAAATAGTCATCCTTTATGCCAGGACAGAAAAGAATACCTTGCACTCGACACTTAGGAGAGAGATGGTTCGGAACTGGCTGATGTCGGAGGAGTCCATTCCCTTAGGTACAAAACACCCCTCTGCTCTTTTCCAGGATGCTGGAATGATACCTTTTGTCCATATCCTTCGCAACAGTTTTCATAACCTGCGAAGGAGCATCAGGCATCTCTTGTATACTTTATAAGGTATACCACTTGTTCCTGGGGCAGATGCTGACCGGGCTTTCCGTACAATGTCCTGGACTTCTCTCCATGTTGGTTCACTGGTATCAAGCTCTTCCTCAGGAGTTTCAGCAGTTCTATAGATCTTGGGGTGTACACCGCAGGCTTGGTTTCTGAGGTCGTCACTGTGGCTCTTCTTAAGGAACTCCTCTACAACTTCCTTAGGGCTGGTCAATCTTCCAGATCTTGCATCCCCCAGCAGGGTTTTAGTAAACCTGTATGGGTCCTTAATGAACTGAGCCCGCTTCGCCTCCTTCTCCTTCCTCAGTTTCAGAGACCTTTCTGCCCTTCTTAGTCTGCAAAGTTGACCCTGAAATGCACTGGTTAGATCTCTTATACCCTTCCTTTCTTCAGCACTTGCTGTTCTGAACTGCTTGTTGAGGGTCTTGATCTCCTTCCTCAATTGCAAGATCTCTCTTGCCCTCCTGTTTGACAGAATTACCCGAGCTTCACTGCTGCCTTTTCTCGCTTCTGTGCCAAAGCGCTCTCTGGCTATGGTGAGGATGATTGTTTTCATGCTGTCGATTTTCTTCTCTGCTGTTCCTGCTAATGTGGCCTCTAGAATTTGGTCCAGGTCTAGTTGGTTCCATGCAGTGTTGTTGTTTGCTTGGGGCCATCTCACTTTCTCTGTCATAGGTTGGGTGCCTGATTTAGTGTTAGGAGAGTCCCTCCTGTGGCTTTGGGATGGAAGATGCTAAGAGGTCTCCTGTACTGTGGGGTGCTTCCTCACTGGAGTCCTCCTGCGTCTCACTTAGTGTCCCCACTATGCGCTGCGTCTGCTTCTTCTCTTCTCCACATTGGGTCTTAGATTGGTGTATATTAAGTCCCCTTGCGCTCTTGCAAAGCTTCCCGCAGTGGCACTTTACTTCTAACACTTCCCCTGTAAGTGTGGTTTGGGTGAGCCGTCTCATTGTCCGTGTGATTTCCGTAGCCATAACCGTTGTGTCCGTCCCGTTGAGTCTCTCATCCCCCCCTTTCGGGAGACTCTGGGGGTATTGCTCATAGATAATTATATATGAATTTATTATAATAATATTTCAATGAATAATTTCAAATATATATAATGTCAATGAAATACTTTATAATATAAAATATACTTTAATATAAAAACACTATACTATCTAGGATTTTAAATAAATAAACTACACTTTGATTATTTGGGCAATAAACTAAAGCAGAATTAATGAAAAATAAAAATTTCATATGATCATAAGATATTTAACTATATATTACTTTGAACTTTACTTGTGGTTGTTAAACCTAAAGTACCAGTGAAGTGATTTCTATAGAAAAAAAATGTATTAACTGAAATTACAACTACATAATTTTCGTTATGCATTATTTGTTTTGGCTGTGTAAAATTATGTAAAAATAGGGACATGGCTAAAAAGGCTTTGCAGTACAATACGTAGAAAAGGTAGTCACACATCTGTGGCTAGAAAGTGTTAAATTCAGGGCACCATATGAAATGACACTATAAAAACAAAGACAATATTACACAAACAATATTTAGACAGTCATCACCCATCACCATTAGTGCTATAATTAATATGATAGGAACGCTTTCATGTATTGAAACCAAACTTTGTACATGAACTTGGGTCTCCAATTTGAGGATTCACAAGATAAAAAACTAAATTGGCAGCACTGGAGCAAGCACACTTTCGCAGTTCCTCCAGAAATGCATTTTCTAGTTTTAAAATTTGTGCAATAATGGCCTCCCTTTTATATCTTCTGATGCCTTCTTGCTTTTAGTGTTTATCTTTCTTTTTCTGTCCTCTGCTGCCTGTTGTTATCCTTCTCTTTACCACAGTATCGAGCTCAGTCAGGACAACCAACCCTGTGACGTCACAGGCTGCAGTAGTGCGGCACTTTTGCATTAAAAACTGTAACAAAACCTGATTTTTTTCTATTAAATGGTTACATTTATAGTATTTGTTATATATTTTTTAATAGAGTAGAAGTCCATTTATTTAAAAATGTTAACTAGTCTGACTGCTTAATTTCCACTTTACACAAAATAAACATATTCAGGAATATTGTACCAAGGTTACATAAGTGATATTCGCCATGTCGTTTGTCTCTTCTTTCTTGCTGGATCTAGTGGTCGGGGCAGCATCACTTGCGCATCAACTACAGCCATGGTCACACTAGACTTTGAGCATTAATTACGTTTGCGTTTTTCGTCTTTCTGTTGGTCTAGCTTGTGAGTTAATAGGGCGGTTTCCTGGACCGGAATTAGACTAGTCCTAGACTAAAATAAATGTAAGAACTGTCCAAACTGAAAACAACTTGCACTGACATATCTTAAAATACAGCAGTGCCCTTTGTTTTGCCTCAAAATGCACACAAGTAATGTTTTTAGTAAAGCATGTTTGTTAAACCTAGTTATATTTCCTAATTAAACTAAGGCCTAGTCCTGTCTTAAGCTAATCCCTGTCCGGGAAACCACCTCAAAGTGTTTAAATATCATTTTCCCAAGACACACGCAAGTTTGAAGCTGGCGTCCTCCATATGGACAACAAAGCTACTAAACATAACAAGCTCCTAATCAGGACTTCAGTATTTTAATTTTGTACAAAAAAAACTTTTGATTTTTTTGAGGCCACTGTAGTACGTACAAAGTAATTTATTGGATTACTCCTATCCACAAGTGCTTGTCAGGTGACCTCTTTACATGCTGATTTTTTTTGATTTTCCGGATTACAGTAGTCTTTGCTTCCTCACAGGGGCAAAAGTAAATCATATAAAAATGTACAAATGTGGTCAAATTAATTAATACGATTTAGCCACCTCTTAGAATACACACAGATTGCCATGAGATAGCGTTTTGTAAAACCAGGTCTTTCATGTTTGTTCTATTTTGTCATGTTATTTTTTTGTGCTTTTTTAATCGTAATATTTTTATCTTGTTTGTCATGATATTTCACAGGCAAAACAGGCATAACTCTTTTGGCATAACTTTTTTTTTTTAATTTAGCTATTTTAAATACTACATTATTAGAAATAGTTGTGGACAGTTTCAAATACAGGGCTTAGATATATAGCCAGGAGTAAATCTTCGTTAAATTAAGAGAGTTAATTTGCTTTTATATATATGCTTTAGAAAAAAGTTGTTTTTAGTTAAGACAGCTTACCTGTGCATTTTAGTCTGGGACCTTGTCTACAGTATGAAACCGGCTTTGTCTTCTGTTTAATAATTGAGCAATTCCAGCATTATGGATGTGACATTTGCAGTCAAAACTTGAAATATAAATTCTCACAGAATGCATTTATTACCTCTAATAAAATATCAGTCTATAAAATATTGTCCAGTGGCAGCCGATGAATTCTTAAAGCAAAGCTCGTCAAAACGTATTTAACCCGTCATGTGTGTGGTTCATCATGTCAAAATACAGTATGTGTTTGGCACTTCATTTGAACCATGTGCATTACAAGTCATGTTAAACTACGTGCCTGCAGTCGGAGCCGATGGTGTAGTTGGTAGTGCTCCGACATGTGGTGCTTTCGCACTTTCGGTGACCCGAGTTCGATTCCTCGTGTTTGCCATATACTCGCTTAATTTCATGTGTAACCAGAGTTTAGTATTAAATTAGTGTCTTGTTAGTATTTTGTGAAGTGAGCGTCACTTTTATCTTTTATCTTGTGCAGCAGACACTTATTTTGACAAGACACATAATGCACATAGGTTTACATGACACACCGAACACATATTTTGACATGACGAGCAACACACAGGAAATTTCCAACACATATTTTGAATTCGCACCCCTCGAAAGAGATGTCACCGGCTGCCACTTGATGTGACATAAAAACTACAAACAGTTTTTGGGAGACAACATACTTTGTAGGAATTCTGTACATTCTAAAATGCACAAACCAGAATGAATAACACCAAACAAAAGTAAGAACACCTCATATTGTGATATTTATTTACAAAAATGTCATATTTATTTTGTTTTAAATTTTGTAAGAAGAAACAGATTGCAGCTTGCTTTGAGATTTTGTGTTGATTTTTTTGATTGATTTTTGTGTTTGTTGTTGTTTTTGGTTCGGGTTGATTCTGGGTTTTGGGGCAGTAGGGTAGCTTACTTTAAGTCTGTTTTGTACTACATGCCAAACTAAATTTAAAATTTACCTTAATTTTGTTGTGTCCTGATTTTTGAGTACTTCCCTTTGTTTCTGTTTCATGTAAAACTGCTTTCTAACAATAAATAAAGCAAATAAATAGTAAATAAATTAGAATTTACTGGAGAGTTTTTGCGATTAAAAAAAGTCCTTAAAAATGGCTGACTCCCTGATCAGTGCCCTTACTGCTAAACAAAGCAGCCAGTTGACTCGGACCCTGATGCATCTGTAGCTTGTGTGAGTTGTCAAAGCAATAATTAAATCAGCATATTATCATCTCAAAAATATTGCAAGAATTAGATGCTTTGTTTCCAGACAAGACTTAGAGAAACTTGTGCATGCTTTCATCATCAGCAGGGTGGATTATTGTAATGGCCTCCTCACTGGCCTTCCCAAAAAGACCATTATGGCGCTTTTCCATTGCATAGTACCCCACGGTTTAGTTTAGTTTGGGTCGGGTCAGCTCACCTCACTTTGGCGTGGTTAGCTTTTCCATCGAGTTTAGTATCACTTCGGAGTGGGAGGGATTATAGGCTTGTCGTTATATTTACGCTGCCTACTGCTGTGACATCATACACGTGAGAGCGTTGTTGTACATTCCCATACATTCATTTATTTCTCAGTCTGCCACAAAATTAAAATTGGCCACCACAAATAGATGTTTGCACATCGCGTTTATAACTACCTCTATCTCATATGACAGTTTCTGTTCAAACACCCGACCCGTGGCGTCAGTCGACAGCGCTCCGCTGAGCCTCATTCAAGTTGCATATAAGCATATATAATGCGGACGTGCACGTCGCGAATGTGCCGCCACAAACTGCAAGTCTGGAAAAAACTGTTATGGTGTCCTGGATTCTCAACCTGCGGATGTTTTTCATCGCTAAAAGGGTGTTTGGAAACTTATAGCAGAACACAGATAACAACAGGTTTGCTTGAGACAGTGCAAACTAGCAGTAAGCTAAAGCTAATCTTTACATTATAGCGATGACGTGACGATTCTTTCAGACCAATCAGTGATCTACAGTGTTTTCGCGTCACGTTTGGTATCAGCTCGGGTCGCTTGGAACCCCAACCAAGGTGGTACGAAAAAAGTATTGGTTACTACGTACTGCACCCAATGGAAAAGCTCCCAAAAGTAAACTGACCCGACCCAAACTAAACTAAACCATGGGGTACTATGCAATGGAAAAGCGCCTTTAGACAGCTCCAGCTCATTCAGAACGCTGCTGCCAGTTACATTTAGGATTGATTTTAAAGTATTATTAATGGTATATAAATCACTCAATGGACTAGGACCTCAATACATTGCTGATATGCTCATTGAATATAAACCCAACAGATCACTCAGATCATTAGGATCACATCAGCTAGAAATACCAAGGGTTCACTCAAAGCAAGGAGAGTCAGCTTTTAGCTATTATGCCAGTCGCAGCTGGAACCAGCTTCCAGAGGAGATCAGATGTGCTCCAACAGTAGTCACATTCAAATCCAGACTCAAAACACATAATTTACTGGATGAGCACTATGCTGCGTCCGAACTGATTGCACTATATTTTATATGCACTATTTTAATTCTTTTTATTTCTCTTGATTTTATTCTTCTTTTTAACGGTTTTATACTTTTATTCCTGTTTTATTCTTTTTCACAGATTTAAACACTTTTTATTAAAATCACATTTATTTTATTTTAATTGATATTTTAAATTCATGTATCTTTGATCTTTGGTTTTCTCATTTCTATGTTAAGCACTTTGAATAACCTCTAGGTATGAAATGTGCTATACAAATAAACTTCCCTTGCCTTGCCTTTTGATATCATTAAAAGGCCCCAAAATGAAAATGTATTTGTCATTTGCTCACCATCTTGTCACTCACCATGAATTGTTTAAAAACTTATTTCTGGGTTTAAGTCAATGGTATTAACTTTTAAAAAACACAAAAACTTCATAAAATAAATCTATGCAACTCCAGTTGCATACCTAGGTGTGGTAAAGGCATGAGTCAGGTAAAAAAACATACCCTTACTTTATTTGAGGAAAACCTTTATCTGTAACATTGAAATAGATGTTCAGCACCTTCATGCTACTGATGTTTTTGCTTTCTTTGCAAACAGTCGATAAACATATTTTTATATTTTTTTGGATAAAAGCTCCAAATCTGTGTCACTTATCAGTGTTGCTCAACAGTGAATGCATTTTAGAGACAGGATAGGAATTAATGGCATCAGCTTTATCTTAAGTGGTCCATTTGGCACTTAGTAATGTCCCAGAAATGTTATTTATAACAAGCCATTAAAAGTTCTCTTTGAAGATAAACCACATGAGACAATGACATCATCCAGATAAACTTAGCATAATTTTCTTGTAGGTCAAGAAAATTGGATAGCCAATTTGATTACTTTAAGACAGCAACACTTTTTACTGTAACAAAAATTTAAAAAACTGTTAGAAGAGCGAGGTCGGCCACCCACTCTACTGCATGCTCGCCACTGAAGCTGTTGACTTCAATGAGTCTTTTATAAACTTTACTTTAGCTTCGCCCACCAATGTCTGGTTGGAGCAATAGTGTAAATAGCATCTGCCAACAATGCACTCTATTTACACTTAGTGTAAATAGACACTGTTAATTTTAATAAAAAACTTTTGGTTTTCCAATAAACACAGCGGGATGTACTACTACCAGGCAGAGACTGCGCAACTGATGCAGCCGCAGCCAGGTCCTGCGCTACCGACGCAGCCGCTGCCTGCGCAACTGCCGCAGACGCAACAAGGTCCTGCGCAACTGATGCAGCCGCAGCCAGGTCCTACGCAGCCGCATCAAGAGCCTGCACATCCGACGCTGCTGAAGCCAGAACCTGCGCATCCGACGCGGCCGAAGCCAGAGCCGGCACATCCGACGCTGCAGAAGCCGTCTGCCAGATCAAGAACCCATTCCCTTGTATTTCGATCTAGTCAGTATGGCAGGGTTCTGACAGTACAATGTTTTATGTGGGAGATGCGTGGTTTTAGTATTGGTTTATTCTGACCACGCATTTCCCGGGTCTCATCACTTTTTCCCCGATCCTTTACTCGCCTTTTCAGGTGTGTCTCATTAATTTCTCCCTATTTAAAGTCCTTGTTTTTGGTGTTCTTTAGGGGTTCGTTTTGTCTTGTCACTGTGAGTATCTTTTCTTAGTCTCCACCCAGCCAGCAATGACATGTGGGGCCCAGATGGGTTAAGTACGGGTTCCATGGTTACTGTGTGGGCATGGGCTTTGGCTGGGTGAAATCAGCGGGTCCCATGTAGGTTTTGTAGTATGAGTCCCACATAGGAAGCCCATATGAGCTGATTACATGGGCCCCATAAGGGACAGGCATGGGCCAATTGGGCATGGGTTTAACTGAGAACACATATATGGGTCCTGCATGGTTTATTTATGGGCCAATTGGGCATGTGTTTGATCTGGAAACACATATATGGGTCTTCCATGACATATTTATGGGCTGAGTGGGCATGGGTTTGAACTGAGAACACATATATGGGTCCTGCATAGCATATTTATGGTCCAAGTGGGCATGGTTTTGAACTGGGAACACATATATGGGTCTTGAATGGCACATTTATGGGCCGAGTGGGCATGGGTTTGAACTGGGAATGCATATATGGGTCCTGCATGGTTTATTTATGGGCCAAGTGGGCATGGTTTTGAACTGGGAACACATATATGGGTCTTCCATGACATATTTATGGGCCAAGTGGGCATGGTTTTGAACTGGGAACACATACATGGGTCTTGAATGGCACTTGCCTGCTCTCTTCTGCTAGCTGCTGCTGTTGCTACCTGCAGTTAGACCTGCGCTTATGGCTGTCTACAAATTACTTCACCGAAAATAGATACAATAAATATTTTTTATGAATTTAATGATTAAATAAGGTAATGTCTCCAAACTTACCTCAATTATTACTTGTCTCCTGCTAGTTATACTACACCACTTAGTTAAATAAAAAAATATTTTTGTTGTCTTTTCAGTGTTTTAATTTGTAGACGTCCCTAAGCACTCGTCTTACAGAAGCAACAACAACAGCAAAGAGCAGAAGCCAGCAGGCAAGTGTTATTTACGTAAACTTTTGGTGTATTTACAAACTTTCCAATTCATCGTTTTATAAGTGCATAACCTATTTGTACTACTGTAGAAGTTTGGTATCATTGCAGGCATTATTAGTGGGGAAACTTACGAGATACAAACGTGGGTCTATTAGCCCCTGCACTAAGCTATTTAGCTGATAACGCTACTCTACGCTAACTCTCCCAATGTTCAAGCCAGGTGAAAAAAGCTTCTGGGGGTGTTTGGCTCGAGGTCATGGTGCAAAGGACCCTAGGGTGAAATTACTCCAAACCATCACTTTAATGTATTTTTTGGAGAGATGTTTTTTTTCAGAGATTTAAAAAAAATATATTTTGGATTTGTTTACCGGTATGTTGTGACATTTAAATTGTTTTTAAAGATCATTTTTGTTGTTCAATTTAACAATGTATTTCTTGCAGTTCAAAGCGTCAAGTGTCTTGCATTTATCTTGGACTTATATTCATTCTTCGTTTTTCTTAGATTGTTTCCTTAAACCATTTTGTCAAAGTTTATAAATGCATTGTTTCCTGCTTGTTTCTCATGGCTGAGTTGTGTATTTGTGTTTGTCAGTGGGCGTTACCAGCATTATCTCCAGAGCAGCTGTGTCCAATCATCGCGCCAGCTGCAGCCTATCTACTCACCTATTTATACTCACCCATTCTCATATTCCCTGTCAGATCGTTGTTTGAAGTCTCGTGCTTTGTGGTGTGTTGTTCCTGTCAGCGTGTACCTGCTTTCGTGTCTCTTGTTCTTGTTGGATATTATGTGGATTTTCTCACCGTCTGGACTCACCCACTTCATCCTCTTCACTTAGCTGATCATCTTGGTCCCTGTGTCACCAGCCCAGCTACATGTTAAATCCCTTTTCAATAAAAAACTTAACTCGCATTTGCTTCCTGTTCTCAGTTATGACACATTTTGCATGGTTGGGCTTAGATAGGCCTTTGCGTGAATTGCCCAGTTAGGACCCACAAAAGATCCTTACACAGCCCACGTTAAGCCCATAGGGGCATTCAAGGTTGAATCCTGGTGCAAGCCCACTTAAAAACCTTTTAGGCAGGTGTGCCCCAAATGGGTCTGACATGAATTGCCCAGTTAAGACCCATGCAGTACCCTTACAGGTCCCACTTTTAGTACGTCTGGGCTTCCACAGCTTGCCCCAATGTGGATCCCGGGTGCAAGCCCATAATGGGGCCCAAATATACCACCCATGAAACCCTCATCTGGGCCCCACATGTCATTGCTGGCTGGGCAGTTAAGCCTTTGTCCAGTTTCTTGTTGTTTAGTCTTTGTAGTCTCAGTTAGTTCATTGTTTTGTTGTTTGCCCCTTCGTGGGTTTTTAGGGGTTAAGCACAGAATGGGCAAAGACCCCTATTGTATCCGTTAGTTTTCTTATTATTCTTCTTCCGATTCTTCTTCTTCTTCTTCCTACGCCATTGCGGTCTATGGCAGCCCATAGCAGCGTACATAGGAAAGTTATGAAATTTGGCACGTTTATAAAGGACTGTCCTAAAAGTCTCCACAGCAAACTTGGTGTCTCTATCTCTAACCCGCTAGCTCCACCAACAGCCCAAAGTTGCACTTATGTTTTTGCTTATAACTTCTGATCCGTAAGTCCTTAATACGTAATTTTCGTCATGAAAATTTTTCCGCCATTTTGAAAAACTTACTTTTGCAAACTTGTCCTAGAGCTTTTGTCCGATTGCCACGAAAATCCGTATGCACCATCTAGAGACACTCAAGGCAAAAAGTTATTAAAAGAATTTTGATAAACCAATCTGTTGTTGTATACCGCATCAACAAATTTTATGTAGAGTGCAAAAAAACAGGTTTTAGTCTGTATCTTCGGCAATCTTATGCTTATTGACATGACACTTCCCAGCCAGCATTGATATGTGGGCCCCATCTGGGCAGCATGGGATACATGTGGGCATGGGCTTCACATGGGCAATATATGTGGGTCCCATGTGGGTTTCCCTATGTGGGCCCCATATAGGTTTGCCCATGTGGGATAATAATGTGGGGCCCTCATGGCACCTATGTGGGCAAAACATTTTTATGCTTGAAATACATCTTTATACATTTACAATCTTAAAATAATAACTTTTGGTTGATTGTCACTTTTATACAAAGAGCAAATAATATACCAGATATGATTTGATCAGTATAAAACATTTTAAATAAAAATGCATTATTTTTTACATTTAATTAACATTGATATGTGGGCCCCACGTGGGTCCCATATGGGCAACATGGGTTTCATGTGGCCATGGGCTTAACATTGGAAATATATATATGTCTAATGTGGGTTGACTATGTGGGTACCATATAGGTATGCCCATGTTGGATGATAATATGGGACCCATATGGGACCTATGTGGGCAAAATAATTTCATTCTTAAAATACATTTTATATACATTTAAACTCTTAAAAGTATTACTTTTGGTTGATAATCACTTTTATACAAAGAGCAAATAATATCACAGATAGGATCTGATCAGTATAAAACATTTTAAATAAAAATGCATTCTTTTTTACATTTAATTGTGATATTTATAATGTTTACATGCCAATTATTAATTTTTATTTGCACAGCTGAGCATGAGTGAAAATAAGAAATGTCAGAAAGTTCATCAGTTTGTTAGTGTGTTAATTAAAGAAATGTTTCAAACATTCTGAAAGAAGCCTGATGAGTGGAGTCAGGAGTTTCATATAAGGAGACCTCATTACCATCTGCTCACTGCTAAGACACATTACACTTGAAAAAGTAGTCCTGCTTCAAATGTTTTGAATTGGGATTTTTTTCACATAATATAATATCATATTTTAAATAATCTTTGCTAAAATAGGCAGACTTTTAAAATTACAACTATAAAGATGATAAACATTTAAACTACAAGAATTTCCGCTCAGGCGCAAGGATACAGTTTCTACCGGAGCAGCAGGAGTCTCTCAGAACTGTTACACTTATAATTATTCTGATTTGTGTTTTTAGAAAATGTAATACGGTGCAAGTTCACGGACTGCACAGCGATGAATCAAAGCAAACGTGCAAGGACATTTAATGAGTTTGGCTGTGGATGCTTTGGAAGTTCTTCATAAAACGTTTGAGCAGATTAATTGATGATCAGAATAAAGACCATCTCCAGAACAGTGAGCAATATTTGTGTTGTTTTTGAGTCTCAAGTATTTTAAGAGTTTGACTTCTTTCAATGCTTATTTTAAGTGTTATGTTAAATTGTTAGTCATTACAAGCATTAGCAGTTTTGAAATGTTCATGATTATTTTAGCATTGAAAGTGTTATGAATTGACAATAAAGTATTTTGATATATTGAACCGTTACAGTTTTTATTTCATTTTTCATATTGCACCTCCTTCATGTTTTGTGATGTTACAGATGAATAAACTGTTGAATATTTATGCTGAAAACTGATATTTACTGAACTGAAATTATTTAGCTTTTATCGGTTTTCAATTTAAAAGAAATATTTTATTTAAGTAAATTACAATTAAGCATTAAAAGTATAATTATTCCATAATAAGGGATCAGTCCAGTACCCATTTAAAACCCATACTGGGCCCTTGCAAATAATGTGGGCTTCATAAGGTGGGGCCAATATGGGCCCTATGTGTGTTGCCCAGCTGTATCAAATATCAAATTCAAGTGGGCAACCCTTTCGATATTGGCTGGGTTGGTAGTGATTGCGTCTGGCCGAATATTTTTTCTGTTATTCGGATGAATTCGTTATTCGTTTTGAAGCCATTATCCGTGCCCTTCCGTATAATGTATTCGGCTTAGGGCACATCCCTTTTTGTTGTTGTTGGAAAGTACCTTGTTTTTCATTTTAATTTTAAGGAGATATTATTACAGTTTAGAGTCGTTTGAGTCTATGAAAGATTGCAAACAATGCTTAAAAGGTGTCATATCTATATTTTTACAACCTTATACCTTTGATCTGTTAAGCTCATATCAATAGGCCAATGCTTGAGTCAACACAGATGGTATAACATATCATCAACATCCGTGCTTAAACAAAGAGTTGGAGTCAGTTAGGCGTCAGTTATTTCAGTTAGCTTTGGGAAAACAGGTGTTTCCCTGCAAAGGGTGTAGAGTTCAAGTTGTTTTAAAGCATAAAGAAATTACTGTGACAGGTAAAACTTTAAAATAAGCTGTTTTGATGTTTAAAGATGAGTTTTAGCTATACAGAGACTTTAATGCACATTAACAACTATAGTGGCATTGACTTACATTATCAAGTATTAATAACAAGTGCTGAAAAACGATATTGTTCTGTTAGTTCAAGTTATAATAAATTTAATAATGTTATCAAATACAACCTTATTGTAAAGTGTTTTTATTTATAGTTTGCAAATATATAAAAATGTTTGTTTGATTTGGTGCTTCACCTTTTCCTGCTAGTATTTTAATACGGTAAAGTTTTTCATCAATGTAGTATTAAACCGTTAATGAGGGCAAACTTTACTAACTGAAGGTCATATTGAGCTGAGCCAATATTTGTTTGTATTGAAAACAATAAAACCATAAACAGCATGTAACTGTCACTTTAAAAAACAGTTACAGTCTAGGGAAACTGTACATCTTGCCTAAATATGTGGTACTACATTGAAGTGAATAAATTTGAATACCTTTAGAGGTAAAACATGATCTAAAACTCATTAAACAATTCAAAATGTGTAAAATAAAAGTCCTGAATATCAAAGATGAGATAACTAAATTCATTTATTGAGATCAGTGTTATTAAAAATACTCTTAATACAGACATATTCAGTTTTATAATTAAATAGATTTTCTAAAACTTTTAGACTATTAAAGTAAAGTAAAATTTGACTCCTGTTAAATTATGACTCCCCTGCTTCTGATTGGTTCATACACTGGGAAGGTTGCCCCTTTTTGGTCCCTAACAACAAAGCCCATACCAGGAGGACAAGGGAGTCAAATTTTAATAACACACCAGAAGTGCAAAACATTCACTGAGATGAATGACTGGGAGAGGAATCAAGTTACAGTGAGGCTTTAGTAAACATTATAATACGTGTTAATGTAAAACCACAGTAACCCTAGTTTAAGAGGGCTTTAGACTGATCACATCAAAACTTAATACTGATATGTTACAAGACATAATATGTTAATTTTAAAAACAATAATAAATGCTAAACATGGACATGTGTGAAATCAAATCATAATAAAATACTAAAAATAATGGTCAACAGGTTGAGTACCGTACAGGTGCAACGTACACAACATAATGTTAGTATTTAGCAACAGCTGCACTGATCATTTTGAGGTTACTATATGACTTTCATATTGTCTAGTACAGTTAAGAAGCCTACAGTACAACAGCATCCACAGTTATGGCAGGATCTTCGATATCTGCTTTGCTTTGTACCATTCGCAACTCGAGTTGAGCAGCATTGGGCTTTCGATTTGGACCCGCCATCTCTAAGAAATAAAGAAAGGAAGGAAGGGGAAGATAGTTTATAAAGCCATTCATTGAAATGTTAAATGTTAAGAAAAAAATAGTTGAAAAATGAAACTCTTGAAACAAAAACTAAACTAAAGGAAGTCATATAGGTTCAGAACATAATACGCATTTGCAATTGAATTCTGAATAGTGCACATGACACAGACATAACGTTTGAGCACATCTTAGCATCTGATCTTACCTTTAGCATAGATTATGGTCCTCTTAATGACATGCTGCATGACTGAAACAGTCTTTTCACAAGCCGTCTGTAAAAAACACACAAACAGTGTTGCATCAACATCACATGCAGAACAATTACAGAAGTAGCTATCATTTATTTTTGTGTATTGAACCCAAAGTATTTGAACCTTTAAGACACTTTAAAAATTTTACATAGTTTGGTATTTGTTTTGCATTGGCTTGATCTAAATAAAGACACAATGGGCTAGATCCACAGCTTTTCTCACAGCTGTCATATGTGGCAGATGGTCTTAAGGTCATTTTTAGTTCATAAATGATTTCAGTTTCCACTGGTATGTCATAGTTTACAGAAGTGTCATGGTAATTACTTATGTAAATGTATCACAATATGTATACACACTAGCAACACTTGAAGTGGATCAAAACCTTAACTCTTTCCCCGCCAGCGGTTTTTTTAAGTAGCCAGTCAGAACCAGCATTTTTATGATTTTCACAAAAGTTTAATGCCTTCCAGAAAATGTTCTTCTTTAAATATATAAACATATAATATATCAAATGAAAGAACAGAACCCCTGCTTTAAAAAAAACATTTTATTTTACCTTCATTTGTTGTCATTTTATCTCAAATATATGTAGGTTTCTTCAAAAATACCAAATTATGAGCAAAAAGCTGAGATAATTGTATTTTTGTGAAGGACTTTTCTGCCCTACAAAGCCAAAGCGCAGTAACTATGCATTTGGTCAAAATTGAGTAAAGGGTTGAAATGGGCTTTGTGAGATCTGATCTTGTGATAAAGTCTCCTGGTTCAATTTTGTCCCATTTCAGAGAAACGTGTGTGCCAAAATTGCAGTAACATGTTTGACTGGCTGGTGTAAAAAACTTCTCAGTTTCAGTGTTTGCTTTGTTACTGCACTTAGCCTTTCAGGGCTTAACATTAACTTTTTGAGGAACTTGTCCTTCGAACAAGTAAATTATTGTTTTATTTGTCCATGCACAAAAGTCACTTGTCCGGGTAAAGATTTATAATATAATTTACTTTTGTGTTAATCAGTGGCGGAGTCAGGGATTTTTCATAGGGGTGGCCAGGCAGGGGCCAGCAGTTACTCTGGGGTGGCACATAAAATCTCTATCATCCAACCTTAAAATACTTTAAGTATTATAGGTGTGTTAATCAGAATAATGTATAACATACAATTGCTACAATACTTTAATTTTAATTAAAATGAATTGAGATTAACATTAAATTTATAGTCATAATTCAACCTCATGTTTTTTTAAACTATTTAATCAAATAAAACTTTTGAAATTTACTTTGAAACCAGAATTTATATCTCCCATTGCTGAAAAAACTAGAGACCAGAAAATCATGTGAATTTTGAAGGCTACTTTAATGTATTTTACTAAGATTTGTTTGGCTGCTTCTTGCTACTCTTTCTGAAGAAGGATGCTATATCTGCTGCCTTTCTCTTCATTTTTCCCACATTTCAATGATTGTCTGACTTTAGTGTTTTAAAGCAAACATTAAAACATTACCATGTTTTAAAAAACGTATTAGGGTAAATGTATCTAGATTATCTGTTATGTATATAATCAATCTTAATCCTAATATTTACCCTGTAATGTTTGTGTGGGATTTTTTTAATGTACAGTGACGAACTCTGTCAGATTCAAATCGGCTGTCGCACGCACATAGGCGCGCTGAAAGAGAGATTCTCTTTATAAAACGATTCTTAAAGGACAAGTTTGGTATTTTAGACTTAAAGCCCTGTTTTCAGATTGTTTATGGTGAAATAGAACGGTTTTGACTGAAATTTTGACATTTTCGGCTGCCCTGAGAATTTTCGCGTGTTTGTGTTTCACCTCACACCTCTACAATGGGTTTAATGGTGCACTGGAACAATCCTTCCTAAAATGCATTAAACTTTCGTTTACAAAGACGTGAAACTCACCGAGTGATCAGGGGTGTTCACTGATATGCTCACACAAAAATCGCTGCAAAAGATGCATTCCAACAGGTTTTATCTTAGTTTTTGCCAACTCCATTGACTTGTAGATGTGCTGTGAGGTACGGTATTACTCCGCGCCGGGAACTTTGTTTCTATTCTTGCAATTGGCAATGGCGGATTAGCGCCACCACCTGGGCTGGAGTGTCTATTATTCAAGCTCTAAGCGGAAGAATATACGGGTGTGAGGCGTTTGGAAAAATAGGTCCACAAGTTAACAACGAATGCTAAAACACCTGTTGGAAAGCATCTTTTGCAGCGATTTTTGTGTGAGCATATCAGTGAACACCCCTGACCACTCGGTGAGTTTCACGTCTTTGTAAACGAAAGTTTAATGCATTTTAGGAAGGATTGTTCCAGTGCACCATTAAACCCATTGTAGAGGTGTGAGATGAAACACAAACACTCGAAAATTCTCAGGGCAGCCGCAAATGTCGAAATTTCAGTCAAAACCATTCTATTTCACCATAAACAATCTGAAAACAGGGCTTTAAGTTTAAAATACAGAACTTGTCCTTTAAACAAGATTTTAAGCCCATTATGTGTTTTTACCGAACTTTAGAAGATAAAAAATACGGACTTAAATCTGCTTTATTGACACACAGTGATGAAAACGCGGTTGAAGTGGCTGTCATTTATATATTCACGCCGGAGCCTGAAGAAACATCACTCCCCACTCCTGTCTTTTTTGCCTTGTTTTAATGACTTCCTGTTGCACGCGCGCAGCTTGTTTTGTATCAATACAGTAAGGTAAACGTGTGTGTGTGCGCGCATGTGTGTGTGTCGGCGCGTTGCGCTCTCTGTTCAATATTCCGCTCGGTGTTTGCGCTGCGCATTCTGCTCTGTCGTTAACAGCACATAACGGTAAGTAAAATACCATTTTATTTGGTTTGAAATTTAACTTGTCCAGTTGGACAAATAATTTTCTCTTACACTTGTCTTACAAAAAATCCACTTGTACCGACAAGCCTTAATGTCGAGCCCTGCCTTTGTAGGGCAGTTTTGTTAGAGATCAGATTCAGAGCGATGATCAAAACAGAGTTCTTACTGTTTGCCCTAAGGGGATACTTCCAGGTTTTATTAGTTGGGTAAGAGCGCCACCTGGTGAATAATAGCAGAAATATGGATTGCCATAAAAACTCATTATTGGCATGCTCTCTTAAGTTAACTTGTCAATGGTGGGGAAAGAGTTAAAAATTTTGAACAATATCCTTGTCTTGGACATTTTGATGAATGTTTTTAATCCACTTTAAAATGTTAACTAGTGTATATAGACCGTTTCATCAGACGCACAGGCGTTAATTGTCGTGATGGAAGGCGACGAGCATGGATTACAACTGTGTGGAGAGGATTGGCAGCCAGGCAAGAATTCAAGGACCTGTAGTTAACTTGTATCCATTAATTTTTCACAGTAATGTTATCTTTTTTTTGAGGGGGGGGGCATTTTTGCCTTTATTGGATAGAAAGTAATTAAGGAGATGACAGGAAAGTATAGGGTGAAGAGAGGGGTATGGGATTGGCAAAAGAGCTTGAGCCCGTATTCGAACTCGGGTCGCCAGAAGTGCGCCGGCACCATGTGTCGGAGCACCGTCCACTACACCATCGGCTCCAACGACAGAAATGTTATCTCAGTGTAGTAGTTGATATGTGCTAGATATTATGTATGAACAACGGTAATGTACAGTAATTGTCATTTATTTCCCTTGTTATATGTTGTTATTGATTCTATGTGGAAGTCTACCAGAAGTTGCATTCAGTTCACAAAGGCTGTTTGTTTGTTGGACGGTTTCATTGGACACACATGCGGTGACGCGATATGCGTCTGGTCCAAACTTTACTTCCGGTTTCAGTTTTTTTTTATGTTCTCACTAGTTGCTAAACTGAACTCTTGAACCAATACCTCATCGAAAATAACAAATGTTTTGGTTTCCTAGGTAATCTACGTGTTGTTTATTTTGCTTGTAATATAAATAAGCTACGTTTAAAGTACTTTGTTGTTATTTATTCTTAGCAGAGTTTACCGAACGTTACGTGATGACCACGAAAGCCACTTGTTTATGTTGTTGCTGCTGAAACCGTCTAAAGGCCAAAGCAAACTGCATAATCATTTTGTGTACCTTCAAATCATTTGGATGGTGGTGGGTCCATGCTAGTAGCAATGCAGCAAACAGGTCTCCTGTTCCAACAAACACAGCTTCCACCTTCGGTATGTCCAAACGGATCTGCTGAGTTGCCCTGGTACCGTCTGGTCTTACTAAGAAACAGTATGAGTATTAGTCAGACTCTAAACTGGTTTAAACCAGCTTAACTGTAACGTATTATAAATGGCATGCTAATCCTAAAACACTAATTATAAATGGATAAAATGTTCACAAAATGTTTTAACGGCACCTACTAAAACATACTACTGGTCAAAAGTCTAGGATGCATTTAAAATATCAAAGGATTTCATCTCTTCTGGGATCTTAATGTCTGCTTTGTCTTGAATATTCAGTCTAGGTCATTCATTTTAATATTTTTTAATTTATGTTTCTCTTAAATCTGATGAAAGACATTCACCCGTTTAGCAGAGCTATGTGTAAGTCTACAACATTGTGACAGGCCTTATATCAGGGGTGGGCAATTCTGGTCCTGGAGGGCCACAGTCCTGCAGAGTTCAGCTCCAACCCTTATCAAGCACACCTGAAAAATCTAAATCAAATGAAGTTTAGGAGTGCTTGATTGGAGCTAAACTCTGCAGGACTGTGGCCCTCCAGGATAAGAATTGCCCACCCCTGTCTTATACAATTCATATAACATATGAATAATAACAAAAAATTAAGAGTAATGTACATTTTGTACAATTTCTAAAGCATTTTTCACGACATGTTTTTCCCCTAATCATCTTTACAAACAAAATACACAAGCCAGAGGCAATAATGGCAAGGCACTAAAATGTGGTGAATGCATTATTCATTGCTTGGAATAAAAGCATCTGTAAAATGGGAAGTGGGCACAAGTGCTAGGGCTAGACCACTGTTTCTTAACCAGGGGCCCCCACAGATGGGTTAAATGGGAGGTAAACTGGCTGTTTTTGAAAGTGAAGTGAAAGTGGCATGCTTGTCAAGTATGGAACGCATACTCAAAATGTAACCTATGCATTTAACCCATCCCAGTGAGTAGAGAACACACTGTAGGTTGTGAACACACACACACACCCAGAGCAGTGGGCAGCAATTAGGGTTAAAGTTCCTTGCTCAAGGGGACCACAGTCGCAACCTGCCGACCAACCTCTGAGACTCAAACCGGCAACTTTCAGGTTACAAGCAAGACTGCCCAAGGATTGCTTGTGTTAATGGGGTGCTCTGAAACGCGTCCATGCTTCGTTTTAGAAAAATGCATTATTTAACCTTCATTCTGCAAAAATCCTCCCCCTCCTTAAAACGGGCTGTTGAGTTTCTCAGAAATATGCAATATGCTCAGATTAGATATCAGGCCCAGTGTGTTGCAATTTGCTAACCACTTAACGGACAGTATCCAAACACATCACGCCCCTTACTTTTACGGGTCTAACAGGACGTTTAAGAATGATAGATTGAGAATGCTGTTATTTGCAAGATGTGGATTTACAGTAATCCCTATAATGACTGTATAGCACCGTTAGTTTTGTCTTTATAGAACGAAATATCTGTCGCCAAAACTATGAGGCTATAACGAAAAACAAACCATGGCTTTACTACAGCCTAATAATATACACTGAGCACACAAACGCCAACATTCGAAGTTCGCTGGTGGGATTAAAAAGAAGTTTGCATGTGTTTGTAGGCATATGAATTAATTAGCATGAAGGTAACTGGCTAGCGAAGCAAAACAAAGATGTTCTTTGTCTACATCCTTGCTAAAACATAAAATGCAGCCCAACATGGCCTCACCCTTATGTTATGTGTTCCCAAGGGCAGGGTTTATTTGGCAGTGTGATGCCACAACACCAGGAACAGGCTTAGTTGCAGGCTATTTTTTAAGCGATTTACTGTATGTTCAAGCAAATATATCCCGTTGCATTGCACTTTAAGCATTGTAAATTTGCAGATGGAGTTCATACTCAAACAGCAACATTGCACACTAACTGCGATTAAAAAAGTAGATTAAGAATCAAGTTCTCCTTTAAAACACTTCCAAGGGGACTTAAAACTAAAGCAACAAAAAAATCTAGATATTTCTTAATGTTTAGTTATTTTTGTAACAACAATCTGCTAGTTATGCCAAGCTCAGGTATATTTTATTTGTTAAAAATAATATCCTAAACATGAAAATATCTTAAAAACCAATATATCATTGGAGAGCTTATAGTGTAGTTTCATATTTCAAAGCCATTTGATGATAGAAATTATGTAGTGACAGTCATTTTGTTAAATGTCACTGACCCTACAGAAATGCAAATTGATTATTATATAATATTATATAAGCATTATACTTATATCCACGGCTGGAAATGGGAAAACGCAGGGGGGAGTGAGTCCAGGAAGTGAATTTCAAGAGGTAACTGAGTTGTATGTAAACAACTTAATAACATTTAAAAATGACTCCCCATTACAAGTCTCAACAATAAGGACTGACAAATGGTCCATGACCAACGATGCTTATCTTCAAGGAAGTTTAACTTTGCATGGTAATTTAAATATTTACTCAAAGAGACGTGAAACCGATGTCACAGTAGTATGTACTGGGGGAGCTGTGTTTTTCTAGATGAAAAGCACAATAATGTAGAAATTTGTCAACTGATTTTTGTGGCAAACAACAATCTAAAACCTTTTTACAGTTAAAAACTTGTGCAAATACAAACGGCAAAGTTTATTTGTGACCCTGTTTGTGATACATAGTAGATATAGGGAGATATAGGGATATACAAATTACATGGGTTAAGGTTACCCAGCAACATAATAGATGGCATGGAAAATTTATTAGTGTTAGTCACGAGTGCACGATCACCTGTCATTTACAACACAACCCTCATCCAATCAGAATTTAGAGGCAGAGCATGTTTTATAAACAGATGTAAACTGCCAGACACGCATCTATGTTTAGGATAAAAGCAAACAAGACCCACACATATTTTAACCTTTACACAACCCAGCTGTCCCACAGCCACTCCTTCAGATCTAAACCCAATATATTTAAAATAATTCATTACCTTTTTTGTATTTACATTTTTTATTTTTATTTAAAAACAGATGCTTCTTTTGGCATTATAATGCCACCACTCCTTGTGCGACCAAGGGAAAAAAATCAGGAAAGGTAAACGTGTCCCACACCAACATTTGTATTGTGTGGTTGGTATTTTTAATATAAAGTAAAAATGAAATGATTTACCCGTTATCTGGCTACCCATAGCAACTAAGTACTGGTCACCAAGAGGAGAAGGCAAGTCCGAACTTGTGATGACTACTGTGTGTGGACCCTTTGAATGCAGTAAGTTCATGACCTGAAATACAACCAACAGTTTGAGTTTACATACTTGCAGTTTAAGTTAAACAGAAGGAATATTTAGGCTTAAGGCCGAAGTGTAGTCCATTTTTGACATTCAGTGTTTTATAAGTTGGGTAGGAGCGCCATCTAGTGGATAATAGCGGAAATATGGATTGCTGTAAAAACTCTGCAATGGCAGGGAAGTGTTTTCTATAATGCCAGGGAAAGAGTTAATTGAAAAATTTAAGGTGAAAACTTTTTTTAAATTACTGAAATTGGAAACAACTAAATAATTAAACATTTTCAACTTAAATTTTTCACATAAAGTGAGGTGTTACCAATTGAATTAATTTAAAAAAAAGTTTTCACCTTAAATTTTTCACTTAACTCTTTTCCCGGCGTTTTAGAAAACGCTTTTACTTTGTTAAATTGATCCAACTTTTACTTTATACAGTGTAATGTTACTGTTGAGTGCAGTAAATGAAATTAAAGTATAATTTCTTTTTTTCAAATTTTCCTCAAAACCACAAAGCATCTTTTATCTTTAAAAAAACTAAAATCATTAAGGCGTGGTTCAATGGTATTTAATGCATTCTGACTTATTAACACTGTTTAAGAGTTGTTTCCTCATGCTAAACGTAGGCAAAGTGTCAAAAAAGCACTTGTTACAGAGTATTTCTGTGCCGAATGTACTTCGCCAGGGTTCGTACAAGTTTCGAAAGTTTTTTTCGATTACGGGCCCAGCTGACGTTTCAGGGGTAAGTCATACATATCACTTATTTTTATGGACACTTCCCCCGGAAAACCCCACCCACCCGTCGATCAACGGGAGATGCTACAACTTACAAACATCACATCACACGACAGCTTTCTTTAATTTCAAAACTCAACAATGGCATGAAAGAAGAAGTGTGTTTTTGGATGTAAGGAAAAGAAAGCCAGCCTTATGGAAACAATGGATGTAGTTTATTATCCAGGATAGCAGAATTTTGCGAGCGTGGTTGATGCGCTGGATTTCATTGAAAAGTCCCAACCAGGTCATGAGTTGTATGCGGTGAGTAAGACCTTGTGTTATGTTGGAAATAGCCGCGTGCATATTATATAAATAACACGAACATGTAGTGAATCATAAGTTATCCAGTCAGTGTTGTATGAAGTGTTGACTCGTGACTCGCTCCTCCCGCAGTTTGTAACTCCTGAATTTTTCTGTAAACTTTTAACTTTTATCTGTAAAGTTAATCTTTCTTTTATAAATCTGATTAAACTAAAGACTCTTCAGAGATATAAAGGATGTAATACTACTCTATAGGTACATCATAAATGCAGAAACACTGTGTATTATGTGAGCTTGATATTTTTAGGATCAGCTGAAATTGACTTACTTCAATTGCATCTTTTTCAGTTCTGATGGTTCTGCCCGTAAGTAGCCTGTGAGAGAAAGGCACAATACTGTTTTAACAATAATATATACTTGTATTAATGACATACAGGGATGTTGAAAATGGGCTGGACCAAATGTTTTACATTTAGATGGCTTACTCTGCTTCAAACTGATTGGGTGTAATGATATTAGCAGCTGGCACTACTTTATCCCTGTAGATTGGTACCAAGGTCTCAGGAACATACTACAAACAAAGCAGAACATGGCAAAGTCACAAACTACTGAACTACACACAGATGTTTCTTCTAAATAAAGCATTACATTTAAGCACTGAACTAAAGTTGTCTTTATACTTCTATGTTGATTGTACGCTGTTGCCTACGCAGAGATGCAAACCCTATGCAGTAGCCTTATGTGCACCTCTTCCAAAGATTAACAATGCGTCAATGCTACAGGACTGCAAGCACTTTGATTGGTCTGCTAGAACCTCTCCCTTGGGTCAAAAAGAACTGCATTGCATTTTCTTGCACGAATTTCCGCTTACGATGGTAAAAACAATGATGGACCAAGTTGAGGAGCTATGTTTAAAGTGCCCGTATTATGAAAAACTCACTTTTTCTGGGTTTTGGGGTGTTATTTTGTGTCTCTGATGCTCCCACACGCATACAAACTTGGAAAAAAATCCATCCATGCTGTTTTGAGTGAGATACAGGTTTCTGAATGTCCTCTGCCTTGAGTCTCAGATTGCGGGAGTTCAAACTCAGCTCCGTTGTGACGTAACAAAAAGTTTCGTCACATTCAGTTTGAATTTTCCCGCCCACCACCCCACTCGCAGGTCTCCACCCACCAGGTAGCTAGAGAGCATAGAGCAGTCACTTGAATGAGACCCTCTGTGCTGTTATCATGTCTCACGGAAATAACAGCGCTATTTGGATATTATGGATTATACTCCCGCCTACTTTTAAAAACAAAGTTTTAACGCGTGGTTATTGGAACCCGGAGTAATCTTATATACAGTGTGTTACGACGCAAACAGTCCTCAGATTGTAGACGATAAGACCTTCATGCGAAATCTGATGTAAACAACAGACTATGTATCTATATTTCATGGATTATAAGCATTTGTGGACAAAAATGGTAATTGGATGTATTTTATTGGACTTTCATGGATCATTTACACATCTGAAACAGACTGGATTCGATTCGCGATCTTTGTATATCAACAAAAAAAGGTAAGAAGTCACGTTGTATTTTGCATGTTGTCATCTTCTGTCACAAAATACTACATTTACGATGCTAGAGCTAAAAGCTTTTTGCCAAACTAACCGAGACCGTACGCCCCGGCTTTTCTGACGAGGCGAGCCTCTAATAACTTTAAGGTCCGCATAGATATATAAGTTACACGGTCCAGACCTCCCGCTAGCTTCTAGCAATTAGCACGCGGTCCACAAGCAGTATACATCCCCCGCCGGGTCTTAATTTCTGTAATTTGCGAAAATAATGCGTTTGAAAATGTTTTATAATGGGAATATGTTAGCATTGTCCAGGGAAAACGAGTTTATTGTTGTGACTGCTAACGTAACATCACAATTTACTCTGGAATCATTGTGTGTCATGAGTTTCTTCTCCTGTAGTGTACTTATTAGTGATACTTTTCTGCATGATTTGTCTGTTGGCAACATAAACCGTTAATAATAATAATATATAAAATAATAACACAGTATGGTGTGTACTGCTCACGATACCACTGAGGATGCGCACGATCACATGACGTTAGTAGTGGGGCGTGATCAAAGGAGCAGTAGCTCATAAATATGTAAGACTAGCTCAAAATGGCACAATCTAAACTGCCCTGAAAAAGAGGCTACTAGAGATGGGTAACATCTTTTCCTACAAGCTTTTTCGAGCAAACAACTTTTGAAACATGCTTGATGGAACTCATACACCGATATAACTTGTGGAAAAGCAGTCATAAGATGGGCACTTTAACAACTCCAGTTGTAGCAAAAGTCAGTTTTATGTTCACCACTGCTGATGTTTCTATAAAAACTCTTGATACTGTCCAACGAAATTGCCTCATAGCAACCACATGTGACACGAAAGACCATGACACAGAAGTATAAATTCAAACTGCAGCAGAACTATAAAGCCAGCTTAATACCCTGGGGTCCAAAAACGTCAGGGCGTGTTTTGAAGTGTTTTTTTTATAAGACATCATTTAAACCTGTGAAGGGTCTACTTTTATTTGTGTACATTTATAACAACAAATCTTTGTTTGTTTGTCAAATAAAGAAAACAAATATGGTTCGTTTACATGCACCTCTGTCTTTGCCAACTGTCTTTCAAAAGAAAAATTAATTGGTGTTTATCTTTTAAACAAGCTGATTACAAATCAAAAACAAATATTGCCCGTTTATATAATCTGTATAAAAGTAAAGAGAGGTTTCTCGTTTCTCTTGTCTGACCTCATTATCTGTAATGAGGTCACACCCATAGGTGGTACCTGCTATTCATTTGAAAATTAATAGGTGACCAATCCAGACGTTATGAACACGTCCAAACAATGACAAAGAGAGGTATCGTTTCTCCTGTCTGACCTCTTATCTGTAATGAGATCACGCCCACAGGTGGCACCTGCTATTCATTTAAAAATAGGTGACCAATCCAAATGTTATGAATACGTCCAAACAATGACAAAGCATTACGTTTTTATAAGATTTAAAGACTTGACTGCGTGTTTGGATGATAAACATTATACACACACTTGAGAAAGATCTTCAGTTATGTCTGGAAAGGCAATGGAACTCCAGCTGCATTTTAAAGAGCGATTGGAGAAGAATATTATTCCTGACAAGCAAGTCATTTATTCTCATTTATATTTGCTGATATGTCGTCATAATATGCTTATGACTCGCAGCCTATTCAGCCTGCATATGTGACGTCCGCTGCAGCCTTCGGATTGAAAAACAGCCATTGTTTATAAACGAGGAGAAACGAGTAAACACGCCATGTGCGCGCAATGTGTTTTTAAAAAGTTTAGACACAGTGAACTCAGTTACATTTGCTATCATGTTGTCCTTGATGGCCACTTTTAGTTAGGATCCTTTCAAAGTAGTACTACAGGACATTTTAAGTGTGTGCTGTAATAGGATTCCATACATTGCGCTATTGTTTACACACGAGTGACGTGACGCCATTGTTTACACGTTGAGTGAAGCGATGCCATATGCGACCTGTTTTTAAAGAGTTTATAGATGGATTTAGCAGTAACAACATAAAATATAGCTGCAAGCAGCGATGGCAGGACCTCAAAAATCCCCTCGCAATTTATTATCTACAATTTCTCGGCATCATGTTGACCACTTTTGGTGTCAATCGCATGAATATTCTAGGAGTATTTAAAAGAACATCGCATGGAACATTAAAAACAAATCCACCTTTGTGACTGACACAATTCCTGGCGCCCTGGTGGCGGCGCTATACCTGGGAGTCGCAATAACCACATCGACGCGATCGAAATCTTCAGACAAACAAACACCCCGCATGGCATCACAATAAGAAATTTTTTGCTTCCGGTTTCTCTGATTTTTATGTTCGTTTTTGCATTACAGGGGGTGCTACAGAGCTATCCTGCCACGCCCGTGTCCCAACCTTTCCCTGGTCCTAATGGCCGACGACTCTGACATCCCAAAATGCCCCAAAATATAAAAAAATAAATCAGAGCAAAAACAATAGGGCTATGCACCTTTCGGTGCTCGGGCCCTTACAATGGGCTTTCGTGGTCAACATGTAACTTCCGGTAACTCCACTAAGAATAAATAACAACAAAGTCCTTTTAAAATAGTTTATTCATATAACAAGGAGGGATTGGCACGAGTAATCGATTGCTCGAGTACTCGAACGTGATCGATCACAAAAACGATGATCATGTGGGATTATTTATTTATTGTGGTTATGATGGCATATGGATGTCTGGTTAGCGTTACAAGCGCCTGTGGTAGTAAAAACTGGGTCTGGAGATGCGTCTTTGATGTCGTGTTGAGCTACGCAGACCGGCGTATGACATCAGTAACATTACCATGCATGATTTAAAAACAAACAGATAATTCCGTGCACCCGCCACGCGGCAACCCGCCAATCCGCGCAATGCACGGCAGCCCGCCGATCTCGTGAAGCCGGCCACACCTCACACCACGGAGGCACTATGGTTTAAAAGGATGCCGTGATTTTCGGAAATACATTCGGTCAGGTGCAAAATGTACAGCGCCGTCAAAAGTTCAATGGGTTATCATCTTATATTTAAGAATCAAATGCCAAGAGATACCAGAGAGCCATACGAGCATTAACATTACATCTTGACTGAGAACAGGTAAGGGGACGACACGACACTGCTAATCACTAAAATGATAGCAAAAGACTTCTGCTTAATGTTATGAAGCTTGAGCTTTGACTGGACATGTTTAAAGCTCGCTGTTATGGTGCACATCCACAAAGGGAGTTAAACTTTCTGTACATTACTTAGTTGAAGTCTTGCATTTTGTGCAGATATATGTTGTATAACCCATTTATGTTGTATAAAAGCTTAATATTATGTAGAGTGCGTCATATAAAAAGTGTTTATTAACCCTTTGGTTTCAGTTCATCACGCAGCTTTTCCTGTTAGAGGTTTCTGTTAAAAACATTTCATTAATTAAGAATCTAGTATGTGTTCATTGCTCTGTCATAGTTTCTTCAAAATTAAGTTTTATTTGAGTGTTTTTAATAAAAATATTTTCATTTTCACCATGATGTATACGCCCCGCCCCTTTGATTGCCCCGCCCCCAGTTAATTGAGTACTCGTTCTTCAGACCTATGGATTAATCGAAATGAAAAAAATGAGATAAATGCCCATCCCTAATAACAAGCTAAATAAACAACACATAGATTACCTAGGAAACCAAAACATTTGTTATTTTCGACGAGTTATTTGTTCAAGAGTTCAGTTTAGCAACTAGTCAGACTATAAAAAAACTGAAACTGGAAGTAAAGTTCCGACCAGACGCGTAATCGCATCACCGCACATGTGTCCGATGAAACAGTCTATACATGCTTACAGAAACACACTTATTAATACACCGTTAAGAATAGAAGTTAGACCATCTGTAGATGGGAATCTGAAAACAGCTTTTTAAATAACTTAGCACTGCAGAACAGGCATGTGATGTTCACTTGTATCTTTAGGAACTGTTTTCCAAACTGACACAAAGTTATCTACTAAAATGTTTGTGTACAAAAATGTACATATGATCCTTATTATTTAGATTTTATTGTACACTATTTTGATATTAAACTACGAGCAAAACGTTTTCTCTTCAAGTCTCCTCAAATTCCTTCAAGCACAAAATTCCTCATTGACGCATTGGGGGTTTGGGTTTTAACTCCTCAGGTATGAATCACATCAATACTTATGACCTTGCATACTGCGGTTACACAACAAAGAGTGTCTTACAAAAGATAAATCAATTGTTTCATGTGAATGAGTGGGTAAAATGGTTTTCTTTTTGTAGCATATTCCCAACTCTACTAGTTTCAGTACATTCCTTTTTTGATTGTGAACAAATGTTTAGTATGTGTTCCTTGGCCTTATTTCTGCAACTTTTAAAATATATTTTTTAAAACCATGCATAAACAGCATTTCTCCGAAAATACCAATATGTTACTCACATATAAGTCTAGCACAGTTTGTGCTGAATACAGTATTAGGTGATATTAGCCACGTGTATTTAAAGGCATGTCAAAACCAGTGTGCCAAACGACTCCGGCCCCAGAGGGTTTAAATGCAAATGTTGTGGGCTTTTTTGTGGACGGTTTATTTCCAGATAAAAAGAAAAAATATAAAGAGATGTGCTTACCAAAGCCCCATTATCTCCCAATACTGGATCACACACTAAAATGCAAATAAATAAAAAAATCAACAATCTGCACAATATGTTACTGTAATGAAGGTCAGGCCTTCATCTGCTGAGCTCCACACAAGACTAAAATACAAAACAGATTAGATCACTTACTTATGTTTAAAATAACTAGCGCTCCAGAAATTCTTGTACAGATAAACAACATAAGATCAATTGAACTAGTCACACATTTATTATACGCACCATACACTAGACTGGGGTTTGCTTCCTTTAGCTCCTGTACAATGTCCACCACCATACGCAGAAAGGAATCATCTCTACTGTAACCTGACAACAGGTAAGAAAACATTTATCTAGTTATACATAGTTATACATCTAAAAATTATACATACATATACATACAGGGCCTGAAACGAACAACCGACCACGCACCAAATGCGGGTGAATTTTGCAATTGCAGGTAACACTGTCAATCTACTGGCCCAATTGGTGGGTAGCCAATGCGAATCAGTAATGCGCGGGTCAGTGTATAAACAACCCGCACCCGACCGATGTTTTCAACTAACCCGCCTGCAACTCTGACCGCAAAAAATAAAAAATAAAAATTGTACCCGAACCGCTCCCTGGCCCGCATTTTTTAAAGTAGTAATTGTTTAAAATAGTTAATTGGCATCTTATTTTCAAACGACCTATCATAAAAAATATTTGTAAATCCACCTGCCACATTGGCTGGTGGTCAAAAAAGTTAACTTCAGGCCCTGAATACATACATACATACATACAATCACTTTATTTGTCACCTGGTCACAGGCACCAGAGAAATTATCCATCAACCTGTCCATACATTCAATATACATAAAATCTGACAAGGGGGTAGACAGAACAAATCGACAGGGAATTGAGGAGGAAGTACAGCATTACATGAGGAAGGGGAGGAGGAAAAAAACCCAGACTATGCTCCAAAGGGACTACAGTGTGGGAACAGGAAAAAACACCTCAGCAACATAAGCACATAGTCAGTATACTTTACAACAGGGTAGCGGGGAATGGGGGGAGGGAGATAGCCCAGCGAAGGCAAGCAGCCATCCGGTCATGCAGCCATTCCTGGTGCTGGTCACATGCCCGCCCGTCAGGCTGGGGGATACAAAGTGGCGAAGGCGAGGGATAGGGGTACTGGGTGGTGATTGCATGCATATATTATATTATATTATATATATATATATATACATATATATATATATAGATATATAGATATATATATATAGAGAGAGAGAGAGATTTATAGATATATATATAAATATAGATAGATATATAGATAGATATATAGATAGATATATAGTCGCTGCCCGATGAAACTCACGTACATCCAAAATGGTTACTTTTCAGGAAGTGAAAAAAACACCGTATTTCAAAAGCTGTTGAATGTAGCCTTGTCATACTTGGTACGGCATCTTTACATGTAACCATATTCTTGTCAGTGTAATGATATAATCCACATTTGACCAAAATTGAGTTTAAATGGACATACGTGGATATTTTACAGTAATGGTGGTCGATACGCATTCTTCCGATCATTAATTAGAATGGCCAAGTCGAGATTCATATTGACAGATGAATACGCTCAGTTTATTAAATAGCTTACGTCTTAGTTTATTAAATACGCTTAGTTTATTTAATATTAATTATACATGTATTTAATGTGTCTTGCAAACTATGAAGGGACAATGAATCAAAAAACTGACATGGTAATGCTACACAGATACTTTGTTTGCACAGTCCTAACATAATTTTGTCACTCCTAGACGTACGTCTGGCGTCAGGGGGGGAAACGTTTACCTCGATGAAGGAAAGTCATTGTCTCACCAGGCTATGTTTATTCGGCTATCCAGTGCTGAGCTTCGATGAAACTTCACGAGACCGGCGAGATGCTTCCACAGGGCGGGAGATATGCGGCGTGATTGACAGCTTTGACACCAAATGGATATACGTGAAAATCAGATGACATGATTTCACAACTTTTCATTGGCCATTTAGATATGTGAAGCATACTGTAAATGGAAATGAACCTGGACATTCAATCCGTCGAAAAATCTCAAAATCGGCAAAATGGACATACGTGGTTTACATCGGACAGCGCAGTATATATATATATATACATATACATATATATGTGTGTGTGTGTGTATGTATGTTTGTAAGAGTTTGTGTGTGTGTGGGCCTGAAAAGAGACGCTTCGCCTGGAATCCAAATCTCGGTGCCTCTGCCCGCAGGATGTCAAAGCATTTACACAAGTTGCCATGGAAACAACCTTTATTAGGTCCAACAAAGTCAACAATCAGCAGGTGTCTGTGGGAGATGGGAGAGGGAACGCAAGAGCGTCTCGCTGCAGTGCTCTTCCGAGGGAGTTGTTGTTCCAACAGCTGCTTTGGCCGAGGCCAGTGCTGGTTAAGGGAAACTGAAAGCAGATAAGATTTAAATTATTTGGTCTTCAGGGGAGTAGCCGCATTCCTTTACATGACTACCCTCTTAGTCATTCTGGTCCATCAGCTTTTTTAAATCCGTGAGCTTCTCCATGATGTTATCCATATTGCGGGTCATTTCCATGTTGTTATCCATAATGCGGTTAATAGTCCCAGCCTGAGTGCTGACCACTCTTGCCCACTGCTTCAATCATCCCGGGCAGCCTTTTTGGTCTTTGGACAGCTGTCACGCTCTTCTTAATTTCTCGATAAACCAGGGCAGTACCTAATCCGGCAGGGCAGACAGGCTCCCCCGAACCCAAGCTTCTCGTTGAGAAGATGGTGTCAATTGTGTTGAGAGACCAGTTGATCAAATCCATGATTTTTAGTGTCGAGAGCAGTTTGGAGTCTCTCAAAGTTAAGACACAAGACTAGATGAGACGAGACGAGACGAGCAAAGCAAGGAAGGTAATGGGGAAGGGGAAGACATACATGCATACATGCATACATGCATACATACATAATGAGAAGAAACACCATTTTCATTAGTTTAATCTTTATTACCCCAAAAATTTAGACAACGATGTCTCTTGCTCCTCACTAGCCTCATGATGTTGTTCTGAGGCAATACATTCCACTCTTTCACAAGTGATACACGCAGTTTTGCCAGGTCACATGGGGGTGGGGTACGATCATCCAGTCTCTTCAGCTGGTCCCAGACGTGCTCTATGGGGTTCAGGTCAGGGGACATTGCTGGCCATACCATATGAGGCACTCCGACCTCCTGAAGTCAAGCTGTGACAATTCTGGCACGATGTGGTGGAGCATTATCATCTATAAAGAAAAAATTGGGGGTGTGCTGGCGGAATTGGGGGATGATGATGGGTTCTATGATGTCTCTGAGGTAAGAACGTGCAGTGACTGAGCCATCTACAATATCTGTTTTGTGCTGACTGTTAATGCCTGCCCAAACTGTTGCACCTCCTCCACCAAAGCGAAAGCTGGGGACCATGCTGACCTCAGCATATGGCTCACCTTGCCTTTCCAGTAATGCTGACGACCATCATTTCTGTGCAAGGTGAATCATCAGTAAACAGGACGGTAGACCACTGCTGCAAAAGCCAGGTGGGTTTTTCCTCCTAGTAGATTTTTTCAACCTCTGGGGAGTCAGCTGACATTGGCATAGCTTAGCACCTTCTTCTATACATTACATTATTACTACACTCGCTAGTATAGTTTAACCTTTGGCGCTGTATCAAGTGTAAGTGAAGTGAAAGTGAGTGAAAGTGAAATGAAGGGTGTGATTGTTTGTTGTTTTAGTTTCAGCACAAACATCGCTCTGTACATTCTGATGTTTAACCCGGCGTTTGTACTGCACCCTGGCAAAAGCCTCCACCCTTATTCTGGTCCATAAACATGGCTTAGATCTCTATTTTAGTCCAAGATATCCAATCTAAAAATTTTATTATCCATAAGGGGAACACCACAAGTATCACAGATAAAAAGTAGTAATTTTACATCTCAACAAATGTTTAGCACATACAGTATGGTGCCAGACAAAGCACATTTTTAATACTTTAGGTTTGTTTAGTTCCCTTATGACCGTAAGATATAGAAATAGTAACTTTGCAAGCACCAATGATAAGATGAATAATATTAACAGACAGAGAAACAGTAGGTATTGACTATACCTGTTAGTACATAGTCGTAATGGTTCACATTGTTGAGCTTGATCCCATCGTACAGCACATGCAATTCTTCTGCATTCAACACTTGACCTTTCCAGTGCTCATATCCTAGCAAAAAGATTACAACCCGATATCAGATTAATCTGTGCAGAGTAGCGAAGTGAAGCACAACACACATACACAAAATAACTCTGCAAATAAATGTAATTTTATTCAAACATAGATGGCGATAGAGAGGCCAAAGTTACAGACTGCTGCTTTAAAATAGTTAAACACTGATAAAACTAAATTTTAATTAGTCTTTAATACCTAATAAGGTATATTAATTTTCAATGAAAATCAAAGGATTAAAGTGTATAACACTTTTCTCTCTCCTTCTCTCATGCACACAGTGGGTCTTAGTCACATCTGCACATCACAAGATCATGTGGCCGTGATGTGACCAGACAAGCAAAGACATTTGACCAAAGGTGATGTGTAATTCGATTAGTGTACATGTCAGCAAGTCTCACAAACAGCTGACCTTGTGGGAGTCATTACAGTAAAAAAAAGAAATGTACTGTACGCTAAAAAATGTACAGTGAGCAGCAGTTCACATGGATTTAAGCTAGTTTTAAGAGGAGCCACACAAAAACTGCAGTTTTCTTATGACGCCTACTGTTTAAATGCGCAAAAGAGGATTTTTTCGCTGACAGAATCCAAAAACGGTTATTGAGTTTTTTAAATGAGCGCATGCGTAAGAACAGCCTCCCTCCTTCACAGCTCATTTCTAGGGAACGCCTTCCAAAACTCGTGCACGAATATTTGAACACGTGTGTTTGTTTACCACCGGCATATGCTGTGTCGCGCCAGTGGATTTATTATGTGAAATGATATGATAATAAACACATAAGACGTTAAAACGTTAGATCAGTCGACGCTACTCCCATTTCAACTAGCATGTAGCAGACTGGTCACTGCCTTACAACTACAGTACAAGAACAACGTCAATATACTTGAATAACAGTACAACAATAATTATTCCACAAAGCAAGAATAATCACGGTTACCTGTCGGGAAGAATTTTTGCGAACTGCGTGTCTGTCTTGACACCTCTCTGTTCCTTCATTGCTCTCCAGCATTGAAATGTTTCTCCAATAACGACTCTGTTTACGATTCCGTTCTTCTGACAATTTTCTCCTATTCCCAGCGGCTTAAAAAAAGTCTCTTTTGCGTCCTCCTTCGGGTTTTTTCTCTTCCAAATTCAAGGAGGAAAGCAGGATCGACAATGAAAACAAATCGAAACTTAAGACGGAGTTTCATGCGCTATGTGCATGCGTCGCCTGTGTAAAGTTACTGGAGCGCGCACGTCTCTCACAAGGATCGTAATGGCAGTGATTGAAGAGCTAGAGGGCCAATCGCTGATGCGATGACCGCATGAGCAATTGGCTGATGTTTTTAAGGCCCTATCTTGTGCACAGATGACGTATATTATTAATATTACTTTCAGTGTACCTAATAAATAGTCTTTTATCATTTAGTAAATACAGTTTCAAGTAATATTGCAAAAACAAACAAACATCCTCTTTTGCACCTTTAACAATGATAAATGTTAGTTCATGTAAATAAGGGAATCAATATCTCAAAATAAAAGGAACAGTTCACACACCACAATTTTACTGTGAAATTACATGAAAATTTGATTGTTTTGAAACTAAAATCAGTGGGGATGATCAGTGAGCTTTTCTGCTGACATGGCTGCTTTATTAAAGGTTTAAGAAATATTTTACCCCAAAGTGAGACTGACCCTCAAGCCATCCCTACTGTAGGTGTAGGGTTGTGCCTATCGATGATAGAGTGTCTGATTGCGGGCCATGATGATGATAGTTGGCATGTTTGACTATTATAGTTTTTTATAATTAAATTATTATTATTATAATTATTATATTATTACTACCATCATAATGTCACATTAACTCTTTCCCTGCCAGCATTTTTTTTTCAGTCAGCGCCAGCATTTTTAATGATTTTCACAAGTTTAATGCCTTCCAGAAAATGTTTTTCTTTATTGCCATACAATATATCAAATGAAAGAACAGACCCCTGATTTAAAAAAAATAAATAAAAATTTTTGAGCAAAAAGCTGAGATAATTGTTTTTTTGTAAAGGACTTTTGTAAGAGATCAGATTCAGAGCGATGATCAAAATATACACAGAGTTTTAACTGTTTTTGGCCTTAGTGGATGTTTCCATGTTTTATAAGTTGGGTAAGAGCGCCATCCAGTGGAAAATAGCGGAAATATGGATTGCCGTATTTCATCATCGTTAGGGAAGGTTTTTTTTCTTAATTGACGAGATAACTCATCAATGGCTGGGAAAAAGTTTACATTCCCGTATAACCAGCACTTTCAAAGTTAATAAAAATGGTATTTGGACTAGGGATGCTAAACAATTAATCGCGATTAATCGTTAGCAGAATAAACGTTTTTGTTTACATCACATGTGTGTGTAAACTTTGTATAATAAATATGTATATATATATAAATATGAACACATTCATGTATAATTTTAAGAAAAAAAATATATATATATTAAGTATTTATATTTATAGATAATATAAATTATACATAAATATACAAATGTATATACACATGTAAACATTTCTAAAACATATACATGCATGTGTGTACATTTATTTATACAAATTTATTATACACAGTTCACACACATATATGATGTAAACAAAAACTTTTATTCTGCTAACGATTAATCGCGATTAATTGTTTAGCATCCCTAATTTGGACCAGCTCTATTTATAACGCAACTACAGTTACAAAGGAGTGTTTGCATTTCTTCGTGAAGACACATGACAAAAGCCCTATTCAACAGATTTAGAAATGCCTCCAAACAACCTCATGAAAAGAGATCTCACATCTGGTGGAGGCAGCCACCTTCAAATTCAGACAATCAACACTATTGACCATGAACAAAAAAAACAACATGAACTTTATCCAAGTTTCACTTCTAAATTTAAAGAAAGATCCATTCACTTCAGTCTGCATGCTGAATGAGGCTTCAGTTCTGCAGTGTTTAACTCTTTCACCGCCAGCGTTTTTAAAAAAAGTTGCCAGCCAGCGCCAGCGTTTTTCATGATTTTCACCAAAGTTTAATGTCTTCCAGAAAATGTTTTTCTTTAAATAAATAAACATACAATATACCAAATGAAAGAACAGACCCTCTGCTTTCAAAAAAAAAAAAAAACCGTTTCATCCTATCTTTAGTGGTTCTTTTGCAATCAGCTTTTGAATATGGGTAGGTTTTTGCAAAAACACCATATTTTGAGCAAAAAGCAAAAATAATTCAATTTTTCTGACTGACTTTTCATAGAGATCCCATTCAGAGCGATCTTTAAAACACACACAGACATGCAGCAGCTTGCCATAGGCCAATACTTCCGGTTTTAAAAAGTTGCGGAAGGGTATTGCAGAAAAACGAAAAATCTCGTCATTGGCGGGGAAGCGTTTTCTCTTAATTGGCGAGATATCTCGTCAATGGCGGGGAAAGAGTTAATAATAAATTTAATAACCATGACTCCAAAAGTGCTGGGGCAAAACTGGATTAAATGTAATACAACTTGAGCTATCAATATTATAACTTATGTTTTAAACCAGGGGTTTTAAATTTACACTGTGCCCAGACATCAATGACGCTCTCAGATTAATGGCATCAGGTTGAAGAAGGTTACAGTTATGACTGTATTGCCAGGTGCCCTTAAAGTAAAACATCATCTGTTTTTTGTCCACCAAACTAGTGACTTGTCATAGATAAATTAATAAAAAATATTATAAAAAGCAAATAAATAATCAAACGATTACCCCTGCACCCAATGCAGAACTTCGGCAAAATATTTTCAATAGTTTGTGCTGGTTTGTGCCGTAAACATTTTTGTTTGTGCTGCATTGGTTTTTATGAGATATTAAAAGAACATTTATAGGTCATTTTAAGTCACTCCACCCGCTATGCTCCAAATTTACCCAAAATAGACTTAAACATTTGTGCTGCTTTGGTTTTAATAATATTGACATTAAATTAAGGCAATGACGTCACTCCGCCGCCCGCTTGCTCTGAATTCACCAAAATTAGTCTTAAACATTTAACTCTTTCCCCGCCATTGACGAGATATCTCATCAATTAAGAGAAAACGCTTCCCCGCCAATGACGAGATTTTCCGTCTTTCCGCAATACCGCTATTATCCACCAGGTGGCGCCCTTCAGCAACTTTTTAAACCCGGAAGTATTGCCCTATGGCAAGCGGCTGCATGTCCGTGTCTGTTTTAAAGATCGCTCTGAATGGGATCTCTATGAAAAGTCCGTCACAAAAATGGAATTATCTCTGCTTTTTGCTCAAAATGTGGTGTTTTTGCAGAAACCTACCCATATTCAAAAGCTGATTACAAAAGAACCACTAAAGGTAGGATGAAACGTTTTTATTTTTTTTTAAAGCAGAGGGTCTGTTCTTTCATTTGGTATATTGTATGTTTATTTATTTAAAGAAGAACATTTTCTGGAAGGCATTAAACTTTGGTGAAAATCATGAAAAACGCTGGCTGGCAACTTTTTTTTTAAATGCTGGCGGTGAAAGAGTTAAACATTGTTTGTGAAGACTCATGCATGCTCACTCATAATGTCTTTGTCATGTCCGCTGCACCTCTACAGTTTCCACAGCTTAGAAAATGATTAGCAGAATCACAAATGTGATGCATATTAAAATACTACTGTATTTGAAGTCTTCAGGAACAGACTAAAGAAAGGCTTTGCTCTTTCTATCTTTACACAAAAATGTTTAGCCAAAAACAAAATAATATTGATTAAATAAACAACATCTGACTTCTTTCGTATAATATCGAAACCAAGAATAGCAGTTTCATATTTCAAAAGGAATGTCAAAGCATCATCACAGAAAATTTGATGAAAAATATCATTTCCTTATAGAGTGCTGCAGGGATGATCTACCGCATTTTCTGGACTATAAGTCGCAGCAGTCAAAAATGCATTTTTAAGAGAAAAAAACATGACATTTATTTAGTAAATTATTTTACAAAATCCGAGCCAAAGAACAGACCTTTATTCTGGACCTTCATTCAACTAAACAATGGCACACAGAACCGCAGGCTTAATAGGTGTCCATACATGTTTACGTAACATTAACATTTATATAGCTAACACAATACCATACAGAACATACCTGGGAGGCTGAAAGGGCTAAATTAATAGGAAAAGCCAAATCAAGTTCAAAAAGGTCCCGAAGTCATTCCACATCACTGAATCCATTGAATTACATAAATACAGGAGCAGCATATAGCGGACTCTCGCAGCTGTAGACATAAATGTTTTCTCAAGGTTCATATGAATTAATTTTGACATATAAGTAGCATCTGATTAGAAGTCACAGGACCAGTCAAACTATAAAAAAAGTGCAACTTATAGTCCAGAAAATACAGTATTTTTGTAGGCCAACACAGAAGTTAGCGGGACACTGGTTCTTTCACTATTCATTAATCCCAGACTTTTACATTATCACTAAACTCTGTGTTTAACAAAAGTTTATGACACTTACACAAATTGTCCAACAAGATAATCTTCACAGATGAACACAACTTTTAGGCATTTTGAAGTCTAAATGCCTTTAATTGAAAAGCTAAGCTTAGCCCATTTCAAAACACAGCTTATTTCAAAGCATAATTTCGCAAAGGGGATCTTATAATAATTTCACCCATTAATTTGAGAGGGAGAGCGAGATTCAATTTCAACAAAACACTATCATGATTGTGTTTGCAATAAGAACACACTCAAAAACAGCACAATTTTGCTCACACCTACAAAGTGGATATTTTAACAGAAGCGGACACTGCTTGAGTACTTTGAGTACATTTTCCAAGCATCTGTGCTTTATCAGAGTGTTTGTCTTGGGAAAACATTTATTTACTTTACTAAAAAATGTTCACTACATTCTAAACTAAAGCATAGAATCATATTCCTTTTGTATTGCATACTAAAATTTATTTAATACCTAATTACATAAAAATTTTGTACTTTTTACTAAGTAAAAAAAACCTAGATGTTTAATGTACTTAAATATTAAATATAAACCAGACACTTGAAATTATGAAATGTAGGAGTAAAAATTATGATAATATGCTTTGGAATGTATGTTTTCCAAAGAAAAACACTGATAAAGTACGAATACATGAAAATTTACTTTTATGTAGAAAGTACAAATACTTTAGTAGTGTCCGCCTCTGAATTTTAACATGCTATAATAAATGATCTGTTGAGTATCTTAAGCTACAACTTCACATATATAATCTGGGGACACCAAATATTTATTTTACATCTTGTGAAAGATGTCCCATTTAACCCCCAAAAACCCATTGACTTTGGGACAATGGAACCGGAGGTCCTAAAAACGCTATCTCGCTTCCGGGTTGGTCTACAAAAATACATCATCCCTACGGCACTCTACTGTCAAGCCCTGAACAGAGTTATTCAACAACGACATTAGTTTTTAAACAATATATATTTGTTTTATTCTAGTTTATTTCACTATAAAGAAGTATTCTTGGGTGATATCATGTTGGAGAGGGTTTTATTAGTATGAAAGTATTACATATCAGGATGTTTTTGAGAGAATTAGGCATGAAGAGCACAGCAGTTTCTCTGTAAGTAAGAATCAAGTGTTTTCTGGCATTTGACCCAGAACGGTGGGAGAGGGCTTCTCCAGAGTTCTCAAAATAAAAGAGAAGGGTGAGATTTAAGATTGCATGGGAAATTAAGCGGATAAACACTCCCACATATACACAAGAGGCCTACTGATAATCTTGGAAAATTCAGCACAGCTTGACCTAAAGTAACAGCACCCATTTGCAACGTTAAACCATCAACCTCCAAAAATGTTAAGATGGTCGTACTAGGAGGAGTGACTTAACTCAATGTGTGTGGATACTGCCGTTAAGCGGTCTGCATGTGTAAGTGCACATCGACACAGAGATTTAGAATGAAAACGGATGCGTAGCCTACGGTGTCAAGGTTACGGCGTAGAACTTACGCAGAACTATAATGAGCCCTTTAGAGTCCTGCTCCATGGCAACGTCATAACGGTTCCCGTCCCCGTGGTCATGACATTAAAACTTTAAAGAGAGAAGCTGAAACTAATGCAATGCATCACCACAAAAAGGTGTTTCAAATTTCGATAAATGCAGTACTGTGAATGTAAATCATGTATCAAACGTTTGTGCTCTCCCAGTTCTCTCAACAAGGGCGGTTTAACATTATGTGAATACTTTACAACAAAACAGAAAATAACATGCATGTCTTCATCTCTACACTATATATATATATATATATATATATATATATATATATATATATATATATATATATATATATATATATATATATATATATATATATATATATATATATATATATATATATATATATATCATAACAAAACTGGGTGAGCTCTGCGCGAACTAGTTTGCTACCATTTTAGGCTTTTATTTCAAAATAAAATAAAGCAATGTAAGTGCTGACTCGAATCTTACAATGTTTTTGAAATGTGTGCAAAGAATTGTTGTTGATTTGAGGCTATGATATATACACTTCATGTATCGTTCAAAAGAGGCCAAATGCTGATGCATGATGATGTGGCAGCCGAGATATGCAGCCTTCCTTGAGTTAGAAAAAACACACTGTATTTAATTTATACTACACACCTTATACTACACACCACTGGATAGCTTAAGGGCATAGTGTAAATTTTGCCACCTGGGATGCAAATATTGTGTATCTCATGTGTGTGCTGTATAAATATTTGTATCATAAATAAAACAGTTATTGACCAATCAGAATCAAGGACTGGAACGAACCATTTTATAAAACTGTGTTTATAACATGCTCTGTCTGGGGTATACACGACTTTCACTTACTTGACTGTATGTTAATGATTTGATTTAAAGGTCACATCCTTTGCGATCCTATTTTTTAAACCCTATTTAGTGTGTAATGTTGATGATATAATAACATAAATAATACCTGTAAAGTGTAAAAGCTCAACATTCACTGTCAGGCGATATATTTTCTTTAACAGAATTCCCCTTTCAAAGGGAACAGCTGGTTTGGACTACAGCCCTCTACTTCCTGCTTTAATGACGTCACTCGAACAGTTTTTGACTAAACTCCGCCCACTGGAATACGCCAGAACAATCAAGACATCAGCCCGTTTTTGAGGACAGTGGGTGCATCTCAATTCAGGGGCTGCAGCCTTTAAGGCTGCGGACTTTGAAGGTAAGGCTCGATATAATGCCACAAAGCGAACTGAAATGAGATGGTCTAGCCTACGGGGGGAGTTGCGTCACTTTAATGATATTGATTCACATCACTAAAACTTCATTTACAATGGTAAAACAGTCACAAGGACCTTTCATTTGCAAAATATTCACTTTTATTTAACTTCAGTTTTGAATGTTTATTTCAAAATACCCAAACGTCCTGGGTGCGCATTGCATCTTGGGATAGCCAAGGCTTGGTGCATCCCAATTCAGGGGCTGAAGACAAATTACATCCCGGGGCCGCGACGAAGGCTGTCCCAATTCGGAGGCTCCTTCACATACATAGATTTATACACTAGATGTCGCCTTTGGGTTCTAAGCATGCGTCAAAACCGCTGCCATCTTGGAATAAGGGGTCTTGTCATTGGAAGTAGCTAGGTAATGCTGCCATCTCCGCCTGTACTTTGAATTCATGGACGATGGCGGACGTTTGTGCTGCGTATGGATGTTACGACTACTAGCACTATGAATTATAGTTAAAAAAAGTAGATTTTCAAAATATCAAAACTTTAATTTTTTTTTATGGTCAATGCTAAATGCATGTCTGACTGTTGAAATGAACCTAAAGAACAACGCATTTTATGACGATTTATGGTGATTTTATTTCCGTTAAAACATAGCCTATGATGACGTTGATGCGGGGTTCCCCTGTTTCAAAATGGCGGCTCTATTTGACGCATTCGGTACAATGAACTGCCGTAGCCAAGGCGACATCTATGCTGCGTCCGAAACCGCCTACTACATACTATATAGTACGCGAAAAGCATTAGGCGAGGCGAGTAGTATGTCCGAATACATAGTATTCGAAAAACAGTATGCGAAAAGTACCCGGATGACCTACTACTTCCGGTTAGATTTTGCAGTGTGCATACGATGGACGCTTCACTATCCCATGATGCCCCGGACGAGGAGTTATCCAACAAAGAAGAAGAGGCACACGGCTGTTTTTGCGCTAAAATGACCGCTGCGTCCGAAAACTCAAGGCAGTGACTCGTTGCCTCGTGTTTGAAATTCAAACAGAGAGCGCCTTTGTGATAACTAATCACATATTTGAAAACTACAATACTAATTTCTCGCTAGAAATGCAATTAAAAGGTGTAAAAAGTGAAAATTTACCTTTATTTACACTAAATTGGTGGTCCAGTCACGTCCTTGGCCGCCATTTTATTTTTTCGAACTCGACCGGGCTCGACCAATCACATTCTTAATGTTCGTCCACGCATAGGTATCTCAGGAAACAGGAAGTAAACCAAACATTGAATTCGGACATGCCTTGATGCCTTCCTGCCTTGGAAAGCTGCCTCAAAAGGCAGCAATTTAGAGTTTTCGGACGCAGCCCTCATGACGTGATGACAACGTATGTCACGTGATGTAGCAACATGGCGGATGTAGTACGTCCGAATCTCATTCATACTACCAGGATTCATACTATACAGTACCTACTGTTTTAACGCCAAGTAAGTAGGTACTTCATCTTATTCAGTACCTACTATACAGTATGGAGTTTCGGACGCAGCCCTAGTGTACATATCTATGCTTCACATTCAAGCCTCCAAATGTGGCTCTTTTCCCCCTGAAACCAAGGATCTATAGAAGTATCTTTTTTTCACACGTGAAACATGAACACGTTATATTGCGCACTGTAAGCAAAATCGAAGCTTCAAAAACACAGTTGAAAGTTTTAGTGATGGGAGAAACTAAGCTTTCGAAGCTTTGAATCAATTGAACCAATTGCTTCGTAAATTGACTCGGTTTTTCGAAGCGTTAGAAACACCATACACGCTGGCGACACCTCCTGGTCAAAATAGTGTAAAAGCAGCAAGATCTCTCCAAACATTTGACACTTTTTACAAAATAATAGCATGATTGTTCTAAAAATATGTTTTTATGAAAATACATTATTTAATTTAATTAAGACATAATTAAAAGTGTATTCTGTGTTTTTAGTTTTATTTATGGCAAAAACGAACTCCCTTTTTAATTATGCACATGTTCTGTAATTAAATCTGTCTATAAACAAAAAGTAGACAAAATGTTAGTGTTATTAGTCAGAAGGAAACCTCGTTTGCTAAAATCACGTGACTTTGGCCAGTTTGAAACGAGCTCCGAACCAATGATTCGAAACAAAAGATTCATAAATGTTTCGAAGACTCATGAAGCGTGCTTCGAAATCACCCATCACTACAAAGCTTCAAAAACACAGTTCAAAGCTTCAAAAACTCATGTTGCTTTGTATGCCTGCCGGAGTACGTGCTGTTAAACACAATACAAGTTTAACTTTGACCTGGAACCTTCTGACATCAATAGGGTTAAACAATACTGTGATTTCCTAGGTTAATTATGTGAATTATATTGGATTTTTTTTGCTGTGCACTTTAAATATGTTACATTTTACGGGACTGCCCGTATTGTTTTAAAATTATAACTAACGTTAACGTTAATTTGCAAAATGCTGTTATTTTCAGAAACTATCCTTACATACATTAACTAACTAGTATTACTAGAAACGTGATCTGAATCAGACTCAGTATTTATTTTATATTTAGTTAACTTTTGTTACCTGTGTGATTTGAGAACTGCACCGAGTTTATGGAATCAATCTCAAATCCGAGCACCTATGAAGAAATGTAAAGTCAGTAAATCTGATGTGCTTGTAAAACTAGCAGCTTTTAACTACTAGCTACGCTAACTTGCAGGCATTTAATGAACTCTATTTTTTCTGTTCTTACCTGTAGTGGAAAAGATGCCGCTTTGTTTCCAACATATCCCCTAACAACATGGCTTTGAATGGAGAGAACTCTACGATCCATTTCTGGTAACATTTAATACTATTAAAACTATAATGTCTGACAAAGATGCACGCAGCATGTGACGCTCGCTGTCAAAGCAAAGTACAACCAGTCTTTTAACTCGTTAAAACACAGAGTTTTACAAGAGCCCAAAAGAAGTGAAAGCCCCAGCAAGTAAAATAAAAAATACTAAAATAAAACACTAATGACAGACATTCAACTCTCAGCTCAGCTGTTTTCAGCTTATTTATGTTCAGGGCAGGCACTTGAGGAGGACACCTATTATGCCTCTCAGCGTGTGTGCAGGGCTCTGACTGTGTGCAGGGAATAGAAATTGGCCAGTCGTGTTATGGCAATAATAACAGGAATGAGGATGTCAGGATCCAGGATGATTGCATGCATTTCGGTTTAAAAAGGTACTTAATGCATAAACTAAATACTTTGTTTAAAACTTTGTGTTCACACTTTCAAAATAAAAGTCTGACCAGGTTTAGCTCCTGACACAAGATGCAATTCAAGTTTCTCGCTGCTATTTATTGGGTAATGTGTAATAAAAAAAAATTATATATGTAATTTGTAATAAGTTTAATCATCAATTCAACTATTTGAATAAATGTTTTAGAGCATTATGCAACCCACCCAGTGCATGCAAACTACACAAGCTGCATTGAGTCTAATGCTGTTAAAGTTTGTACTTGTAATTTACATGCAAATATAGGAAAAACAACGAGTTAGCTTTTACAAGCAGGATTTATCCTCCAACTTTTCTCACTTCAACGCCCCCCTATTGCCCAAAGCAATATTTAAAGCCCCCCTTAGGGTGGTCCTTATTATGGGTCATTTTTTATGTTCAAATCTCACCCCCTTAATGTGTTAGGATATCAATAAAAACACACTGTGCAAAATTTTGAATTGTTCCTACAATATTTATTTTTTTGCAAAAACTGTACCATTTAAAAACGCACAACACACATAAATCTTGCTTCTTGGAGGGTAACTTTGTTCCAGTTATTTCAGTCTCTTCTGAGTGTATATTGTCTTTAGTGCTTCATTCACATTGAAGCTTTCTTGCTTTGAAAGACATATCACAACTAAAACAGGAGTTTTAATTGCATGGAGCATGGTCAAATAAGTCCATTGCTGCCATAAGTATATATTATTAAACAATTATACATGCAAGCACAAAGTATCACATAATACGCAAATGTGTTAAACTTCAAAGGTCTTGAGAAACCTCTAAATATTAATACTGAAAAAAATGCCCAGTCTTTTTATTTATTTATTCAAACATATTGGTGGGGTGAGAGAATGAACTTTTAAAAGTTGAAAAATAAGGACCACCCTAGCCCCCCTCAACTCACTCTATTTCTTCCCAATAAGGCCTCCCTGTGGGCCCCGGCGCCCTGGATGAGCAACACTTGACCAGATGCAGTAATGTGGCAGAGGAGAACTGGCCCTCCCTGCTGGTTTATCCCAAGGTTGTTGTCCACATATATCTAGTCCATTTGTTGCCTTTGACATGCTGACTGGAAAACTGCTCACATTACCCCTGTTAGGTTGTTATACTTTGCTTATATTACTTTGTATATAATGGCCCGGCTACAGTCTAATAAACAATTCACTATATATATTTTCTCAGTATAATGTACGTTTTATTTGCATTTTAAATTTGTGAAGCTGCTTTTTTAACTGAAAACCACATGCAAATGTAAGTAACAAAGCAACTATTTATATATTTGCATATCTGTTTGTCTGGAAGGTATTATGTTAAATAGCCCAACCTATTCTCTACCAGCAAGTCTTACAACCCATTTTAAATGTAAAAGAGTGCACTTCTTGCAGGTTCCACAATATTGCCCCCTGCCTTCTATAATAAAACCTATTATCAATTGGGCTAATGTTGACAAAACCTGAGATATGAGGCATATCATTTACGATTTAATGATTCAAACATTTTGTGCTTTTAGAGAACAAGAATCCCCATACGTCAACTCCCTGCCGCCTGGGGCTTTAAATTCTTACTGTATCATTTTGTCTCTTCTTGCTTCAACACCATACTGTACATTTTTCTTATCTAGTGCAGGCGTGGGCAAACTTTTCTTACTCAAGGGCCAAATCAACACCCAGTTACTACGGGCTCATTTTCCAGTCGAGTTTTTCAGGGCTAGCGACACCTTTTGGATGTTGATGGTATTGCATCAAATGAGTAATTCTGGACCAAAATCCTATACTGTTTAATATAATTATAAACTGCTTCGCGGGACAGATAAAAGTGCCCAGTGACCTTAGTTTGCCCACCTTTGATCTAGTGGATAAAGACTAGGGAAGCTCTGATCAATCTGCCGTAGATCCGTAGTAGGGCTATAACGATTAATCGCATGTCCCATTAAAAATGTCTGTCTAAAATCGATTCAGAATCAATTTTAAATCAATTCTGTGTTTCATGCACAGCCTGCGTGTGTACTACAGTGTTTTGGTCAGTACGAAATCCTTATCAATCTAAAATCATTATGAATCGGAGTCGTTAATAACGTGCATTTAAAAAAGCAACACTTGTTAAACAAAAACATTCAAAATATTCTTTATTATCATGAAAATACCTGAAACAATTTGAAAAACAGAAATATAAACATCCTTGTAGACATTTCCTGGAATAGCGTTTGTAATGCTACTTCTTCTGTGGCACAAAGGGAGTTTCTGCACGAGAGCGCCCCCTGGCTTTGGGATGTGACGAGATTACACAATAAATAGAATAATACAAATGTGGCCATTTGTAAAGGACATTATAGCATTATATTTTTAAATACACCTTTTGTCAAATATCAACCATTTTCAGCAGCCCACAAGAAGATGCCTTTTAGTAATTCTAACCTAATACATAATGAAAAGAGATAACAATAACTGTACATAATAGTGAATCAGATGTTGACAGACACACACTGTAGCCTTTATTCAGATCGCTGTCCTTTTGATAAAAAATGTCATTATTTATTTATACACTACAATTTGCTTCAAAACTGTAACACCAATTATTTATTGTCACGACATTCTCAAACATAAAACAGCTTTCAACTTTTACTTTTATTTATTTATATGGAACATTTAAACACAACTTTGTTGCCCCAAGTGCTGCACAATGAAGAAAAAAATCTAATACATAAACAAAACTTAAATGCAATTAAAAGGCCATACTGAATAGATGACATGTCTTCAATTGCAACTAAATGGAGTCTATCGAATGTAAAGGGGCAGACTTTCCACCGCCCCACTGACAACTAGGGATCATTTTTTGATCATTTGTTCTGACAGTGTAGCATGCCACTAAGAATTTTTACATTTGTTGTTGGTGACGTATATTAACCCTACTGTAAACCTTATTTTTATGTCTCTTACGTCACCTCGCATCACTTACCGTGTAAGATGTGAGATATCACTCTGATGATAATGCTAAAAATGTCACAGTATGTGAACAACAGTTAAAGTATATCAGCGTGGGCACACTTGTTCTTTCCTGTGCGCATCTTTTCAGATTGTTCATTTGGTGAAGCTATCAGAGCTAAGGAGATATATGTACAAAAGATGGAGATAGGAGGATCGTGCAAAACACAGAAATGCGAAATGTTAAGGCACGCTGACCCTGTAGAGTGAACTCTGTTTATGTTAAGTGAAGGACACTTTGTTCAGCTAAGTTTTTATGTAGAAGAGACTCTAAAGCTTATATTAGGCACAACACTGGTGGTTTCGGGAATGAAACGGGCATAAGGGCCTCAGTACTACAGGTGCCATTACGGTCACAAGTTGACAGCATGTCCATGTGGTTCACATGGAGACACTGTTTGCATTTGCGGACTTAATGACATGGATTTCCACTGGATGGTTTTATGTTCATCAGTTATATTGTCATTATGTATGATGTGTGACTGCACAAATATAGATACCGAATTCTCAGGTGATGAAGCAGACCGACTGAGACGCACGTGGCTGCTCTCAATGAAGGGAACGAAAGGTATGTTGACATAGCTAGATTGTAACAAATCGAATTGCTTGAAAAATAAGTGTTAATCAAATGTTAGTCTTCAGTGTTAGCATTTAATACATTAAACATTAGAAATGATGTATTTATGTATTATATTATTAGCATTTTGCTAATACATTTATGACATAATGAACATTAATATTAATAAGACTAATACTTTTTATGATAAATATAATAAATACGGTAATATTATTTTGTAGATGTCAAATAAAAGCAAACAAGGCACTCAAGGCCTTATTTCTGAATGCATTTATAGACAGCAACTGTGCATCATGAGAACCACAATGTAGTTTATATATGAATATTTTTAGAAATAGCACAACCAACTCACCCTATTTTGCGTAAACATAAATCTTCTATCACGTGATACTTTATTGTTAATGTCAGAGGAAGCAGTGCCATGTGATTGTGTCCTAATAGTCTTATGATACTTCTGTAAAGTTTAGTCACTTCAAAGACACAAGGCCAGATCTGTGATGCATATCAATAACTTTATACAGATAGCAAATCATGCAACGCTAACTCATGGCAATTCTATTTCAATATTTTACGAGGTGACTAATTCGTGTTCAATCTTGCGACCTCATTTGTACAACCACATTTATAGATTTTTGTATGATTTGCTTTTGCCCCCATTAGGGTTAGGGCATGGGGTTTTGTATGATAATCGTACATTTTTGCGCAATTAAAGGGATAGTTTACCCAAAAATGAAAATTTTTTCATCATTTGCCCACTCTCATGTTGTTACAAACCTGTATAAATTTCTTGGTTCTGATGAACATATTTTGTAAGCCCCATTCACTTCCATAGAGAACTGTGGAAGTGAATGGTGCTCAAAAATAGAAGCTTTGCGTATTTGTGCCGGAGGGCTGCGGATGGCCGGAGCTGTGACGGATTCGGAGCGCAGTCAGTGGAAATACACACATTGACTTGAATGGAAACAGATTGACTCCGCCGCCGTTCCGCAGCGGATCCGCAGCCTTTCCGCAGTCGGTGGAAATTGGGGGTAACAAACATTTCTCAAAGTATCTTCCTTTGGGTTCATCAGAACAAAGACATTTATACAGGTTTGTAACAACATAAAAGTAGACAAATGATGACAGAATTTTCATTTTTGGGTAAACTATTCCTTTAGGGGTTAGGGACTGGGGTAGGTAAGGGGAATAGAATATAACAGTTTGGACAGTATAAAATGCATTGCATCTATGGAGATGTCCCCGTAAACCACATACAACAACATGTGTGTGTGTGTGTGTGTGCGTGCGTGCGTGCATTTGTGTGTGTGCCGTGGGAGTTTTTTGGTGTGAAATGTTAGCTACTTTGTTAAGAAGTTAATAAATTAGCTTCTGGGCTCTAATATGTTCGAGAAATGATTTCTAGACTAAATGACTATTTTAAAAATGTGACTTGTAGCTTAACTAGTAGGGCATTGCATTAGCAGGGCAAAAGGTCACAGGTTTGATTTGCAGGAAACACATGGTGGTAAGCTACAATGCACTGTGGGTCACTGCAGATTAAAACATCTGTAACTCGTAAATGTAATATGTTTTGTCACTCCATTGTGTTTTTCTTTTCTCATATAAATATATTTTAAAATCAAATAATTATTTCATATCCATAAGGTTTATAAGAATATAATAATTTTATGTATAAAAGACCATAAAAACAAACAGTAAGTTTGTAAATATTGCAAAATCATATTTTTCATAGTGATACAAGACACGATCAACTAGTTGTAACAAGTGTATGAGCATAAATGCTGTAATATTATTTTATTTTGCTTAAAAATCTCATTTATCTGGCAGTAAATCCAGCTGGAGGGGCTAACACACATCAGCTTCTCTATTGTCGTATTGGGATTGGTTTCCACCTGCAGATTCTGAGGAATGGAAGTGTGTGCGGTGTACATGAGCCATCTGAATACAGTAAGATTTATATTCATTTATTTACTAAACAACAGCAGAATACTTTAATTTCATTGCTATTTATTTTAGTTTAGTTTAGTTATTTATGCAATCTTTCTATCACTTATAATCTTTCCCCTAATTCTCTGTGTATCTTTAAGGCTTGTTAAGAGTGTTTGCCACGAGTCCTGGTGTTGTGGGTATCTATGGTGTGAGGAGTGAGCTGTATTTGTGCATGAATGAAAAAGGAATTGCCCTTGGAATGGTGAGAGAAGCCATCAATTACTCCATCTATTATTCAGTCATACTCTCATATTACTATCATCTATTTATATCTATAAACTAAAAGGCACCTACTTTATACTATCTATTTAAAAGGTATATCAGTATTAATATCAAGGGCAACTTGAAATAATGAGACATTTACAAGTATGCATTATCATATAACATGTTTCTTTGTTGTAGAAACAGTTTTCAAACGAGTGTCTATTTAAAGAGCACATGGAGGAAAACTACCACAACACCTATTCCTCTCTGTCTTATCCACGGCTTTACTTGGCACTGTCACAGAAAGGGCGGATGAAAAGAGGAAACAGGGTGGGACCCCGCCAGACCTGCACACACTTCCTGCCTCGCAAATCACACTAAAACCTACATACAGTGCCAGACTAATGTCAAAGATTGATTTCCAGATTTTTATTTTAAACTGTCGAAATGGTCCACAGCTGTCACTGAGGCAGTACCCTTAAAAACGTCCTAATATGTATCATTAAAGGGGACATATCATTAAAATCTGACTTTTTTTATGTTTAAGTGCTATAATCGTGTCCCCAGTGCTTCAATAAATCTAGAAAATGTGACAAAGAACAACCCAGTTACTATTCTCTGCAAGCATGTAGAATATGGGTCATTTAAATTTGGCTCCCCTTGTGATGTCAGATGGGGATAACACTCCACCAATCTGCACTATCCAACCACAGCACTGCCATTTAGTACAGAGATCATCTTATTTTCATTTAAAGGACACAACCAAAAACAGCACATTCTTGCTTACACCTACAAAGTCTTATATATTATTAATACAAATATATGCATATAATTTGTACCAATATGTAATTCTGAAGTACTAATATGAACTCTTTAGGTGCAAAGGTGTACTTTCTGAAATGCTACCACCCAAGTGATAACAAGGGACCTTTTTTGACCATTTCATTCTGACAGTGTAAACGGCTGAATGACTTGAATGTGAATGTGATATAGTTATTTATATTTCTTTGCAGTGTTTATAATACAGGATTTATTTATTAATTTCTCAAATGTGTTTATAACCGAACTTTATTCTTTATGTGGTAAGATTCTCTGTAGACTTCATTTCTTGCAATCTATAAATTAACATGTATTTTGTATGTATCATGTATTTAAAATGCTGTGCACTTTATAAAGCATGTCCATGCCTAATAAGACTAATAAATTAATCTTATTGTAAAGACGTAGCCTAATCCACCTGACAGTGCTGAACCCCAAATTGTAAACATGTTGAAAGAAATAATTTGCAAACTCAGCTTCTTTAAAGGAGCTTTATGTAAATGTTAGTGGCATCTAGTGATGAGATTGCGAATTGCAACCAACGGCTTCAGGGTTGTGTCAGAAAACAAAAGGCCAAAGTATAATCCTGTTTTTACGCATAAGCGATGCTCCGCAAATAGTTTGCATGACGCAATTTTTGTCATCAGAAGAGTGCGCGCCTACTGTATGTGAACTACCGGATTTTTCAAGGCATAGGTTGCGCATGCGCCTACAGGAGAATGTAGACTAGTCAACATTTGAAGTGGATCAAAACCTCTCATAAAATATGAACCCATTATTGTCAAAGGACAACTTTTTTATCTACTTCAAAAGTTGACTAGTACAGGACGGTCGATACATTGCATTTTGTCGCTATGCACATGCGTCGAATATCTGTGTATATGTACGAGTCAAATAAACTATACTTTGCAAGGCAGTGCGTTCAACCGTGCGCGTACTTTCGCGTATACAACTTAAGGCACCTGACTTGTTGTCTCACTGCCTTATGAGGCAATGACTTTGGCAGCATGAAGGCAGCTTCGGTAAGAGCATTTGGACAGCCTTTATAGGCAGCGTAACAAAATTCTGTTTAAAATATAAACAGAGAGCACCTTCGTGATAACTAATCCCATATTTGAAACTTCAATACAAATTTCTCGCTAGAAGTGCAATCAAAAGGTGTAAAACATGAAAATATTATCTTAAATTCATGCTTCAGCCGCTTTCTTGACCACCATTTTATTTTTCCGAACTTGACCAAGCTCAACCAATCACATTCCCCACGGCCAACGGCTGGGTAAATATAGGAAAGAACACATGCTGGGCTAACTTGACCCATCAAGTTGGGTTGTTAATTTTAACCCAACAAATGTGTTGTTTAAACCCAAAGGATGGTTTCATTTTTAATTGGGTTAATTTACTACATAAATGGATTAATATTATAAAAAAAAAAATTTGGTGTTTTTTTGTTACTTTATTGCAGATGCCAAATATACGACATTAAAAACCCATGCCAACATGGTATCTCCTTTACTTTTTATTGATAACATTTATAATATTACATGTGCTATAATTCGTATTACATGTGCTGTGCTGTAATACAGTTAAAGGAATAGTCTACTCATTTTCAATATTAAAATATGTTATTACCTTAACTAAGAAGAGTTGATACATACCTCTATCATCTTAGTGCGTGCACGTAAGCGCTGGAGCGCGCTGCGACACTTAAATAGCATTTAGCTTAGCCCCATTCATTCAATGGTACCACTCAGAGATAAAGTTAGAAGTGACCAAACACATCAACGTTTTTCCTATTTAAGACGAGTAGTTACACGACCAAGTTTGGTGGTACAAAATAAATCGTAGCGCTTTTCTAAGCGGATTTAAAAGAGGAACTATATTGTATGGCGGAACAGCACTTTTGGGAGTACTTCGACTCGCCTGAAAAATCCGCTCCCCTTCTCCCTCTCATAATGGGAGAGGGAGGGTGTTACTGCGCCGAGTTGAAGTACTCCCAAAAGTGCTATTACGCCATACAATATAGTTCCTCTTTTAAATCCGCTTAGAAAAGCGCTACGTTTTATTTTGTACCACCAAACTTGCTCGTATAACTACTCGTCTTAAATAGGAAAAACGTTGATGTGTTTGGTCACTTCTAACTTTATCTCTGAGTGGTACCATTGAATGAATGGGGCTAAGCTAAATGCTATTGAAGTGTCGCAGCGCGCTCCAGCGCTTACGTGCACGCACTAAGATGATAGAGGTATGTATCAACTCTTCTTAGTTAAGGTAATAACATATTTTAATATTGAAAATGAGTAGACTATTCCTTTATCTCAATTAGACCTTTGCAATGCGTATTATCTAGTTAGTACGCATACGTTAGGGGGATGAATGGAAGACGATCTTTAATATACACTCTGGGCACTAATATTTGGTTCTGCCATTCGGTCTTACAAATGCGCCATCTGTCTTTCAGGGCTTCGTCAATGCCCTCTCTCTAGGAACACACCCGACACGTCAGGCAGGTCCTTCAGCGCTTATTAGAGGACCAGCTTTTTATTAAGGTGGAGAAGTGTGGATTCCACGGCAAGTCTATTACGTTCCTTGGCCATGTTATTTCCCCGGAAGGAATTAATCCAGATCCTGCTAAGATCCAGTGGCCAGTCTCCAACTCTCGTAAAGGCCTGCAGCACTTCCTGGGATTCGCCAACTTTTACTTTTATATATATATATATATATATATATATATATATATATATATATATATATATATATATATATATATTATAAGCTGAATCATGGTTTCTATTAAGTGATTTAAGACTTAAAGGCTTTTAAGACTTACTGACAAATGTCAAGAGGGCATTGTTGTTGCCCAAAAGTTGCTTACATTAAAATGATGCGTGGGTTTCCTTTAACTTCGGACAAAACTGGGAAGTGTGCTTTCAGCTATGCGCAATGATTTTCTTTCTGCTCTTTCCTAGAGAGTGTGCACACACTTTAAATCTCTTCAATCACTTCCATGCCATTGTTATAACTTTCCAGAAGTGTGCGTGTATGCGCTCTCATACTGCGTCCTGTGCATTTGCAATCAGCGCTGGAGCTGTTTATGGTAAATAACCCTTACTGTACGTTGCCCTGGGTGCAGGAAGTGCTCATGGGAGTTGTAGTTTCCCAGTATCGAATTGCACATTGTTTCTCATTTTGCATAATGCATAACTACAAAAAAATTATTTAACCTGCCAAAGTGGCTAGTGGGATTGGCTGTCTTACCTGCCACAGTGGAAATCTACCCGCATCTGGCGGGTTTCAAGGTCAAGACCTGGTTGTAATTGGCTTGAATATCTGTGATGTCAGCCGGAAATGTGACGCTCCTTACCATGTTTGAGAGATTTGTTCACAATGCAATGCTAACAGGAGTTAACTTAAAGGCTATGAGTCAAAGTGGGAGGAATTATAATAATGTCAGTCTTGTCTACATCACCAATCCCAGGAATTAAACTGTTGCCTACAATCTGTGTGTTTGTTGTATTCCAAGAAAAGAGATTTACACTGGACATGATAACCCGCATCATTGTCTATTCTAAGGGTTTGTATCTGTTGCATATCGTTAACATACTAATACACACTTATACAACATAGGAAATTAGGAAATTGTGACTTGGACCATAGTTGCTCATTAACAGTGGGGTTAATTTGACATAGCTCAGCTGTAAGGACACTTATAAGGGATATGCAACTTTAAATCTTTACCTGGACACAAGATGTTGTTAAGAAATGTATTGTGAGAGCGGATTCAGCAGTTTATCGATAAAATGGTTAAAGGGAAATTATACAGCAATCTTTATGATATGTTTTGTAGCTGTAAAAACGTAATAATTCTACAATAAAATGATGCAAATATGTCTACACTGTACGCTTCAGCGTCTATTTAAACATACAAAAAATAAATTTTGTGTTTTTGAAAGTTATGTATTAATACTACATATTAACAGTGAGACCAGGCTGGGTCTACTGTAGAAACATGACAATGCAAAATGGCGACTTCCATGTAAGGGAACCTGTGGTGTATGTAGATAAAAACGTCTCATTCTAAGGTACAAAAAACAGTTTATTATGTAAGGTCTACACCACTGATAATATGCTGAAGTTATGTATATTATATTGCATTTCTGTCAAAGAGATCCTTTTAAAAGTTACACAATGCACATTTAAATGCCTATTCACTTCTTACTAAATAAGACATGAAAAGCTGTCCACCATAAAACGCTCCCCAACGCATCACAGAAACTAGGCACACCCCTAGAAACTTCTTACATTTATTTAAACTTCAATTATTTTTTAAATTACCAAAGTATTCAGAGGATTCAAACTCCATCTTACACATTTAAAACAGTTTATGTTGACAAATTTGCCTTTCGTTTTTATGCTGTGCACAATTTCTGTTCAGAATGATGTATTTTATGTACAGTATTTCATTTGTTCAATCATACAGTAATTCATTCAGAACTCCATCAAGTTATACTTTAAGGACCAAATGGTCTTGTAGGAAAAATGGTTTCAAGCTGTTACAGGGTCACTACTCTTAATAAAGGTCCATTTAGTTACAGATACATTTTGTACCAATATTTAGGCACTAATATGAACTTTTATGTGCAAGGTGTACCTTTTGAAAGGTGACCATTGTCTGACAGTGTATTATTTATCACAATGAATCATTATAAGGTCTTTTCTATATCTTTTCTCCCTCATTGCATTTGATCAGGGCAGCAGGTTCTACTGTAACCTGAGTTTGTGTTCAGGGAGATGCTGGGGTCATCCGATCTCCTCTCACAATGACACAACTTCTCAGTGCTCCCCTGCTCAAGTGTCCCACTTTATCGTGAAGAGTCTGTGTCAGTGTCGAGCTAAATGAAAACTAAAATGTAGATGTCTACAGAAAACCAGCCGGCTAATCAGACAAGATGGATTTTATAACTCAATTAGGTAAAATAGACGTTGTGTCCCTGATTTCAGTATCATTTTGCTCTCTGTGATGTGCCTTTCCAATTTCATAGTAACGTCTTATGTTTTATTTCTTGCTTCAGACAAATCTGAGATGAACTGTATATATCTGAGAGCGTTTAAGATGAATGTATGAAGTAAACCATGGCAAATCAAGAGGGGTTGGAGTCTACCGCAGGTGTAGATGTCGGGACGGATGTAAATGGAGAACCGGACAGAAAGAGCACACATATAGATACACAGGTGAGGCCATGGGGCAAATGTTTAAGTTTTTGTGTGTTGGTAAGTTGATCAGTAATATGAGTTTTGATGATATTTTTGCTCCAAGACACAAATTTTCACACAGTATCTAGATTGTTCATTTGACAAACGTAATCTGACATGCGTTTCTGCAAATATTGTAATATATAAAAATTAGCATAGTGCATAGGTGATCATAATTTTTTGTACTTGTGTTCATGATTTTCGAGCATGAGGGTGTGGCATGCAACATGTGCATCTGCTTAATTTGACTTGTAATATATTATTTGCATTGCTATTCACAGCAAATATTGGGGTTGTGCCCACACATTGAGAACAACTGGTTTAAATAACACATTCATCTGTGTGCATCATCTATTTGTTGCAGAAAAAGAAGCATTTAAAACAAATCTGTATAAATGATCATTGATTGTTTCTATATGTGATGTACAGTACTTATGAGCGCGACACAAAGTAATGCTTTTTGGCATTGGTTAAATCATAAAAAAGTTAGATTAATATTTTTTATACAATCAACACACATCTCTGTGAGTTCTTTCCCCTTATATTGTATTAAAACCTTTTTAAAATATTCAACTGTGTTCTTACCTCAACTGCGCAGCTAGGTCAAAGTGCTGCAAACTAAGTGCTTTTCGGCCATATAATATAGTGCTAATTTTTTATCCACTTAAAAATTTGCCACGTTTTATTTTGTGCCACCATACTTACTTGTAACTACTCATGTAACAATAGGGAAAACATGGAATTGTTTGGTGGCTTTTAAATTCATCCCTGTTTGGATCCTTAGGAATGAATGGGGCTAGGCTAAATGCTAACACATTCATGACGCGCTGCACACAGATTAAGTGCACGCATTGAAAAAAGATAGGGATGTATTAATTCAGTTAAGGTTAAGGTAAGAACATAGTAAAATATTGTAAACTGTGGTGTTTTCCTTTAACAGTTATCATTTTGATGAATAGTATTTGTTTTCATTTCATTATCACTGTATACTGAGGTTTAATTGTAACACTATGTAACTGTAACTAACCCCACTGTGTAAAAATGTTTTCAATCCCGGCTATCAGTTACATGAGTGGCTGAGATGTTTCAAAATGGTGTAATGTTTTAGGTAGGATTTGGTGACTTGCACACCCAACTCTTTGTTCAATATCTTAACCAAAACACATCAATACTTTTCACAAATTCACAGGAGATCATCTTCTGACAGTATGAGAAAAGACCAAAAGCACAGATTGCTCGACCCTGTATAAATATGTAAAGTAGCTGTGTTACAATTTACCCTGCGTTAGTTTGTTTCCCGCTCACCCCTGTATCCATGCTTTCACACAGGGGACAGTGGAGCAGAGAATAGAGGTAGTCTCTGTAACAGAGGAAGATATTCCTGCAATCGATAACCAAAACACGGTCAACGTCAGTCCTCTGGACAGTCAAAGTGCCAGTACTACACCAAACAGCAGCACTGTCAAACCAGCATCAGAAGACAGCAAAGACTCTCACAACAATGCTTCGACCCAGCCCAGCTCTTCAATGCCAGTTACCAAAGTCCAGCCCCTTGTTACAGGTATGTACATTATAATAATTCATGATCACATGATTTAAACATATTAAAACATAAGTATTAAAAGATATGGGAGAGTTTTTACAAACACAGTAGTTTTTACAAACACACCTCACAAAAAAACAATACTGGTGTGCATCTTGAGACAAAACAATGGCACTGATATATGTTAAAATATATCAGTGCAAAATATTTTTAAATGAATGCAGCTCAAACATGCATTTTAGTATGGGACTAAGCCCTGTCTGGGATACCGGTCCATAATTTCATATTAATAATTTATCTTATATGTCACACTGGTTTCCTCCTCAACCTCAAGTTATACTAAATTAGGAACAAAGAAACATGACTACGATACATTGATTTGTAAATTAATAACTTTGTCTGAAAATGTTTTTAAACACATTATATTATGGTTCAATTATCACTATTAAAGGTCCTATTTTTCCTGATCCCATTTTTCAAACTTTATTTGGTGTGTATTGTTGCATAAACAATGCCTGCAAAAGGATCAAGCTGCCAGACGATATATTTTCTTTAATAGAAGTCCCCTTTCAAAGCCTACAGTGAACAACAGGTTTGGACTACAGCCCTCTACTTCTTGGTTGAATGACATCAATATTGTAGTTTTTGAGTAACCTTCGCCCACATGAATACGTCAGTCGCCAGCTAAGCTAACGGCAAGCTAAGCTAACGGCAAGCTAAGCTGCTGTCGAATCACAACCCACTAAACAAACTACACAATCAGAACTAGGGTTGCCACCCATGTCTGATAAAAAACCTGGACATATCGATGATGACCCGGCCAATTGGTTTGCTCACAAGCCGCCACCCCCCCCCCCCCCCCAATAGCATAATATTTCTATAGGCCTATGCCATTATTGGCAACACTTTACAATTCTCTTTTTTTTCAATTCTTATTTGTTAACTAACCGTGAGCAGTACATTTGTTACTGTATTTGTTAATCTTTGATAACGTTAGTAAATAAAAATACAGCTGTTCATGGTTTATTCATGTTAGTTCACAGTGCATTAACTAATGTTAACAAGATTTAAATAAATGTATTATTAACATTAACAAAGATAAAAATTTGCTTTATGCTATAAGTGCAGTTTATTATTAGTTCATGTGTTAACTAATGAACCTTATTGTAAAGTGTTACCCAATTATTTGTTCATTATGTTAAAATATGTAAATCTAGTTTACAATTTATTAAAGCTGCGTATGCTATTTATGTAAACTGTTTTTATTTATATTCCATTGCAACTCTAAACAGGTCTAAATAGCAACTAGCAAATATGCACATGAAATTAAACTTGTTGAACTCACCTCAACATGTATTTTACAATCATTTAACCCGCCATGGGAAAAGCTGAAGTCACTGTTACAAACTCTACCCCATGCAAGATTTTAACTCTTTTAAGACAGGGATACACTTTCGTGTAGTCTAGTGTAAAATGTGTCTTATATTTTCGCTTTTGGGGCACTCTTCCTCTGCCATGGCGCTCCTGTTTCTAGATACACTGATTAGTTTGGTTCGGGAGAAGAGATAAAAGCCCGCCCACACTGACATTTGATTGGTTGATGTCCTGAAACTGGCCAATCAGGATGCTCTCTGTCTTACATGCGCTAAATGAGGCAAACACACACACAGACGCAAGGTCTCCCTCTCTGCCGTGCGCGCGCTAAATTTCATATTCACATAGCTTTTCGAAAACCGGGACATTCAGTGTCCCGGGAGAGTTGATAAATTTCCCGGGACAGGTTATTAAAAAGAAGGACAATCCCGGTAAAACCGGGACAGGTGGCAACCCTAATCAGAACTCGTTACGTATTTCTGAAGGAGGGACTTCATAGAACAAGGATGACATCAGCCCGTTTTTAGGACAGTGAAAACAGCGGTGTAGAGATAAGTACATTGTGTGAAAAGTACTGCATGTTTTTACACACGAAACATGAACACATATTATATTACAAACCATACACACAACCATAGCTTCAAAAACACATGAAAAACGGGACTTTTAACTACGGCTTTGCCTCAGTAAACTCCTGTAAGTACTGAGTGTAAGTGTACTAATAAACCGCCAGTATCCTAGAAGTATGCATGCTAATAAGCAACTAGTTATTGTACCCTAAACTAAACAATAAACAATAAAACCATTACAGAAAATTCTAATGGTTTTATTGGTTTTATTGGGAATTTTATTGGTTCTGATGGAATATGGCCCAAAACACACTACAGTGTATTGGTTTTTGTTGGTCTCTAATGTTATGTATTGGTTCTATGTATTGGTTCTAATGGAATATGGCCCAAAACACACTACAGTGTAGTGGTTTTAATGGTAAAAGCTAATGGTTCCTATTGGTATTTTAATGGAAACCATTAGAAATTTTCTGTAATGTTTTTTTTTAGCAGGGAAATGTAACTTTTGACTTTACATTATTGTGTAAAAATGTTTCCAAGCACCTAATTTTAAAAAAAGAGGCCTATACAGGACATTGAAACTTAGCCTTGGTTAAGTTACTTTCAAGACACTGACATGTCATCCTCTTTAACCAATAACAATCTAGATGAGGAGAAAACATTACGTGGGAGTCTGTTTGCACGCCGGTTTGAGATACTCATTGGGGCTTGTGTACTGCTCGTCGTTATCTTTGTGTTGGGCATTGGATTGGGAGGTGAGTATGATGTCCTTGGTACTAAACACACCTGTAGTAAAAATGAACCAACACACAGCACTGAATTATTCACATGCAAGACTGTATTAGGTTGCTCTGTGTTGTGCAAAAGATGTATGTTAGTCTAGGCATTATCTAATACAATTTTTTATGTGTAAATACATTTTTATTCATGTTTAATTTTTTTCTTAATTTTATGATTTTTGTTTACAAATGTAATACAGTAATCATCATTAATTTAATTTTCTTATTAAGAAGAGTCTTATTAAGCATTTAGAATGATGAAAGTAAAACTTAACATTTTGCCATTGTGTATCAAGGGTGTGGTGAAATAAATATAGATCATTATTACCTATCCCACATAATTTAAGTTTAAATATCTTAATCTTTCTCATTAGTTGGCTTAAATTGTGTGGGGAAGTTTCGATGTGGTTCGTCTGAATGTATCAGCCTGTCTGCTCAGTGTAATGGGAACGTAGACTGTGAGCATGGTGAAGATGAGCTGAGTTGTGGTGAGTACACTTTAAAAAATGCTTTCTTTTGACAAGCCCATATATGTTCTAGTTATGATTGTTTGTGTTTCTTTGTATGGGAACAAGCATTTGGGGAATTTGTATAATACTCTCACACTCCAAATATGCACAAACACAAATAAACATGAGTGATTTTGTCCATATTTGACCTAACTGGGTTGCAACAACCAAGCCTTTTTGTAGAGTGTGTATAAAGTTTTACATTTGCTTGTTTTGCTGGTCTGCTATAACATCCAATGTCCAGTATATTTGTCTTTTATTTGAAATTCAGAACATTTCCAGCACATTTAATTCTGTGGTGAAAATAACAGCGATGGAAAAAAATAGGCTAATAAAATGACATAAGGACAAGTGGCCAAAAGTAGGACAAAAAGTACTGTAGGACAAGTTTCTGAATTAACATTGTTGGTCCTCCTGAAACAACATTTTTGTCAACCAATCAGATTGTAGAATTACTGAATTCAAGTTCAATGAATAAGCGAAGCCTAATTGTTCCATGACAACAACACACCAAGGGTGCACTCACACTATCCAAACCAAACCATGCCCCTGCGCGATTGTCTCTACTCCCCTAGAAGCACGCACTAACACTGTACTTTTATCGATATGAGCCCAGGTGTGCTTTCATCTTGAGGCAATTGTTTTGAACAAAGCAGAAAGAAAAGTGCTCTCTTAACACTGGAACCCATTGTAATGTTAAGTCTGTTTTTTATTTAGAGTCATTTGGTGCGTGATGACAAACATCACATCATATTGCTAAGTTGATCCGTCGCGTGTGCAGTGTAGACATTTATGTAACCCTGCTGTGTGAATGATAATGTTTTAACGAAAGCAGAAGGTGGTGATTGGTCACGCAACTGAAGTCTCTTCTTTTGAAACACGCTCTGGTGCGATTAGCAATTACACTGCGCCTTCCACGCCTGAGCCTTAAGGGGGTTATACACCGGACGCGCAGCTCAGCACCACGTTGAGTCACGTCTAGGACAACTCGGAGGTATCGTTGAACAGGAAGTGCACATTAAATAGCGCAAGCTTATACGTTAGCAGCCAATGTTAATCGTTAATGATTTGGGACAAATATGATGTTATTTAATGTTATACAATGTAAGTGGCGCTCTGTGGCGCGACAGGGATTTGAGCAACTTCCTGAGTCGTAGGTGGGCACCGCGGATAGGCCCCACCTGACGGCACCGGTGTGCGTACACTCATAGAACACAATGTGTTCAATTTTTTTAGAACGGCGCGGCGCAGAGCTGCGCATCCAGTGTGCGACCCCCTTAAGTGAACTGCGCTCAAGCCCACCTCTGCAAGCCGGCTAGGGCACGATAAACCAAACCGTACCCGGGCGGTGTACACAGCGATTACGCTAGTCAAACGCACTAAAATCCTTTAAAAATAAATCCTTTTCTATGTTGTTAACTTTGTTCCTAGCTGCTAGTAAACATGACATTGTAAACTGCACTTTATGTTAGCTCATTGACAAAATGACCTAAATCCTCTCTCATTGTATGTCGCTTTGGATAAGAGCGTCTGCTAAATAAATAAATGTAAATGTAAGGTTTAAAATTAATGTTAGCTTTAGGGCGTGTTTACATTCTTGACAGCCTACCTGTATTTGTCAGGAATGGGGAGGACAGAACCAAAAGGACATTTCAACAACAAAAACTCCCTCGAGGTGGTAAACAGGGCAAGAATTCAAATAATAACATTCAAGACAGGGCAAAACAAGACGAACTTCTGACGGCGTCGCACAGGACACACAAGGATCTGGCACAAGACATCAGACACAATGGCATTAAATAGGGGAGAACTAAACTAGGGAATGAGGACACACACGTGAAGGGTGCTAACTATTAATGAATAATTAACAAGGAGACAAGGGGGCCGGGGTCAAGACTAGAGACGGGACAGCATGAGGCACACATAACACAACACAGGCCACGTGACTCTCCACACAGACACAAGACAAGGACACGGGGCTGTCAGGACCCTGTCATTAAAAACAAGACTAAACACATACATGACGAAAGGATCCTGACACTATTTTCAGCCCTCTGATTATAGAGGTATGCTATGGTTAAGATTCGGGTGGGGCGTGTACATCAAAGCGTTTAAACACAGCTGTAAACGCCAGGCAGATGTCGACTTCTGCTTTGTTTATCAGTCATTGAACAATGCACTGGTAAAGTTTGGAAATGCAAGGTGTGGTATACTGCCTTTTGCTAGGCAAATATTGAGGCAGCTGTTAATGTCAATCAAACATTAACGTGTGAGTCCTCTTATGCTGTTATCTGTCATATTAACACTTTAAAAAGAGGATGTTTGCTCTGATCTTGATCGAGGGTGATAGGTGCACAAACACACAGGAGACAGAACTATAAACTTATGTCGAAAAGCCCACCTCTCCCCTCATGCCACTAGACAAAAAGCGAATGACGTTGGACGCTTTTCCACTTAGAGCTCTCCTTCAAAAACAAGTGGTGTGGGAGGTGGCGCCAGAGCGGCTAAACAGCGCCCATACACATTCTTTCAAAAAAGGCACCTGCCATAAACGTGTTCTGTTTGATCGGCCCCCTATGGGACTATGTTTCTGTCAGGAATGATATTTTGGGAAATCCCCTAAATAAATATACAATTACAATATTTTGCAGGCAGATGAATTAAAAAATAAATTCTTTAGACATCAAAATGGCCTGTATTTGTAATGTCCATGGCTGTTGCTAAATATATATGAATAATGCTGAATAATGTGTTATGTGTGTGTGTAGTGCGTTTGAGTGGTAAGAGCTCTGTACTTCAGGTACTCAATGATGGAGTTTGGAGGACTGTTTGTGCTGATGGCTGGACTGATGACCTGTCACTCTCTGCTTGCAGACAGCTTGGTTACTCAAGGTACTAAATACAATTGTGCATTTTGTAAAACCCTCCCTTCTCACACCCCGAAACTAGTGAGAACCGCAGAATCCCTCTAAATCTTTAGGTGTGGACTTAAGACTTAACCTGTCAGCAGTTTGTAAATAATGACATATTTAAAATGTTTGATTGGTCTGTTTATTAGGCAGCACTATCATAAGTCTAAAGATATTTCAAGCATGCCATCTGTTGACCAAGGCAGTCTTGTAGATATGTTCATATATCAGTCCGGATGAGTGTTTACACCCTTAAAAAAATAAAGGTGCTCCACCAGATGCCATAAAGAAGAACTACTAGTATGCTTCTGCTTGTAACATAACGCTTTTTTATTCTCCACTTTTCTGATAGATATGTGGGGTCAAATCCGCTTCCTCTATCTTCTATTGAACAGGACTTGCAAAGTAACCTGGTGTCAATAAGTCTGAACCAAACAAGTTCCAAACAACCCATCAGGATACACAGCTTTACTGATATCAGGTGTGATATAACACAGTCTCTTCATATTTTAGTTTGTGATGATTTCTTAAAGGAATAGTCTACCCTTTTGCCATATTTTACTATGTTATTACCTCAACCTAGACAAATTAATACATACCTATCTTTTTTCAATGCATGCACTGTACAGCGTGTTGTGAATGTGTTAGCATTTAGCCTAGCCCCATTCATTCCTATGGTACCGAACAGGGAAGCCACCAAACACTTCGGTGTTTTCCCTATTTAAAGACTGTTACATGAGGAGTTATATACCAGTAAGTATGGTGCCACAAAATAAAACTTTTTTTTGGTACCATAGGAATGAATGGGGCTAGGCTAAATGCTTACACATTCACGACACGCTGTACAGTGCACGCATTGCAAAAAGATAGGTATGTATTAATTTGTCTAGGTTGAGGTAATAACATAGTTTAATATGGCAAAAGGGTAGACTATTCCTTTAAGCAAGCATTGCAAGCAGTTGTTCAAATGACATTGATAAAGGAACCTTCAAAATATCTATATAAAATCTATAAACCACAAATGAACTTGAAATTGTGTTCACCTAAACAGTTTCAAATGTCCGCCTTTAAACGATACCTGACAAAAACCTGCAGCAATAGTAGAAACAACTGTGCGTATGTCTGCTCAGACCCTGATGCGATGCTAAGCACTTTTCCACATCTGCCAGAAACCACCTACTTCCATATACTTTAGTAGGCGAAAAGCATTACTCTGGACATAGTTTAGAGGCCTCATACAAGGGCTGTTTCTCAATCCTCTAAGCTATGTCCAGAATGTCCTACAGTACCAACTGCACTGCAGCAACCCGTTCAACCAGGAAGCAGTGTGCTACAAAAGAAAAAGCATCAGCAGCAACAACCCACCCAGCGTTAAAGTGACAATACTGCTGTATGTATTTGCTAAGGTTTTATAAAGTACTGTACATTCTGGGTCAGTTACTTTCTCAGGGCTTTCAAGTCTCACGCAGTCCCAGTGAGACATACGCATATCAGCCAGTTCACACGCTTAAACGCCACACCTTGTATTTCACACTGAGAAGAGATAACTGCTATGCAAATAATGACACATGGAGGTTCTCTGCCGAGTTCATGGCTGCCTGTATGTTTTTTTTTACGTATGTTCAAGCTGCGTCCCAATTGAAAGGCTGCAACCTACGAAGGACGTACTTTTAAGTGGCCTTAAATTGCACTTGCTCGCTTAGTCTACGAGTTCGTAGAGTGTCCCATCTGCCATTTTTACGCCCCGAAGTGTGCTCATCAGCGCCCCCTTTGCACCCTTGATGTGGTCTTTGGACAAGCCCACATTGCATCAGGCTTCACGCACTTTATCAACCCAGAAGTCCTTGCGTAAGAGCAGTCAAACGAATCAGACGAGTTCACACCGATGGGCAACTTCTTTTCCTATTTCCGGCGTGACGATCGAGTCTGTCCCAAAGTACGTCTCCGGTGCGCCCTCGTGGACTCGTGTCAAGGGTCCCTAAGGTCTGCACTACATAATGTCATCAAAGTGTGGACTCTGAGGAAGTCTGGAGTGTGCCATTTGGGATAGGGCTACAGTGTTGCAAGAACCGACCTGCAGATGACATCAAAGTCCTATGAGAACAATTTGAGAAATCATACGGAAGGTCTGATTATAAATTGCTCTCATGGTACCCTGATGTCATCCACCTGGATGCGCAGCACAACGCACACACACGGGGTATAAGTTGGAGGAGCAAGATGCGATGAATGCGGTAAATAACGCACGTTTTTGAATATAGCCAAATTCATATTAAATTATGATTGATTCAGTCAAAAACTTTTCACTTGCAACCAGAAGCTTTACCTAACCTGAAACTAAAGAAAATACTAGAGGCTTCCTGAAATTATGGAAGGACTAGAGATTACATTACTATTGTCCTGTCATCTAGGCATCACAAAACACCATTCATAAGCTGAAATGTATATGCTTATCTCTCCTACACACACACAGCTTAAAATACATGCTGATGGCAAATACAGTATGATGAGCATAGCTGTTCAGTTGTCTTGTTTGGGGCCAAATTTGATTTGGATACATTTGTATTTTTAAAATACATTAAACAATTTTATTTTATTTAGATGAATTTATCTGTCTTTTATCAGACTTTCTAATTATAATAATTTCTTATTGTGCCGGTCAATTATAAACAATAGGTAAAATTGAACTGCTAGCAAAAACTTGAGAGACTTGTGTGGGGCTGCAGGGCAGCTGCTGCAAACACCTGTGCCCCCCTCCCTAAAATATTAAATTACACTCCAAAAATGTATAAAACCTGAGAGCTGTGCTTTCTTTTCACTATAAAGGTTATTGAATTGGCATCATATTTCAACCTGGAAAGTTTTCTGCGCACAATACCACCTCAGTCATACCCCAGAACACCCAGGGTTTCCTTTGTTCAGAAGCCAACAGCTTAAAGTGCGGGGTGCATGATTTTTGAAAAAACACTTTGAAAAAGAGAGTCAGGTTGAGTATCAAACCACACTTGAAGCCAATCAGCAGTAATGGGCGTGTCTACTAACGGACATCGTTGCCTGGGTTGCGTGTGGGGCGGGTCTATCAACAGAAGGTCTAGATTCTATTGGGATAAGGGGCGTGTTTGTTTAGGTGATTTCAAATGTCAACACGGGCTTTCAGAGATCATGCACCTCACCTTAAATACTCAAGTTTCATATAATTATTTTACATTATGCTTTTAATTAAATGCTTTAAAACATTCACTGTGAGCCCACACAGTCTCAAAGTCAAATATAATGAACACTTACACATCTGTTCCTCATCCATCTATATAATTTTGCTACTTTTTTCTTAGTAAAACCCAGTGCACTTTGGGGAGGGTAACAACTCTGAAGTGTATAGGTAAGCACAAGTATATATTATAATTTAATGTAATATCAATTTGTTATATAGTTATATAGACCTTTTTCCTGGAAAACGCCAAGTATACCAGATTGTATGTGACATTTATGTTCAGATTTATACTGTTTATATATTTTTATCTCACTATTACAAATTGTAGCAATGATGTAGCAAAAACGTAAAGCTGCGTTTATGAATAAAGAGGTCATATCAGTCGTACATCTAAAAATGTTTTGGTTAAGTGTTGCTCTCTCTTCATTTTTTGTGTATATATATTCAGCTTGTGGCTCCAGACCTCAGTTCAATGCTCGTATAGTTGGTGGAAATCTGTCGGTTGAGGGCCAGTTTCCCTGGCAGGCCAGCTTACATTTTAAGAGCGAACATCTGTGCGGAGGCTCCGTCATTACATCTCGGTGGATACTGACTGCTGCACATTGTGTGTACGGGTGAGTTTATACAGTGTAAAAAGTTAGAGCAACGTAAAAAATTACATCGATTACCTAAAATCGTTTTTCAACTTAAATGTTTAAGTGAAAAAAACTTGAAATTAAATTTTTAAGTTGAAATTATTAATTGAAGTCATTTTTGTAGTTGATCCAACTTTTTACAGTGTAATGTACAGTCCCTAACGGGTATAACCATAAATCATTTGATTTGCTTGCTATGCTTATCGAGGAATTAAGGTACATTCACATTATAAGCAACTATCAGTAGCGGAGCGAAACGATCTCAATGGAAGCTCGGCAGCATCCGGAGACACGAGCGACAGTGACCGTTTGCGCGTGAGAAATGTTTAACTTTATGCAAATTATGAGCAACATTCGGGAGCGGACTACCGGCACATCCGGGAACTTGACTGTAAATTTTGTCACCGCCCCTTTTTGGGGAAAACAAACCAGACTTCCCATTGACTTCCATACAAAAAAAGCGGAACAAAGCAACGTTTGTACACAGCCGGCAGGCGTAAATAACTTATGAAATCACTCAGATTAAACATGTCGAATATTTATCTGTCCACCCTGCCTGCTATAGAGCGCGAAAGATACATTAACACATTTAATTTGGTCAATATAAAAACATGTCCCTTTCATTCTCACAGCGTCAAATTTGTGTAACAACGCCATCCAGTGATTGCTGGAAATATCGCTAAGCCAGTTAGTTGTATGGCTGGACGAAAAAGTTTACTCAATACTCTAAATATAAAGACATAATATATAAATACGAAGTAGCTTTCAAATACGAAGTAAAATCATTCACTGGCTTCTCTGTTGACCCAATGAGGTACGAGTAAATATCCGGGTAAGACACCTCTGGCCAATGGGAAGCGTTGTTACACAAATACCCCAGAAGCTCCTCGAAGTGGCAATAAGCATATTTATATCACAGTTCTTCAAACTAGTGATGGGTGAAATGAAGCTTTTCAAAGCTTTGAATCCGTTGAACCAATTGCTTTGCAAAATGATTCACTGTTTCGAAGCTTTTGAAACACCATACACGCTGGTGACACCTGCTGGTCAAAATGTGTAAGTGCAACGGGATCTCAAATATAATGATCTTTTACAAACAATTGCAAATATGTTTACAACAGTGTAATGCTTTCAGTATAATTTACAAATAATTCACGTGACCATTAATTTGAAACAAAAGATTCGTAAAGGTTTCGAAGCCTCACAAAGCAGTGTTTCAAAAGCGACCATCACTACTTTAAACCTTTTCAAGTATTTTCATGATAATAAAGAATATCTATAATGATTATGTTTAACGAGTGTTGCTTTTTTAAATGCATGTTATAAATGACTAAGTCGTTGGGGCGGTTTCCCGGACAGGGTTTAGATTAATCCAGGACTATAGGCCTTATTAATATTGGTCATTTAAGAGGTTTTTACAAACAAACCTTACAAAAAAAAAAACAATACTGGTGTGGATCTTGAGACAAAACAATGGCACTGATATATATGAAAATATGTTTAGGGCAAGATGTTTTTAAAATAAAGGCAACTCAAACATGAATTTAAGTCTGGGACTAGGATAAGCCCTGTCCGGAAAACCACCCCATAGTGTTTTATTGATATAAGGACTTCCTACTGATCAAAGAGCCAAAATACATGAAAGAGCTGTGCATAATATCGCCTTTGTGATTCAGAATCAGGGGCGTCAGTTTGTGTTGAAAAGTGGTGGGGACAAAAGATCAGATGAGAAAACCGTACAGCAGGACGGGAAAAATATTGAATAATGACGCATAAAAAATGGGCAAAAAACACACCATAAGCACACAACGCAACTTATGTGACCCTGGACCACAAAAACAGACAAACACTGCAAAAAATTATTTTCAAGAAAAAATATTCTTAGTATTTTTGTCTTGTTTTCAGTAAAAATATCAAAAAATTCTTAAATTAAAATGCTTTTTCTTAATGAGCAAAACGAACCAAGAAAATAAGTCTTACCCCATTGGCAGATTTTTTTGCTTGTTTTATGCTCAAAATCACTTAAATTTGATATTTTTGGTTTAAAACTAGACTTAATTTATCTTAATTTAATAATTTTTTAGATATATTTACTGAAAGCAAGACAAAAGTACTAAGAATTTTTTTTTTTTAAAATCCTTTTTTGAAGTGTAAAACAAGCCAAATTATCTGCCAATGGGGTGAAAATTTTTTGCTTAAATTAAGTTTTTAAGAAAAAACTAATCTTATTTTAAGATTTTTTTCTCACCCAATTGGCAGAAATTTTTGCTTGTTTTAATCATAAATTCACTTACATTGTATGTTTGGTCTAAAAACTAAACTTATTTTCTTAGGTCATTTTGCACATCAAGAGAAAGCATCTTAATTTAAGAATTTTTAGATACAAAAGTAGGAAAAGTAGGAAAGTCATTTTTGCAGTGTATGTCGCACAGGTATTGCTCTTTTTTTCAGAACATTTTAACCAAATGCTTTCAAAAAGTGGTGGGGACAAAATCAGCCATTTCAAAAAGTGGTGGGGACATGTCCCCAGCATCCCCAGTGTAAAGGACACCTATGTTCAGAATAGATATTGGACTGTGTGTCACGATTTATCTAACAGTCACAAATAAATCTTCAAAAAGTTCAAAAGATCAAAGTCTGGCTTCTTTTTTTCAGATTCGCCTTTCCTACGTTTTGGACAGTGAATGTGGGATTTATAGAGCAGCCGTTGAATGAAGCCAATTCCATTGGAGTGGAAAAGATCATATATCACAGCCGCTACAGACCCAAAGGCTTGGACTATGATATCGCTTTGCTTAAACTGGAGCAGCCTCTCGACTTCAATGGTATCTTCAGCAAAACCACATGCATTTTTTCAAACCCAACTTTTATGTGTAATGGCTGCAGGCGATGTAAATTGACTCATTCTCTATAAATCTGATATTATTGATATATATGATCCCATGCCCTTTTCACATTAATTGTTCTGAAAGGCTAGTTTAGTAAAATGGTGTCTCTGTTTTCCTGAGGTTTGGTCGAGCCTATCTGCCTTCCGAATTTTGGGGAGCAATTTGAGGATGGAAAAATGTGTTGGATCTCTGGATGGGGAGCCACAGAGGACAGCGGTAAGTCTGCTTAGGATGATGAATAAGGGTAACAACGGTACATTTTGCAGAACATTTGAGATCTATTTTATTAGTGTATTATTTGTTTCCTGGAGCTTTGTCATGCCGTACCTGTTGAGTTGGTAACCTATACATTTATACTGTATATGACATTGATTTTAAAAAGTTTATTTTTATCTTTAATTATTTTTTAAATGAGGTCAGCACATAATTTATATAGAATTTGAGTTAAAAGCAGTCTTTATACTTTTTTACCACCATTTTTCACCCGCCAGTCCAGATGATTGTCTGAAATAGAGGTTATGCAGCAGACAGACGGAAAAAAGCATCAGACTGGCTTTCCCCTAGTTCTCAGACTGAAACTAAAAAAACTTTATAAGTAAATTGAAAACAGTCTGACTCAGTTGTAGTTGGGACACAATTACAGGAAAAAGGGAAGAGGGAAATTCCTTAAATCCATTTCAAGTCATTTCTTGATGTTTGATAAAACATTCTGTAGCAATGATTAATTCATCCCACTCACTGATTCATGGCCAGATGACTACTTTGCATTGTTGTACTGAAACTCATTGTAACTATCTTGATCTAGGTGACCCAAGTGTGTCTATGCATTCTGCACCTGTACCATTGATCTCCACGAAGGCATGCAGTCAACCAGATGTTTATCAAGGCTACATATCACCTGGGATGATTTGTGCAGGGTACTTAGAAGGTGGCACAGACTCCTGCCAGGTTAATAATTATGAATCTTTAACTACTTGACTTGACTTGACTTTTATCAATGTCGTGGAAATTTGTCTCTGGCTTCACAGTACAACAACACAACACATAAAAATGAATGAAAAATAAAGAAAATCACATCAATCATTTACATTTAAAGGGGACATATCATGAAAATCTCACTTTTTCCATGTTTAAGTGGTTCTATCAAACTAGAAAATATGAAAAAGGTCAACCCAGTAACTTAGTTTTGGTAAACCATTCACCTAAAAAAATATGTCATTAAAATCAGTCTCTCCTTGTGATGTCAGAAGGGGATAATGCCGCCTCTTAATCTGTACTATCCAACCACTTCACTGCCATTTAGTGCAGAGATCAGCTCATTTGCATTTTAAATGACACACCCAAAACGGCACATTTTTGCTCACACCTACAATGTGGAAATTTTAACATGTTATAATAAATTTTCTATGTGGTATTTTAAGCTAAAACTTCATATACGTACTCTGGGGACACCAAAGATTTATTTGACATCTTAAAAAAGTCTTGTGAAATGTCCCCTTTAAAATTTTGACAGCACTTGGCACAAAAGATATTTGGTAAACTTGGATAATTGGTAAACACTGGTACTTATTTCGACAATTAAAACTCACTGTGAATGGGATGAGAGGCATTCTTGATTATCTTTATAGCCTTTTCCTTGACTTTACATCAGTAGAGATCATTCAAATTGTTCCATAGATCATTCGAGAGAAAAGTATACATTACAGGGATAGTTCGGCCAAAAATGATATTAAACCCATGATTTACTTACCCCCAAATTGTCCGAGTTGCATATGTCCATCGTTTTTCAGACAAACACATTTTCGGATATTTTAGAAAAAGTTTTAGATCTTTCAGTTGATTAAATGTAATGTTACGGGGTCCACCCATAGTCCACGACCTTCAAGTCCAAAAAAGTGCGTCCATCCTTCACAAATGAAATCCAAACGGCTCCAGGATGATAAACAAAGGTCTTCTGAGGGTAATCCGCGCGGTGTTGTTGTAGAAATATCCATATTTAAAACTTTATTAATGAAAATAACTACCTTCCGGTAGCGCCGCCATCTAAGTCTCGTCCGCATTCAGGATGAGAGCTTACGCAGCGTACGGAGGTTTCTCTGCTGCTGCTCTGTGCCCCCGCCCTCCGAATTTGTCATACGTCACTAAGAAAAGTGCGTACACTACGCTAATACTCTCTCCTGAATACAGAGGAGTCTAAGATGGCGGCGCTACCAAAAGGTAGTTATTTTCGTTAATAAAGTTTTAAATATGGATATTTCTACAACAACACCTCACGGATTACCCTCAGAAGACCTTTGTTTATCATCTTGGAGCCATTTGGATTTAATTTGTGAAGGATGGACGCACTTTTTTTGGACTTGAAAGTTGTGGACTATGGGTGGACCCCGTAACATTACATTTAATCAACTGAAAGATCGAAAACATTTTCTAAAATATCCGAAAACGTGTTTGTCTGAAAAACGATGGACATATGCAACTCGGACAGCTTGGAAGTGAGTAAATCATGGGTTTAATATCATTTTTGGCCGAACTATCCCTATAATTTTTTTCAACCCCTGGGGAGTCTGCTGACATTGGCTTAACTTAGCACCCACTTACATACGTTAAATTTTTACTACGCTCGCTAGTATGGTTAATCTTAACAGCTGTATTCTGCTGTTTATGTTTTATGATTTTTCTGTGTTTTTTCTTGCATCTATAAATGTAAAGCTGCTGAAACAATAAAAAAAATCATGAAAAAAGCGCTAATAAAATTGAATTGAAACGTTGAATTGAAATGAAGTATTTCATAATTCTGAGTAATAGTTTTGTGTTGGTAATAGGGTGACAGCGGTGGTCCTCTAGCTTGCGAGGATTCCTCGATTTGGAAATTAGCAGGGGCCACGAGCTGGGGTCAGGGCTGTGCAGAAAAGAACAAACCTGGCGTTTACACTCGCATCACACAATACCTTACCTGGATACGTCTGCAGATGGAGGTCAGGATAGTGATTTTGTGTATTTGTGAACTGAAACGTTATGTTTGTGGTTAGTCAAAGAAGACAGGCAGTAAGATGTAACAGTTTTTTTCAACTGCTTACACACAAAATTATTACTTGTCACACAATTTCTAAAACCTGACACTCAAACACCAGAACCACACACTAAATCTTCAAAACCATACACTAATTTTTGGCCTTTTACTCAGTCTTCAATTTCATTAAACACTTTTTGCCAAACACAACACAGAATTTTCTATGCAACACACAGAAATCTGACAGGAAGTTTCTTGATTTCCTTTTATAAACACAAACAATCAAAATTCCAAACTAATTTATCAGTGCCCTCCTCCCATGTGCAAACACTTGTTGCTTTACTTAACAACAACAAATCATGACTTTAGAAGTGTCCTATAAATAGGCCAAAGGTCAAGTAATAGCTTTTGGACAATGGATGCCCATGCCATTGTCCATGAACACATTTATGTGGATGAGGTGGGCTTTAATCTCAGTAAAACCAGAAAAAGGGGAAGGAATGTCATTGAACAACGTGGCGGAAACATTACAATGTGTTCACAAAATGGTTTCCTGCACCATCACGCCACACTTGGCCCCATAACACTCATCACATCAAACAATTTCTGGAAACTATTCATGACATGCTTGTTCAGGGTCAGCAGAATGAAGACCAGGCAAGATTTGTCAACATCTGGAAAAATGTCACGTTTCATCATGCCCATCAGGTCCAAAACTGGTTTGCTATTCATCCCCATTTTTCTGTTGTCTACCTGCCTCCATATTCACCATTTCTGAATCCTATTGAGGAGTTTTTCTCCACATGGCGCTGGACAGTTGGATACGCCATACAAGACGGTTCTTTCCACGGTGTCTGGCAAGAGAGAATATGGCATGTAAAGTGGATGAAGTATTATGGCCGGACCCAGGCAGGAGGAAAGATGGAGCCTTGATACACACAACCATCCCCACATGCAAACACACACGTTTGTTTTTACACAACATGCAACAACACTACATTTTGATGTATGTTTTTTTAACAGTGTGTATATGACATATTCAAATATTACATAATAAGTATAAGACAAATGTTTGCTTTTGAAATATGTTTGTGATATTTTGACTGTGGTGTTTCATTTTGAAAGAGATGTGAGGCATTTAGCATTTTGTGTGTGCAATTCTTGAATTTGTGTGTTAAGTTAAAAAAAAAAAAAAAGAGGAAAACTTTGAAAAATGTGTGTCAGCAGTTGAAAAAAAACTGTAAATGGATGAGCATTGGAATTTACTGTGGGGTGGGTTTTCACAATGATCTTTTATTGTGAAAACAAAAACAGTGAGACACACATCCCATGATTTTCATTGTGAAAGAATTGTGAAAGTTACATCCCGTGATTTTCAGAAGTTTTATCATGTGATAAGTAAAAAAATTGTGCCACCTTGTGGATTGCAACTAACAATTTTCTCTTTGTCTACAGAGAGAAGAAATGCTAAATCCTGCAACTACCAGCTATGATTATTCAAACAACTTTGTATAATGTATAATAATTACACATGAAAAACGAAATTCTGTAACTACGTGATATACTGTAATGTAGGGGCCATTTCACCGAATCGGTGTTTCCTCAGGACATTATATGTATAAAAATGCAAGCAAACTCTTAAAACACATTTTATTATTGTATTAAGTGTCCTGCATGTAATCAAACCTCAAATTTAAACTATATATTTTAAAACATCAAATATATACTACATAGACCACTAAAAAACACCATTTGTTATCTGTCCCCGCTTACTATCTCTATATTTTACCTTTAAATATAAAGCAAAAAATTCTTCAGATATATTTCTTTTTTACATTTTTGTGTGTGTCCATACCCCATCTTTGCATTAAATATTTTTTACCATTAAACAAAGTAATATTATTTTAAATAAAATTTATTTTAGTCATGTCCCCAAGATTTTTCTCAGTCCAACACGTTCCCCCTCTACAAGTCACATTTTTTAAAGAGGAAATTACATCATCTGGATCTTCTGAAGGCCATGTGAAGATCAAGTGTTGTTTTTTCGTTTTCATTTCTGTATATTTTATGATATTGATGCTATGACTGTGAATGTCAATCTTAATGTTCTGTCCTGTTACCTATTTTATTTCAGTGATGTTATGTTTATTTTAATATACACATTTTTGGTAAATCACTAGAATTTGCTCAGTGTCTCTGTGCTATAGGACATATATTTAATGCAGCTATATTTCATTTATTTGGAAAAGTTAAAAACTGAGTCCTGTTACCAAAATGCCTCCAAACTCAATTAAGAAACCATATTAAAGGTCCTGTTCTTTTCTACAGTGCGTAACATTTGTTCATGTTTCACGTGTAAAAAAACGTGGTATTTTTCGCACAATTTACTTATCTGTATAGCGCTGTTTCACTGTCCTAAAAACAGGCTGATGTCTTCCTTGTACTATGAAGTTCCTACTTCAGAAATACGTAACGAGTTCTGATTGTGTAGTTTGTTTACGGCGCATTTACACGGGGCGTAAGCGTTGACGCTTCCCATTCACTTTTAACGGCGCATTCACACGGGGCGTCAGCGTTAACGCTTCCCATTCACTTTCAATGGGTGACATCATGCGTTGCCGAACTGAATTGTGGATCTGTCCGCGTCGCGTCACTGCCGTTGCTTGCGGCCGCAGTTGAACATTTCTCAACTTTTCAAGCGGCGACGCGTGCGTCAGCCAATCAGATCGCCTCATGCAAATAACATAGACTGAGCCAGCCAATTACGTTTATGGAAGACCGGAGCATGTATTAAAGCCACTGTAATTGGCTGTTGGCCACGCTTCAGACAAGCTTTCCGTTAAGCGTTAACGCTGACGCCCTGTGTGAATGCGCCGTAATGGGTGACGTCAAGCGTTGGCGAACAGAATTGTGGATTCGTCGTCGTCGCCGCATCACTGCCGTTGCTCGCGGCAGAAGTTGAAAATTTCTCAACTTTTCAAGCGGCAACGCGAAGCGTCCGCCAATCAGATTACCTTATGCCAATTACGTTTATGGAAGACCGGAGCATGTGCTGCGGCCACTGTGATTGGCTGTTGGCCACGCTTCAGACAAGCCTTCCGTCAAGCGTTAACGCTATCGCACCGCGTGAATACGCCGTAGTGTGTTGTGATTCGGCAGCAGCTTAGCTTGCTGTTAGCTTAGCTGTCGACTGACGTATTCCCGTGGGCGGATTTTAGTCAAAAACAGTTCAACGTCATTAAAGCAGGAAGTAGAGTGCTGTAGTCCAAACCGGCTGTTCGCTGTAGGCTTTGAAAGGGGACTTTTGTTAAAGAAAATATATTGCCTCGCAGTGAACTTTGAACTTGCAGGTATTATTTATGCTGTTATTGCAACATTACACACTAAGTTTGATAAATGGGATCAGGAAGAACATGACCTTTAAAAAACTAGTTTCTGGAAAATAAAATGTGTTATATTCCGTGTTGAAAAAAGGATAACTGAACTTCAATTTTGGCGAGTTACAGCATGCAAATGGCATCAATTTGGTGAAACGGCTCATATAAAAAAAAAAACTGTAAATCATGTTCACTCAAATTGCAAAAGGTTTTATTTGGTGTAAGTAGTCTTATACAGTACTTGCTATTGTTTTAAGTATATTAACCTGCCAAACATTCATCTGATGTGTCATGATTCATTACACCGAGTATAACTGACTGACTTTACACTTTAGAGTTTTCCAGACACAGAAATGACAATATGGTTGAAATATGTAATAAATAGGGAGAAAAATAAAACTAGCCACATCCATGCAAAATCTATTTTCAATGATGCAAAATGTTTTAATATGAAATACAACTATACTTTTACAAGCCTTAAACAATTCCCAATAACTGTACTGACTGTACAATATTTAAGCTTAATCGTACTGTAGACGATCCAAATTCCAAAAGCATTGTGTATGTCAGATTAAAACAATACTGTCCTAAACAAAAAACAAAGTCCCCTCTGAAACGAAGAAACATCTTCAGCGTAAGAACAAACATTAAAAACTGGAAGATACTAGAACTCATTATTGAATATAGTCAATGCGTTAGGCTTTCTGTGCTTATTAGCTAAATAGTTTTACAAAAGAATATATAAGGCAGTTTTGTAATGTGTGTGTGTGTGTGTGTGCGTGTGTGTTAAAATCAATTTACATATTAAAAATGTTTTTTTTTAAATCCAACATCTTTACCTTTTTTTCTAAAAAATGTAAATCCCCTGAAAGCAGGGCACATAGCTATACTGTTTCTGTACATAAATATTCCTTATAAAACACAAACTAATAAAAAAAGAAAAAACACTTTTTTTACAATGTTCATATATAAAAATAACAATCTCTTTTGTCCTCAGACTCTGTCAATAATAATGAACACACCAAAGAAAAACATTAGCATGCAGTGTGAATAAAACCAGCACAAAGACACACTTTCAAATCTTGGCATTCAAATTAGTTATAGAAAACAAACATTTACTAAAGGAGCTTAAAAACTCCTCCGTGTGTTTACTTGCAGTTTTTCGTCTATTTCCATGAAGTGTAGTATTTCATACCTAAAAGTGCACTTACCTGCACAGCTACGCAATAAAAACAGGCAACTCTTCACGCGCGACACCCTTCTGTAACATTGTGCTATCTGTAAACTGTTCATGTGAGTTTGTTTGTATTGTAAAGGCATACAGTACTCAAATTTTTTTTGTAGTGCACAAGTATCAGCTTGGCTGAAAATCGATAGAAGCATGCAGTGTGCGTTCTGCAATCCACGTAGCTTAATCGGTAACATCTAAACCCAATCCAGTCATGTTGGCAGATGACAAATGCGAGTCGTCGTCGTCTTCGCTATCTTCCGTTTCATCCTCGCTGTTATTTTCCATCAAAACTTGTTGCATGGCAAGAGTTGCACTGTCTGATGAAAGCGCTTGGAAGCCGTCTACGTTCATCCCAACTGTAACCATGCTACCTGCACACAACAACAACAACAACATCATTTTATTTTTGAAAATATTCCTTACTGGAAAAGCATTTAAACACATAATACAGACCGGCCGACCTTGGACATTTTTTAGGAGTAGCAACTTACTGCAGAGGCGCAGCACGGTGTGAGGTCAGGCACGTTTGCTGATCAGTATTGACCACGTTCACATGCTCATTCACCACAACTTAATACTAAGCACATAGTTAACATCATATCTAGTTATTCAACATACAAGAAGACTATGAAGAACTCTTTTAATAAAAAAAATTATAATTAAATGTTTGTTAACTCTTTCACCGCCATTGACGAGATATCTCGTCTATTTAGAGAAAACGCTTCCCCGCCAATGACGAGATTTTCTGTCTTTCCGCAATACCGCTATTATCCACTAGGTGGAACCCGGAAGTAATGCCCTATGGCAAGCGGCTGCATGTCTGTGTATGTTTTAAAGATCGCTCTGAATGGGATCTCTATGAAAAGTCCGTCACAAAAATGGAATTATCTCTGCTTTTTGCTCGAAATGTGGTGTTTTTGCAGAAACCTACCCATATTCAAAAGCTGATTACAAAAGAACCACTCAGGGTAGGATGAAACGTTTTTTTTTTGTTTGAAAGCAGACGGTCTGTTCTTTCATTTGGTATATTGTATGTTTATATATTTAAAGAAGAACATTTTCTGGAAGGCATTAAACTTTCGTGAAAATCATGAAAAACGCTGGCGCTGGCTGGCAACTTTTTTTTTTAAACGCTGGCGGTGAAAGAGTTAAAACTACAGGGTTCCCACACCTTGGCTAACTTCAAATTCAAGGACCTTTCCAGGTCCAATACCTTGAAATTCAAGGACTAAATGTGGGACACCCGTTACATTCTGTTATCTTTTAAGATACATTATTACAGTTCCCTTTCGAGGGAACTCGCGCTGCGTCACTGCGGTGACATTTTGCGGACGCCTCCAAGGGTAAGTGTGTCTGAATGTGTATATCAAATTCAACCAATGGTGAGGTTTAACGACAAAGACAGGGTGAAATATTGCCAAAGATGGCGTTACAGGGATGCAGGAAGTATGGCAAGGGAGACGCAGCGTCTTGTTCCCTTCTCAGGGAACAACAGTTACATATGTAACCTGAGACGTTTTCATGTGTCAAACACAACTATGCAAAAAAGCATTTTGGTATGAATCAACATTCGCATACAGAAGATATAAGCATTTAAAAAGAACAGTTTAGCATGTGTGCTTAAAAAGTCTAGCATTTTTATGATATTATCCTACACTACACAGGGAATAATATGTAAACATTTTTTTTTTCAGAAAACTTTTTGCGTAAAATAGATTCAAGCACTTTTAATGACTTGTATCTATGTATGTATATTTTCAAAAAAAAAAACAAAAAAAATCCCTTGAATTTTTCCCCCAGATACACAAACTTTCAATGATTTCAAGAACCCGTGGGAACCCTGAAACTAGTTATATTTCCTAATTCAACTAAGGCCTAGTCTTGGTTTAAGATAATCCCTGTCTGGGAAAACACCCCATAAAGTAGGGAATATATTTCATAGTTTTCTGTGCTTTGATACACTTCAAAGACATTTGGCATAAGGTAACTACAATCCCAAAAAATAAACAGAACTTAAACATAATTGAAAATTGTATTGGCCTATGGCATATGTCTTTAATACATGGGACATTATGGGGTGGTTTCCCAGAAAGAGATGTATTTTAAGATATGTCAGTGGAAGTTGTTTTCAGTTTGGACAGCTCTGTCTTATCCCTGTCCGGGAAACCGCCGCCCCTATGAATAACAAAGAATCAACAAATTGTAAGTTATATCCTTTTTGAGATTTACCATTATACTGTATAAATAACAGAAAAAAGGGCTTTCTATGTCTTTTAAACAGACATTATAAATAACTAAATACTGCTATGTCCTTTTGACCGAGACTTCACATATTTTTCACTTTAGGCTATCCAATATTGTTTTGATATAGGCTAGGGCTGGGTCAAATATTAAAACAAGCTGGAACAAATATTTCCTTCAGATAAGCAGGAACATTGGATTTGAGCTATCACGCTAGGACGTTTATACTTGCTTTATTTTCCAGAAGTTTGCAGCAGTACTGATGATAATGAGTCTTTTACAAGAATTTATAATAACAATACTTGGCTGCTACTAAAATAAAGAGCATGATCGTTTGTGTAAAATATCTGCATGTTGTTTATGTAGTTTCCTAAAGTAGATCTAGTGAACTAAACAGTAATTTAATATCTGACAATACAGAATAGTAGGCTACACATTTATTGATTTTCTCAGCAATAATGCAATCATCTAGACTTGACGTTGGTTTTGATTGGCTGAGCATATCATTTGTTTTACCTCACTCATCATCTCTACATTCTGCATTCAACCAAAATCAAAAATCTGATGTCCATCTACAGAAGCCAGAAATGATCGAGTCAGAATAAGATTACGAAACTAAAGCTAGTTTCTTAATGATTAATGTTTTCTCGCGTGCTGTCACCTGTATTTCTGAGTGAACGGTAGCTGTGTGCTACAAAAAAGAAACACGTACAGATGCTCATGGACATTGATTTCTGCATGCTCACGCCAGTTTGTACTTTCTGTTAAAGGCGGGGTGCATGATTTTTGAAAAACACTTTGGAAAAGGGACTCGGGTCGAGTACCAAGACACACTTGTAGCCAATCAGCAGTAAGGGGCGTGTCTACTAACTGACATCGTTGCCTGGGTTGCGTATGTGTGGGGTGGATCTATCAAAAGAAGTTCCAGATTCTATTGGGGTAGGGGCGTGTTTGTTTAGGTGATTTAAAATATCAACATTGGCTTTTAGAGATCACGTACCCCGCCTTTAAATGCCACTGCAACGTGTTTACATGTGTGAATTACGTTTCATACAGCTCAGTTTTTTGCCGCTATTAACAATGTAAATGAATATACTGGCAAATAAAGTAAAAACTTTAGCTTGAGGCACAACACAGGACTCTTGGGCACAACAAATTTACACTGGAGCGATGCCCCTGGTTGGCAGGCTTATTAAAATAGATGCAATAAAAATTCCGATACCCTGCCCGTTTACCTTTGAAACGGTGTTTTGAACCGTCCTCCCTAGTAAAACCACAATATGAAGATGGACCGAGAGGGAAGAAAACCAATTCCTCTTGTAGCTTTATCAAATTTAACTCTTTCCCCGCAATCGACAAGTTAACTCGTAAAAGAAAGTGCTTCCCTGCCAATGACGAGTATTTCCGGCTTTTCCACAATACCGCGTTTATCCACCAGGATCTTCCGCAACTTATACAACCCGAAAGTTTTGAAAGCAGAGAGTCTGTTATTTCATTTAATATATTGTATGTTTATATATTTAAAGAACATTTTCTGAAAGGCATTAAACCTTTGTGAAAATCATGAAAAATGCTGGCGCTGGCTGGCAACTTAAAAAAAAAAACACTGGCAGGGAAAGAGTTCAAATTATTAGTGCTATGATTGGTCGAAGTTTAATTTTCCCAACAGGTTGCTGCCCAATGCGTTTATGCCCATAGATGAGTTGCCTATAGTGCACAAATGCACAGACAGTTGAACTAAAAGCCATCAATGACTATTTGCATATTTTAAAGTGACAAATCGTAGCGTAGTTTGATATCTAAATGCGCATCTGCTACCAAAATGCGTAAAGGTTGGCAGGTCTGCACAATACCAATGACAAAGGACATTCTTGGTTTATGGCAGAAGATATTTTGAGGTAATACCATCTGGCATTGTGAGCTCTTGCTGGGTGCCAGGAGAGACGATGGAGTCAGACCAGAAGCGATGTAGCGGGCGGCTCTGAGCAGTTTTCTTCTTAGCTTTGGTTGTCTCTGAGGAGCTGGCATCCAACATTGGCTGCAAGATCCTTCTACGAGCATTGATGAACCTGAAACATAGACCCATTTGACATCATAAATACAGAAACATAAGGAACACAAAGGTGCTGGTTATGTAGTGCCTTTTAAACCATTCACCTATAGGCTTTCTATGATGTTTAGGAGGCCTTCGGTAGCTAAGCATTACACAACTGTAATCATAATGGTTTTAGTTTACCATCATTTATCTAAATCAGCACTTCTCAAAGTCCAGACTCCTGACTCCACTTTGTACTTCACATGCAATAACGGATCTAAACTTGTTATATAAAGTTGGTTTCTTAAAGTTATAAGCATGTTTATTAAAAAAGGTTTTGTTATAACCAATGGTTCTGGACTTTTGACATTGATGATCATTTAAAATGGACTTTTGAATGTAAACTTTTGAGAGCCCCTTCTAAATTGTGTAACGGTCAGATTGACTTACCAATTATTGACTTGGAGTAAAGTCAAGTTAGTTTGAGTCGCAATCTGTTTCTTCTCTTCTTCAGTAGGATAAGGATGCTAGATGAAGAAATTGAGTGTTAATACATTTAAACCGGCTAACAAAAAAACAAAAAAACAATTCACTTAGTAACTTGAGTAAATTGAGTTTCCTCACTGCAATATGTTGGAAAAGCCAGGAGCGCATGACATTGGTGGCTTGTTTGGGAAGAACACCGCGTTTGTTTTTAGGCGAGCTGTCATCTGCACCAAAGAAACTCAAGTCCTGACTGAGCTGAAGTTGGAGCTGTCAGGAATGAACACAGTTTGAGTTTAGTTGTGATCTGCGTGTAAACGGGTTACCTGTAGTCTGTGTAATGCAAACCTGTGAGTTCTGAATATGTATTCCAGGTGAGATGGCTTGTGTCACAACTTGCCCCTGTGGTGTGACTACGGTCACTGGATGATATACTGTGTTACCTGCGTACAATAAGGATATTATCAGGGTGAGAGAAACTCAGAAACTATTTAAGATGATTTAAAAGAAACGTTCATCCCAAAATGAAAACTTTCTCATTATTAATTTACCCTCATGTCAATTGAACCGCCAATGTCTCTCTTTCTTCTTCAGAACCTAAACGTAGATTTTTAAAAGTGTTTTTTGTTACTATGGGAGTGGACAGTGACCAAGGTAATCAACATCCATTACCATAGTAACCAGAAAACCCCTCTAGCTTCAAAAGGACTTTGAAGTGTTAAAAATGAATAATTCCACCTGACTTGGGTCACATATTTTAAGTGGTCTGAAGACATTTACTCTTACACTTTCTTGTTGTGGTTATTTCAGTTGTCAAAACCCCCAAAGCAACACTAAAAAAAATCTGTTTTGGGGTTCTGAATAACAAAGAAAGACAATAGGGATCAAACAACATGAGGGTGAATAAATAATAACAAAGTTTTAAAAGTTTTTGGGTGAACTATCCCTTTAATGTGTAATGTACCTGTAACCACTTGTGATGGATTGACTGTTGCCATGGTAACACTGCCTTGTTGAAGGCCTGATGTAGGCACCACAATGCCCTGAGGGCTGAGGGCGGCCGCGAAGGAGCTGGACATCTGCAAAAACAAACAAAATCTCCTTAATGTAAAACACTCGCTGTGGTTTAAAGGTGCAGATGTGGTTTTAAGTGTAACTTTTAGAAGGATCTTTTGACAGAAATGCAATGTAGTATACATGACTATATTATCAGTGGCTTCGGTCAACAGCGCAACGCATCTTCACATCCCCATCAAACAGCGTATCTATTGCGGACAATTTCATCCTCAAACCAAACGTTTAATATATGCATGCATTTTAAAGTTTTGAGCGTTTTTCCCTCACAGCGCGCACACACAGCATCAGTGCACTTGAACAGAGCGATCTCTCTCATGTCTTAAAGCTACATTAACTCAATCTCTTAAAGGTGACATAGAATGATTGAACGGGGTATTTATCCTTGTTCTGTGATGTGACATGTAGACAAAAAATTTTTTGTTTGGGTCTGTAATGCCTTAGAAGATTCCTAAAAACCTCTCTCAGATAGCTCTATTAGGGTGGGGGATTTTAAACAAGTGGTTTTGCACCTATTTGGCTCCCCCTACTGGCTTAACTTGCAATCTCATCACTGATTGGCTGACTTTGCTGCCATTCAAAAAATGTGGAGAGGCAGTTAGATGCCTGTGATGTCATAAGCATCAGTTTTTCAGATTGGGCCGTTTTCAGGCTGACATTTCTAAAAGAGGAATTTCTATGAGACTGAGATGTTTAGCATGTTTAGCACTTTTTGTATGTTTGTGAATGTGGGTAGACTACCATTATTCAACAAAGACAAGGTAAAAATGGTTTTTCATTCTCTGTCCCCTTTAATAAAATCAGTCTCTGCTCTTGACTTAAAAACTGTTGTACTTTATACAAATGTGTGTATATTTAATTCATACAGTTAAGACTGTAAAGTCTTTCATTATTTTTATAATTTCTTTATTTTATGTTATTTATAAATCACTCGGGGTTATCTGGTTTAACTATTTGGCTTGTGTTTTGTTTCCGTGCACTTCAGGCATTTTTACTTCTGACGTTATTTTATTTAAATTATTTATTTATTATAAACGTAAAATTCTGATCTAATTTAGGTTAGTAAATTTTAGATTGCTTTTAGTTGAATAAGTGCTACGCTGTTGCATGCTGGCGGATGCAATTTAGCCAAACGCGCTAGGTGCTCTCTGCGTGTAAATATTAGGATCATATTTAGGAGTTCATCAAACAAAGTCAAGAAACTGATTTTTTTCGACAGGTATAGGTTTAAAAAGTATTTAAAACAGGGTGGTTATCTTGTCAAAAGATAAACTACAAAACAGGTAAGCCGTTTCTTTACATTTTGGCGATGACATAAAAAATCTGCACCGAACCTATATTTATGCCTGACACGGCTTTCTCTCTTGTGATTTAATATTATGGTCGGTGTTCACTTTCAAATGATAAAAAAGGGATTCCTAAAACAAATGCTGTAAGAATCATCAGGTGTTTCTGTATCTAAAGTCAGTACAGAGATGATCAAAGTCAAAGTAAGCAAGCAGGTATTTGTGTGCAAAATAATAAAGCGTAGTGTCTATAAAATCATTAATTTCAGTCTTTATCTTGTAATAAATTAACATTTAAGGAATTGTATATAAAGCTTACTTTTTATCATTTACTGTAACAATCACAAATTATATGTCATTTGTCGTTTTTTGGTCATGACTGCTTTGATGCGCTAAATCGTAAAATTAAATAAAATCTCAGAATTTTAGCCAGGGTTTTCCAGAGGATCACATTTGTTATTTAATGTTTAGTTATTAAAATGTTTTTGTTATATCTTTGTGTGATGTTCTGTAGATTGTGGCTTTAAAATGTTATGAGGAATCATTTAACAAAGTTTTAGTCACTTTATCAGAAAGTTGTTTGTGTGCTGCTTGTGAAAGAAAATAAAAGTTACCCATTTGTACCTGGTCTGTCCCCCTCCCAACGCATGCACACACACATAGATGATTCGACTATTGGTCGACTTTAGAAAGATACGACAACTCGAATATGTAAATGCTTAGTCGATGACACCCCTATGACATGGCAAAACATAAAGGAATGCCAAAATGTACCCTAATCATGAAAAGTGCAAAAGTAAGTACAAGTATCTACCTGATCGTGGACTGGAGAGTACGGGCTGTCCGAGTCTCCACTCAGCAGCGTCTCGCTGTTCATCTTGGTCTTGAGGCAGGAAATGTAACGACTGCAGAAGTCCTTGCACAGATCACTGACTTTCTCCAGCTCTAACAGATGAATCCTCAGCACCTGGATGGCCTTGACCATCTAAGAACATAAAAAAACACCAATGTCAGTATCGATGACAGGATGGTAGAAATTAAGCAAAACTTTGAAACAGCATCTGGGTTACTCCTACCAAGTTATCAAGGTCAGAATCGTCACTGAAGAAAGCCTTGCCCTCTTTCTCTTGACTGTGTACAAAGTTCTGAATGTCCACATCAAAACTGGCAGAAGATACAGCGTCTGCACCCTGAGTGGACTGCTCACACTTCTCAAACAGCAGAGCCAGAAGAGGGAAAAGTGGATGTCTGGGATTTGAAAACAACCATGTTTGTTCAAAGACATCTTACACATCTAACACCATAGGTCTTGTATAATATATAATACAATAAACCTGTCATTATACAGTATAAGAGGTAAGATTTTACACAAGAGCTGTTGAGTACATTATGATAACAATCATGTTACCTATAAATAGAGGATTTGTCAGCATCCATTTGTGTCTGCTGTTCAGAGGATGCAGGGGTGTTTGATGTTCCCATGTTTCCATTGGCAAAGCCCTTTTCAGGGTCACTGTCCAAATGCTCCATTACCTGCATCTAATAAAGTGATGGGATTGTCAACATCAAATGCGACTTTTATGGCAAGATTGAAACAGTTTGAGATAAATGAGGCAAAACACAAACATAACATAAAAGGAAAAAAGAGGTTTTAACATCAAACCCATCTATTAAAACACTGCACAATTGCAAGTGAATAGGACAAATGAATAATATATAAGCCTAAATAATAATCATTTTATTTTTCACTGATTCTAATTTTTTGATGGTCCAACTAAAGCAGTGTCCTTTTGCTTAGTGTCATCTTAAAAATAACTTATTATTACATTTATATATTGAATTGTTTTCCCCACTTTATTATTATTACTACACTGTATTTTTCATATGCACAGTACTGTTATACTGTACAATGTTTTACTGTATAATGTTTTCTGAAAAAAAAGTGTTTAAGCCAACAAGTAGTGTTTACAGTTTAAGGTCAGCTCAGGCTTAACTGTGAAAAAGCATGGACAAAAATTCACCACAAAACAAAAAAGCTCATTTAAAAAAAAGGTTTCAATAGAAACTAAATTAGGGATGCACCGATATGGAAATTTTGGCCGATACCGATAACCGATAACTCTTTATATTTGGGGGCCGATAACCGATATATATATAGGCCGATGAATATTCATATTAATTTCACAATGAAAAACTCCCAGACCGCGGACTAGCATACCCTTCTTGAGCCCGCAACACGTGTCATCTTCGTGCTATGTCACAGAAAGCACCAATCAAAACTCCACATGGCCAGCAATGAGAAAGTGAAGTGGTTCAACAAACTGAAATAATCCATCATTTATCGGCTTTCATTTATCTGCCTAATTTTGCTATCAGACCGATAACCGATAATATAAAAAATAAGCAGTTATCGGCCGATAACGATATGTCGGGCGATGTATCGTGCATCCCTAAACTAAATGTTAAGACAGTAAGGGCTAACTTAATTGCAGATGTTTAATACTTAAAGGAACATGACGACTTTTTGGGATTTTAGCTTATTCACCGTATCCCCCAGAGTTAGATAAGTCCATACATACCTTTATTATCTCTGTGCATGCTGTAACTCTGTCTGACACCCCCACCGCTAGCCTAGCTTAGAACAAAGACTGGAAGTAAATGGCTCCAGCTAGCATACTGCTCCCAATAAGTGACAAAATAGTGGCCAAGTGATTAGCGCAACTCTGAGCAAACTCTCTGCTCCTTACCGCGGGTCTTCTTGGGTGCTGCAAGCAAATCACTCTGCATAAGTAGCAGTGCTTCGCCTTCTGTGAATATAGTTCCCAGTATATATACTGTTAAAAGATGGCTGTGTCTCATATGACCTTGTTATTTGTACAATCTGTGACTATACAAATTCCAAAATATAAATAGGAAAATGTTGGCTTTTTTGTCACTTATTGGGAGCAGTATGCTAGCTGGAGCCATTTACATCCAGTCTTTGTGCTAAGCTAGGCTAGCGGTGGGTGGGTCAGACGAGAGTTACAGGATGCAGGCAGATGAAAAGTGTATATGTATGCACTTATCTAAGAGGCTGTTTACACTTGGCATTAACATGCGTTTTCATCGATCGGATCACAAGTGGACAACATTAATGCCAGGTCTAAACGGTGTTCAAAACTTTTTGAGCTCGTCCACATTCGACCACTTTCAACCACATTCAGAGTTAGTCGAAACCCCTTTCGATCGGATTGCTTTTGTAGTGTAAACGCACTTGTGGTTGAATGTGTTCGAACAGCCACACGTGACTGCCTTCTCTCCGCCCATTTATATAAGCTGAGGTACTAAACACAAGTTTTACGTCTTTTTTTTACTTCTGGTGTGAACACACGGTGAACAGCGCTATTTTTATCCTTTTATTGATACAACTAAAGCATCTGATCTCCGTAGTTTCGTTTTGAAAGCGTGTGAAAGTTGCGCGATCCTATTTCATCAATTGCGCTGAAAATTCAGAGAAATTTCAAACAAATAACTGTAGAAAACTCTGTGCAGCATGTTTACTTGCTAAACATACAGTGGCGCGTCCATATAAACTCATAATTACTCCCGCTCGCGTTTGAATGACAGAAGAGAGACTCACGCACTGTCTCACAGACCACCCCCTCACAGTATTCAAGACAGAAGTGGTCAAAAGTGGACAAAAGAGACAGATTTAAATACCAGGTGTAAACGTGATGTGTCTCTCTCGTCCACTTGTGATCCGATTGATGAAAACACATCTTAATACCAAGTGTAAACAGCCCCTAACTCAGGGGGATATGGTGAATAAGCTAAAATCCCAAAAAGTTAGCGTGTTCTTTTAAAGTTACCAACCTAAGCAGTTGAGGGACATCTAGTGTATACTGTAAGTATCTAATAGTCTACTGATTTAGAGTTGTTAGTAGTTGTTAAACTTGAATATATCATGCCCACCTGCTGGTCTCCCTCTTGATATTGCTCTATAGACACAGAATGGGCAGCCATCATATTCAAAGTGGCCACTGCCAACACAGGGGCATTATATGGGCAGGCAGAAGGAAGTGACCTGAGAATAACAGCACACAAACTTACTAAAATAAACATTAAAATATCTTTAGTGGTTAAATAGCCCACCCAAAAATGTAAATGTCACCATTATTTACTTGTTCTTCACTCACTTACTCCTAAAAATGTACAGTGACTTCTTCATAGAATAAAACTGAATGAAGACTGGGGCGTCAACACCATTAAGTGTCCCACCACAGGACCAAGTCTTCTTAAGCAGGGGTTTCAAACTGGGATCCAGGGGCCTCCAGAAGGTCTTAAGGGGTCCCCAGACCCAGAAAATAAAAATTTGTAAAAAGGTCTCCCAACCTTTTTTACTGTATCATTTCTAGGTGTTTATATTTATTTCAAAGTATTTATCACTGATTTTTTGCTACCAGAATTGTTTATACTTCGTGTTTTGTTACTATAAAGTTCCTAAAGTTCCTAAAGCAGAATTCTTTGTAAAGCTGCTAGGAACAAGATTTATTGTGATTGTACTTGAACTTGAAATGTTTCTCCTCAGGTTTACACATTTAACTCTAATTGTAGCCAAATTTTAAATTTGATAAAACAATATGTTGTCTTTATAAAAACCACACTATTTATTAGGGGTGTAACAATACATTGATATGGATCGATACATCAATTCCTCACGATTTGAGGTAGTTTTATTTTGACACTCTCCAACATCCTCATTCCTTGACATAAAATCCATCAACACATTTCCACCAAAGCGAGCATTTTTGTTTATTTTCATCTTCCAGTGAATGCGATGCAACACAGACAAAAGATGAGCGTGTGTTCAGCACTGATATCGAAATCTGTAAATGAAATCGCATCAAAGAATTGTCCAATGTATCTGCATAAATCGCATCGCTGGCAAGAGAAAATCTATTTTGTATAAAATGTCCGATTTACACCCCTAATATTGATCTAAATTGTTTAAATGTTTCTTCATACTTTAAAATAAATACAAATAGATATACTTCAGCAAGGGGCCTCATGAAAAGTTCATATTTGGGGGTCCTTAGCATCAAAGTTTGAAAGCTGTGCTAAAGTAAAAGATACAGCTCTGTGTAAGGAACCAAAATTGTAACAGCACCCAGTCCTCAGACATTATCTTTATTATATGGAAAGGAGTAGGCAGGATATCATAAAACACTGACACATTGTGTTTTATAGAAGCAAGCTCTGTAAACAACAAAGGTGAGACTATAATAATGAAAGTAATAGGATTTTCAACTAAGCTACTTCTTCAATTACAACACGCATAACAAAACTTCATATGTAATATTTTATTATATAGGTGCAATTGCTTGACAACTGAAGTTTTCCTCTCAGTGGATGGCATCTGCTTATTCTACAGCAGGGGTTTTCACACTTTTTGATGGCAGGCACCACCACATATGATGAACCTTTAGCAAGCAACCCCTTTTCTAAAATACATATCCATATTTTTTTATAAAGTGTGTTAGGTAAAACGTAATTGTGATATAAAGAAAGCAAATTGTTAAACTAAAATAATTGGCTACACATACTGTTCAAAATTGTTGCTTTGTCTCATCTCTTGAAATTTTCTGGGGACCAGTTTGATAACCCCTGTTCTAGAGGACAATAATTTTTGGACCCAACTGTGTCACGAGCAAAGATAAGCAGTCAATAGTTTTGTAAACTTTTAGGACTAAGTTAAACAAAAGTATGGCAAAAAAAAAGCCACTTTGGCCAATTTTTGTTTTGTATTCTTTACGCTATATTTCCTTACTTTACATCGGTTTAATGGCACGTTATAAAGTGGGTTTTATGCATTCACACCTTGCTCCTACAAACAAATGGCATACTATACAAAACTTAATCCAACTGGTATTAGCATGTAAATGCATTTTGAGCACTAGTGACTAGAGCACCATACGCCATTTCCATGTTTTACAACACACACCCACTCGCTAGCGTCTCGCACCTCCGATAAAGTGGATATCCAGAAGGCAACACTTTGTTGTTCACTGATTTTAACATTTAATCAACATGTGAACTAAGCATGTTTTTGAAATAATATGCACATATGTCGTTGACTAATGCAACGAAACAAATTTACGGTCGCGTCGTAACTTATATTAGCAAGGGCACGTGAGTCGATATCAACTCGAATGTTATAAATAAATAATAAACTCTCATTAGCAAAAGCTAAATCCGTTTTAAAAGCGAATTGTTACAATTATTCAATGTAAACAATAAACGAAGGCACTCATGTCAGTCCGCGGCAATATGCATGTTCGTTTAGCCATCAGCTCCGAGTTAACGTAAGTAAATAAATATCGTTATCTAGTATAAATAAACACAATGACAAATGTATAATTGGTTTTAGCAGCGTTTAGTAAAGAAAAAAACGCAATGATTCCTTATGAAAAAAACGTTAAGCTAGTCGTTGTTAGCTAGTGCTCTAGCCTGTTAGCAAACACAGGGTCTCTATAGCAGCACACACAGCGCGTGCTGTTAGAGAAAAAGCTTTCATCACAATCTAATTATTCAAGTTTATTTAATTTTACAAGCCAGGTCATCGATGTTACCACGGGTTTAATATCCAGTTCAAGCAAAAGTATCTGTAATTACACTTTATATTAAAAGCAAACGTAATTATTTTGTCTAGACAGACGAGTGTTTTCTCTATCGCTCGTTTGGCCTGATGAGAGCGGTGAAAGAGGGAGACAAGGAGCCGCCAAGACCCGGGCCTTTACTTAGCGCTCGCCCTTGCTAGAATAGAGACCTCCTGTCGTCAAAAAAAGCCGACATTTTTTTTCTTTCAAAGATTTTTACACTAGGACTGACTCGACTGTCCCATGCAACTCCCATGAGCCCCCAACAGCTACACGCTCTTTCACTCAGCTCCAGGCATTTTTGTGTGTTGCTCGGATTGTTTGATTGATAGGGAACGGAAAAGACGAGTTTGAGTGACAGCTTACCTGGGTGCCAATCTTCGTCACACTGACAAGCGTTTGCAGCAATCGGGATCCGCATTTGTCGCGCTGCGTCATCACGCAAGGGGACGCAGGGCATTCTGCTCCTGAATATTAATGAAGAGGGAGGAGAAATGACGCCTCAGTTTTAGCCCACTGTGAATGTTTTGAACACTCCCCGTTATAGGATTTTGTCATAAACTGTAAAAAAACAAAATAATAAAAAAAATAGGATTTTATGTTGAACGCCAAAATGTTTTGTTTTTCTAATTCTAACTTTGTAGTGCTTTTGCAAAGTTAATAAAATACATTTTCTGTTGGCCCAGTTCAGCTATTTGTTCAGCTTTTACTATCCCTACCACTAACATATTTTGTTTTTAGTAACATTATTATTATATTATCAGCAAGGCTGCAAATGGCAGAAATGCACCTGGGACTCTAATAACAACATAACATTTTCCTCCTATGCTTTCGAGAGTATTTAAATCACAATAACTTTTAATAATAAAGTTGTCTCCAGGTTCAAGAATTTTTTTGTGTGTGAAAATTTGGATGTTTTATTTAATGGATATTTTGAATAAGAGGAAAAATCTGAAGTGAAAGAATTTCAGTCATACAGTACCCCTGTGACTGTGAAGTATCATGTGACAAGCTTGATGATGCTTTATAATAAAAAAAGTTGCAATAATTTTTTTAAAATGCTATCAAGTTGTTTAAATATAATTCCTTTCAATTCCACCATTTCAAAAAGTCTATTCAGTTTAAGGTTGAACCCCTCAAAATTCACTCCCGGGACTCCGCCACCCCACCCCCCGTTTCCAGCACTGAATATCAGATAATCAAAGTACAATTGGGTAGTAGACGCATTACATGTTCACACCTCTATTGTCTACACTGCTTGAAAGGCATTCAGTTGGCCTGGATCAATCCCACAATCCATAACACCATTTGTATTGTTTAACCCTGGTTTGCAAGTAGAAAAAATCCTGTATAATGTTAAAATTGAGTGGAACTGGATCACAATAGGTCCACATCTAATTAAATGCCAAATTATATCTGACACACATTTAAAATGTATGGCTACTGCAGCCATAGCCAAATTATAACTATGTAACTAGTGACGTAAACAGTAGTATTTAAATATTTTCCTAACTTTCCTACTAATTTGTATATGAAGCTTTTAAATGATCCTGCTTGTGTTTGTAGATTTTAAGACACCATAGAGCAAAATTCCTAAAAACAACTCAAAACTCAGATAAAGTTATATCATATATTTTAATATCAGGATTCTGGCCCAAATCTTAGGATTTGTCAACATGTCATCTAAAGAACAAGGGAACATATGGAAAAAACAAGATAGCGAGATACTGAAGGCTCAGTGACTGGGTGAGGGTCTGCCAGAGGAGGGCTGAGGCAGACGATGTTTAGACATCTCTACATCCATATCAGCAAAGGTGTACATGTTGTAGTGGTGGTGCTGTAGGTTCTTGTATGTGGTGTTATCAAAGGGTTCAGGCTCTGGTTCTGGCGCTTTCACTGGTTGTTGTTCTGGAAAGAAAGTAAAAAACATGTAAGACATGTAGAACTGGAAACATTTATTTTATCCAAGAGAGCAAAGGTTACAATCTGACACAATTCCTTACTCTTCAAATGGATTTCTGAATGTGTACACATTTCATAGTGATACAGTAATCACTACAGTAAAACCCCCAATGTGGTCATCAACATCACATCAAATTTCTTCCTGCACTACTGTACTTCTGTCACTTATGAGTTAAAATGAATTAAATATAGCAAATTGCACATTATCATGTTATTATTCTACTTTTTTACCATAAAAGTCCATTTTAAACAATATTATAATACCTAAAAGTTTTAATGACATAAAAAAAGAGTTAAACCATAACTAATAAAAAAAACTCCCCACATTTGTAAATTTCAGCTTATTAGAGGGAAATGCATTCAGCAAGGTATTTAAAAATAAATAGGACAAAGGAAATGGAGTGAGATATTATGAATAAGACAGATCAGCCTCACATATTCCTAGCCTAAAAATATGAGTACTGGAAGCTGTAACTGGAATAATAATAGATTAGCTTTGGATACTGAGAAAAAACATGATGACACAAATTGAATATTTAACTCACAAACTAAGAGGTGTACATGAGGCAGTAAATAAAGTCAGCACTGGAAGTATATGTTCATATAAATAGGGACAAAGAGTGAATAAGCAAAGAATAAATGTTGTAAAAACATTTGAGAGAAAGACAAGAGTGAAAACGGTGCTTCTATTGCCCAAAAGACATCTCTAAAATAATAAGAGCAAACTGCTTAAATGAGTAGACTTCAGGAGGGGTAAAATGATTTGGTAGAAAAATAAAAAAATACTTAAAAAATACCAATCCATTTGTTGTGATAATATTTGTTGTATGATTATTCACACAACAAGCCACAATAAACAAACAAATATTTAGTTATTTAGATTATGAAGTACATTTTAAATATACATTCTCATCCCAAGCTGTTTAGTATATATTTTATATAAGCAAAAACAAAACACCATTCTACCCCTTCAAAGTCTTTACACAGTGATTTCTTTACTGGAGGTTGACAAATGCCTGTATAGTTGCATGTGCGTAACCATATCATGAACAAGATGTTTTCTTATATAGTTGTTATTGTTTCATTAATTCATTTATTAAGTGTGTTACTACATTTATTTATTTATTCAACTATGGTTATATACAATCACCTAAAGGATTATTAGGAACACCATACTAATACTGTGTTTGACCCCCTTTCACCTTCAGAACTGCCTTAATTCTACGTGGCAATAATTCATCAAGGTGCTGAAAGCATTCTTTAGAAATGTTGGCCCATATTGATAAGATAGCATCTTGCAGTTGATGCAGATTTGTGGGATGCACATTCAGGGCAGGAAGCTCCCGTTCCACTACATCTCGAAGATGCTCTATTGGGTTGAGATCTGGTGACTGTTGGGGCCATTTTAGTGCAGGGAACTCATTGTCATGTTCAAGAAACCAATTTGAAATGATTCGACCTTTGTGACACGGTGCATTATCCTGCTGGAAGTAGCCATCAGAGGATGGGTACATGGTGGTCATTAAGGGATGGACATGGTCAGAAACAATGCTGGGGTAGGTTGTAGCATTTAAACAATGCCCAATTGGCACTAAGGGGCCTAAAGTGTGCCAAGAAAACATCCCCCACATCATTACACCACCACCACCAGCAGCCTGCACAGTGGTAACAAGGCATGATGGATCCATGTTGTTATTCTGTTTACGCCAAATTCTGACTCTACCATCTGAATGTCTCAACAGAAATCGAGACTCATCAGACCAGGCAACATTTTTCCAGTCTTCAACTGTAATTTGGGTGAGCTCGTGCAAATTGCCTCTTTTCCCTATTTGTAGTGGAGATGAGTGTTACCCGGTGGGGTCTTCTGCTGTTGTAGCCTATCCGCCTCAAGCTTGTGTGTGTTGTGGCTTCAGTCAAAGTTGCTCTTCTATCAGCTTGAATCAGTCGGCCCATTCTCCTCTGACCTCTAGCATCAACAAGGCATTTTCACCCACAGGACTGCCGCATACTGGATGTTTTTCCCTTTTCACACCATTCTTTGTAAACCCTAGAAATGGTTGTGAGTGAAAATCCCAGTAACTGAGCAGATTGTGAAATACTCAGAGCGGCTTGTCTGGCACTAACAATCATGCCACGCTCAAAATTGCTTAAATCACCTTTCTTTCCCATTCTGACATTCAGTTTGAAGTTCAGGAGATTGTTTTGACCAGGACCACACCCCTAAATGCACTGAAGCAACTGCCATGTGATTGGTTGATTAGATAATTGCACTAATGAGAAACTGAACAGGTGTTCCTAATAATCCTTTAGGTGAGTGTACAGTACAGTACAGTAGCTTAAAATGAATTTGTAAAAATCAGATTGCGTGTGTTTTTTGTCATTCACAACAAGATCAGATTCCAATCAGATATGTAGAAAAATCAGATTTGGATGGACAGTGTGAACAAGGTCTAAATGTCGTGTGTAATGGAAAGACTGCATGCTCCTTTAGCAATGCACAGGAAAGAGAGATCTACTAAACTACAGTAAAAGAAAAAATTTTTCTGTAAAAAGATGCCATGTTTATTTCTCTCCCTATTGACCAACCTTCTTGAGAAGAAGTAACATGGTTAATTTGACGTTTACTATGCAGACAGAAGAGCAGTAACTGTTGAATTTCTAAAAAGCCATTTTAATCCTAAACCCAGGGTACATTTAGTCAAAGCAGCAGAAGTAGTAGATGCTAAAGAAGCTGTCATGCAAAGTCATGCAAATTTTAGTTATTTAGTTAAATTACCAAAATAATTCACCCAATGAAGATGAAATGCTGTGAAACTATGTGAGGAAAGCGATTTGTGCAAGGGAGACAAGCAATAGCAATCCCACTGTAGCCATGAAAGATATTATTGTTAAATAAATGAAAAGAAAAATGTGTTTTTGTGGAGTGTGCTGGATCCACAGAGATAAACTGAATAAAGATGATGCATGGTGTACCCTGAGGTGTCTCAGCCAGGGACTCAACGGCATCAGCGGCCACAGGTGCAGCATCTTTCAGATCTTCTGAAGGGGTCGTCTCAATCCCTGTCGCACCATCGACTTTGGCCAACGACTCTGATGAAGCCTCACATTCAGGTTTAGCCACAACTTCTTGAAGAGCCTCGGAGATAGCATCTATAGCTTTGGCAGGACTAGATTCAACTTTGGGGATGGCCTTTACATTAGCAGTCTCTTGTGCCTGTTCTAGTGCAGCCTTTGCTTTGGTTTCTGGTTCAATTTCAATTATTTCTTCATTAGAAGTCGTTTTAACTTCTGGAGCAACGTCCACCATCTCATCTGTTGAGACAACTTTAATGGATTCACTGGTAACTTCAGGAATTGCTTTAGTTGTGGAGGAGGATAATATAGGGGCAGGGTCTATAAGGGTCTCCCTCTGGCTGCCTGCTTCAGTGCTTTGGGTAAGCAATTCTTTGGGCTTTGCTTGCTTCACAGCTTCAGCATCTTTTGGCGATTCTCTAACTGAGGCACTGGGTCCGATAATTGAATCACCGTGCACCTCTTTCTCTGCAATATCTACTTGTTTTTGTTTGTAAACTGAATCTTTCTTTTCATCTGCTGCTTTCTCTCCAGATTTGTCCACTGGTTCACTCTTTGGTTCCTTCTCAGATTTCTCATCATCAGAATCAGAGTCAGAATCACTGGATGATGATGATGACGAAGAACTGTCCTCCTGATCTTGCTTTACTTCTGTCTCAGCTTGAGAGGCCCTGCTTCCTTCACTTGCTTTATCGACCTTATCGGCATGTTGGACTTCGGTGATCTCAGCTTCTTTTTTGGTGACTTCAGCTGCTGTATCAGCAACAGGGCTGTCAGTTGTTATCTCATCAACATCAGTAGAAGAAATAGTCTCAGCAGATTCTGTTGTTTTGGTCAACTTTTCCGAGGTTGCAGATTTAGTGATAGATGGAGGCTGTATTGTAGTGGCAGCCGCAGCCAACACAGAATCTGCCGTCACAGTTTTTGCACTAGACTCAGTTAAAGATGTGTCTTTGGGAAATCCTGCGGCAGACCCCTTAGAAGGGAAGGCAACTGTGGGCTTATAGGCCAAAACAGAGGCCCTTTCTTTGGCTGAGAAAATGGTAAATGGGACAAAAAATATATAAGATGGTTTCTGTATTACATTGAAGAAATCCTTCTGTTCAATGAAACCAATATTCCCATAAACACCACAGTTGGAAAACATTACACATCCTATCAGTCCTGTGAAGTCATTGAACGGGTAAAGTCTTATCTCTTCCAAATTGTTTGCTGATCCTACACTGCAAAGTACCAATGAAATCCTACAAAATGAAATTAAAGTTAAAGTGTAATAGAAATGAATAAGACGAGGGTCTTCCTTTACTAACACAGGGATTGGCTTCATTGACTAAAGACAGGTCTTCCTTTTCTATAGCTCCCATACTGAACACTGCAATATTTCCTTTTCATTTTTATCTAATTTAAAGGGGACATATCACAAAAATCTGACTTTTCCATGTTAAAGTGCTATAATTGGGTCCCCAGTGCTTCTATCAACATAAAAAATATGAAAAAGAACAACTCAGTAACTTAGTTTTGGTAAACAATTCTCCGCAAGCATGTGAAAAAAATTTGCTTCTCTTGTGATGTCAGAAGGGGATAATACAGCCCCTTAATCGGCACTATCCAACCACAGCACTGCCATTTAGTGCAGAGATAAGCTCATTTGCATTTGAAAGGACACACCCAAACGGCACATTTTTGCTCACACCTATAAAGTGGCACCTATATTTTATCATGCTATAATAAATTATCTATGTGGTATTTTGAGCTAAAACTTCACAATCACAAACATACTCTGGGGACACCAAAGACTTATTTGACATTTTATAAAAGCCTTGTGAAATGTCCCGTTTAAATTAAAAGAAAAATGTGCTAAATATTGTGGTTATTAACAAATATAAAAAAATCCCTTATAGTTCAGAAAACATGTAGGATGAAATGTTTGTTAAAATGCATTTATCTAAAATATCTGGAAAGCTCCAAGAGTTTTACCATTGTAAACGTCTGCACCCTTGAATATGAATATGATAATGACATGAAATTAACTTTTACTTGACAAATATTACATAAACACAAGTAATCATGCAGTAGAGACAACCATGAGTGAAGTTAAATGAGTATAAATGCGTGAACATGAGAAAAATCAAACTTAAGAAGGTTAGGTAATGTGAAATAAAAGGCATGCGCTTACTCTTACTCGCACCCTTTGCCTTCTTTGCTGGTTTGGGTGGGGCGTCCGCTTTAGTGCATAGTGCTGCAACAAGTGGGGTAGGGTGTGTGCCCCAGCTTTCACGCATGAAACACTACATAAATACAAAAAATTATATAGGGCATACATCTTTTCTAAATATATCTACAAGCCTCAAAAATCCTTCAACCCGATTAGACAAAAATATTAAGTACGCAACAGCTTTATCCACTGCCGATTTTAGAACAGACAACTGTTTACTTGTCATCACTAACATCGCAAGCAACAGGCGCTTAATTTAATATCGGCATATATACAAAGTGCTATATTTATATGGTATCTTTATAGAAATACAACACGAATTGTGTATTTTTACCTTGAGAGACCCAAGTCGACCTAACCTAAGCAGGGAAGTCGCCATTTTTGTCCTCCTGTTGTTATTGTCCGTACGGAAAATGTCACTCGCAATTCGGTCCATAACGATAGTTCCGAGGAAAATGGCGTACCAAAGTATTATAAAAAAAACAATACTTTAACGTGTTATAAGTGTAATTACTCTTAAGTTATGGCTCAGTATGTAAATACAAAACCAAACAAACTGTATGAACCCTTCTCTGATACTAAATGTACTACATGTGTCATGCATCATATTTTTAAAACTTAAAAAGGTATAATGTTTGTATAATGTAAAAAGTTTTGCACTGGTAAAGTTATATTTTTTGTTTTAAAATACAGTTGATTACGTTTAAGACATTTTATGCAATTTTAAAATCTGTACTGCTGGTATTTGACAATACACCTCATAGTAGACTGAGCTGCCTATTGGAGCTGACGTATCGCGCGGCCGCCATCTTGGATGGGTCTACAGTGCGCTCCCTTGCATTCATTTCTAATGAGGAGTAATCATAACTCCCCTAATATTTACCGGATTTTCACACGGTTTGAGTTGTTATAAGCGGCAAAGATTTAGTTATGATACAGCACGCTGTCACACATTGAAAAATACTGCTTTCATCCTAAAATACTTTGTATTATGCTCTTTAAGTATGGCATACTGACAGAGGCAGACACTACTTAAGTATTTTACTTTCTACATAAAAGTAAATTTTTAAGTATCTGTATTTTATCAGTGTTTTCTTTGGAAAACTTATATTCCAAAGCATATTATCTTAAATTTATTCCACTACATTTCATATTTTCAAGTTTTTGGTTTATATTTAATATTTAAGTACATTAAACATCTACTTTTTTATTTTAATTCAGTAAAAAGTACTTTAGTACACAATTTTTACCATTTTTATGTAATTTTTACGTAATTAGGTATTTTATGTAATTAGGTATTAAATTTATTTTAATATGAATGAATTGAGAATGAATTGGCTGTGAGAATTTTCATTCCTAATTGGCGGCCGCGCTACTGAAGCGCCATCTAGTGGCTGTTGCCAAAAACGAATCAGAGTTTCCCCTCTTGTTCTTCTATACTTTTTGTTACAGAGCTTTGACGACTCTGTCACAACAAAACCCTCCCGTTTTATAGCAACTTCACATTGCCTCCTCATGCCTGTATCACTGGGAAACCTTCAAATATGAAGAAAAAACAGCGACAGATGACGAGAGAGAGTACAAGTTCCTGCTGAACATTGACATAATATTATAAATAATAACGTAAAATAACCAAAAAAATTGTTCAATCTTTCTTGTGAAATGTAATCCCCAGTGATCTGGAATCAATACTGCACCGGTTATTGCAACCGTAAGCTGCACAAAATACGGGAATAGTTGCTTTCTTTCCGTTAAATCCGATTGACCCATCCAATATGGCGCCGACGCTTGATGCGTTCCAGCACGTCATGAGGTGTCTACGTATATAATGTCTATGATTTGACATGTCTGTTAAAAAAGATTAGTATTTTATGGTGTTATTAGTATTTAAAATTACAATGACTGTATTCAAGATGTCCTTAAGTGTCCATTTTACTAGGTAACATATTAAACATATCATTTTAAGTTCTACCTCATATTTGCCACTATAATGGAAGAATGACCCCCCCCCCACACACACACACCAAAGCTCATTATACAGTTTTATATAACCTTTAAATACTTTATTTTGTACTAAAACATTTAATTAAACATAGCCAACCTGTAATAAAACAGCTATCATGGAAATCCATTAAAACACTCGTTTTGATGACCAATTTTTCATAAACGTATTTCACAATAATGTGTGTTAATTATTATTGCAAATAATAAAACATGTTACACAGAACGTGTGGCTCAGTTTATTTAACTCTGTTCCCAAATATTTTAAAGACACTTCCTGACAAGCAGTAAAGCAAACAGAAAGCATATATTTCACAGCTAAGCTATACACAAAATATTCAGTTTCACATTAAATAATTGCACTGAGGCACAGAAAAGACTGGTTTACTTTGAGGACCCCTCGTCAAATTTAGGCTCTGTAAATGGAAAAAGGATCATATTAGTTATAATGTACTTTAGAAAATTCAACTTTACCACAAGTGCAGTCACAACCAAATCAAATTATAAATCCAGACTTAAAAGAAAAAAATACAGTGTCACAAAAGTCCAAATTTAAACTTTTCTGTTTTCAAGTAAATTACCAGGGAATTTGAACTCTGGGAAGGAAGTCAAGTCACCGCCACCATACAGTCGCTGTAGTTTTGTTATTTCCTCAGCAAGAGCTTTCTGGTAATCAGGTCCAGCATCAACAAGACCACCAGTAGCCCTGAGTAAAAATGAAAAGAGTGTTATTTATAATGCAAAATTAATCAATAAAAAAACGCAATAAATATGCAAGAAGTTGCTTAATATAACATTGTGCTCAATGTCTGAGGTTGATAGTGTCCAACTGGCTTATTGACCTCTTTTAATAATGACTCATAAGTTATGAGAGAGTAAATTAGTAAGAATAAGAGAGCACTACTCACTTGCTCTGTGTGCTGTATGCACGAATTGAATCTAGAAAAAGATTTTGAATGGGATCCAATGCAGCTGAGAGTCACAGGAAAAAACAAACAACAATTACTGAGCAGTCATAATATGCTTAAATTACACAGTCATACATTTATGCCATAAATCATGTACAATAAACAGAAAACCTTTAAGCCCTCATATACAGTGAAAGGTATAGTGGACAAAACAGGTACAGTAAAGAATTAAGGAAAAGGAGCAGGTCAGGCTGTGAGTAACTACTACAAAGGTTGCATCTTCACTGAAATGAAAGCATTTCATAACACAAGTGTGACAAGACATTGTCTTTTTACCTAAAACAAATGGTGAATATTACTGTATATTCAAGCAGTTGTTGTATCCCCATATAATCCACTGCATCCATTCCACATATAGCACATACAACAGACTGGAAATTCAATTTCAGTGAAAGCACCATTGGGAAAGGAGGTGAGGAACAATGTACGTTTCAGAATTCTCTTTTAATATATTAACCACCATACACAGGAAAAGATAAAAGGATAAACTGACTTATTAATATCATGCAATCCCCTAGGAAAAAGAGTGAGACAATGACAAAGTGTTCTTGGGAAAGGAAAGGTGACAAATTACATTTTCGTTACTATATAAAAACAAATCATCATTAACTTTAACATTTACCATAACAAAAAAACAGCTTTTGTTGTTCTGACAAAGTTTTCCAATAACATTTACAAAGTAGCAAAAAGGTAGTCACACTTACAGATACAAACACTAATAGACCAGATGAGATTGGCGTCAGATGCAAAAATAATGGTATATGTTTTGCAAAAAAAACTATAACAAATATAAAATGACACAGATGGAAGACCAAAACACAAAAATCTATTAGTAAATGAACAAAGAGACAAAACAGATGCATTAAGAGTCAAGAGGAAATGAAAATAGTGAGGGGAAAATTGTGCAATACAAACAAGCACTGCATGACACTTTGAGTTAGAAGCAAACAAAAATAATGCAGGCATGCACAGAGACGGATGACAGAGATAAAGATTGGCTATGTTCATGGACAGAGTCAAGAAACTTTAACATAATCCACTGTCAAAATTTTTAGCATAAAATGTAATCTCTGTCCTTGCTATAAATGAATATAGCCTGAAATGGATAGTTCACCCAAAAACCAACGCAGTGTCTACCTGCGAAAATATCAACAGCACAATTCAATTGTAGATTGCCAGGTTGAGGTCAAAAATAGGTTCACAATTATGTGATGTGTGAGTAGGATGCGTTTCAAACAAGATGGCAACCAAATAATATATTGATGTGATTATTCATATAACAAGGTAGGGTCGTACAAATTACCTGCGTTTCCTGGAAGAAATAACAAAACGGGAGGGATGCAGGAGATAGGTGTGAAAAACAAGAGACTCCCGGGAAAAACAGGATGAACCATCCACTCTTAACCAGAAACCCCAAAACAACACTTTTTAAAAAATCTGTGTTGAGGTTCTGAAGAACAAAGAAAGATGTTGCGGGATGAAACAACACGAGGATAAAAAATCATTTTTGGGTAAACTATCCTTTAACGGAGTTAGGCTGGGTGCACACAGTGTGTTTTTCTGTCCAACATATTGTCGCTGTCCGATGAAAATCACGTATGTTCATTTTGCCGATTTTGAGATTTTTTGACAGATTGAATGTCCAGGTTCATTTCCGTATACAGTATGCGTCACATACCTAAATGGCCAATGAAAACTTGTGAAATCATGTCATCTGATTTTCACGTATACCCATTTGGTGTCAAAGCTGTCAATCACGCCGCATATCTTCCACCTGTGAAGCATCTCGCCGGTCTCGTAAAGTTTCATCGAAGCTCAGCACTGGATATAGCCGAATAAACATGACAATGACTTTCCTTCATCGAGGTAAACGTTTCCCCCGGACACCAGACGAACATCTAGGAGTAACTTAATTACGGTAGGACTGTGCAAACAAAGTATCTGTCTAGCATTGGTGTTATTTACGCTGGGGATGTCCCCACCACTTTTTGAAAGCATTTGGTTAAAATGTCCTGAAAAATCAAGCGATGCTTAAGACTGGTTTTGTGGTCTAGTGTCACATATGTTGCGTTGTATGCTTATGGTGTGTTTTCTTGTACATATGTAATGAAATTCATTGTAATCATTGACTAAAAGCGCTGCTGTTTTCTGCAGTATGGTGCTTTGGCACTGTTCGGTTGAGCTGGTGTTGTAGGGACTGTTACATGTGTGCAGTCGACATTGTTGAGGGTTTTATGCTGAGTATTTTCTTGTTGTTGACTAGCCTACGCTATGCCCATTTTTGATGCGCCGTTATTCAATATTTTTCCTGTCCCGCAGTAATGTTTTTATCTGATCTTTTGTCCCCACCACTTTTCAACACAAACTGACGCCCCTGCTGTGTAGCATTACCATGTCAGTGTATTGATTCATTGTCCCTTCATAGTTTGCAAGAGACATTTAATAAATGTATAATTAATATTAAATAAAGTAAGCGTATTTAACTAAGACGTAGGCTATTTAATGAACTGAGCATATTCATCTGTCAATACGAAACGCGACTTGGCCATTCTAATTAATGATCGGAAGAACGCGTATCGATCACAGTTACTGTAAAATATGCACGCATGTCCATTTAAACTCAATTTGGGTCAAATGTGGATTATATCATTACACTGGCAAGAATATGGTTACATGTAAATATGCCGTACCAAGTATGACAATGCTACATTCAACTGCTTTTGATATACAGTGTTTTTTTCACTTTCTGAAAAGTAAACGTTTTGGACATACGTGAGTTTTATCGGGCAGCGACGATATGCTGCTTTTTAGGTTATAACACCAGATCTTAAGAAAAAGCAACATTTTTTGAGTCCCATAATTTGTCTAGACAGCAAAAGACCACCGTGTGCACTGGGCTTGATGCTGAGCTGCAGTAAAGCTCGTTTATGTGCAAAAGACTAACACAAAGCTGTATTGTTTATAATTATAAACCTACAAAATGTAGAAACAGAACTGTAATGAGGTTATACTACTTCAGTTCTTACTATTATCATTACAAATATAGAAAACCCATAAATGAGAATAAACTGTTGTCAAAAGTGTAGTGCATTCCAAAATATGAAAGAGGGGGTTTAAGGTGGTATGGTGTGTACCCTCAGGCTTCTCCACAGCTTCAGCTGGAACATCTGTAGCATCCGTGATCACAGGGGCAGAATCTATCAGCTCTTCAGCAGGAGCTTCATCTGCAACTGACTCTTCAACCTTTACAGCAGGGACAGCTTCAGCCACAGCTTCTGCAACAAGCTCAGTGACAGCTTCTACAACAGGGACAAATTCAACAACCACTTCTTGGACAGATTTATCTTCTGTAGGTGTGGCCTCAAAAGCTGGTGCAGTAGCATCAGAAATGGCTTCAGCAGGAGATGCTTCAGCTGCAGGGACATCAGAGGTGGTAAGTTCAACAATAGGTTCAGCAGCTGTGGGGATAGATTCAGAAGCAGGGGATGATGCAAAAGTAGAGGCTTCAACTGTAGATGCTTCAGCAGGGGCTGCGGCTTCAACTACAGATGCTTTAGCTGCGGCTTCAACTGGAGGTGCTTCAGCTGCGGCTTCAACTGCAGGTGCTTCAACTGCAGGTGCTTCAACTGGAGGTGCTTCAACTGCAGGTGCTTCAACTGCAGGTGCTTCAACTGCAGGTGCTTCAACTGCAGGTGCTTCAACTGGAGGTGCTTCAACTGGAGGTGCTTCAACTGCAGGTGCTTCAACTGCAGGTGCTTCAACTGCAGGTGCTTCAACTGCAGGTGCTTCAACTGCAGGTGCTTCAACTGCAGGTGCTTCAACTGCAGGTGCTTCAACTGCAGGTGCTTCAACTGCGGCTTCAACTGCAGGTGCTTCAACTGCTGCGGCTTCAACTGCAGGTGCTTCAACTGCAGGTGCTTCAGCTGCAAGGGCTGCAGGGGTTGCGGCTTCAACTGTAGGTGGTTCAGCTGCAGCTGCAACTTTGGGTACCTTAGCTGCAAGGGCTGCGGCTACAGGGGCTACGGCTTCAACTGCAGTTGCTTCAGCTGCAAGGGCTGCGGCTTCAACTGCAAATGCATCCACTGCAGGGGCTGTGGATTCAACTGCAGGTGCTTCAGCTGCGGGGGCTACGGCTTCAACTGCAGGTGCTTCAGCTGCAAGGGCTGCTGCTTCAACTGTAGGTGCTTCAGCCGCAGCTGCAACTTTGGGTACCTTAGCTGCAAGGGCTGCGGCTACAGGGGCTACGGCTTCAACTGCAGTTGCTTCAGCTGCAAGGGCTGCGGCTTCAACTGCAAATGCTTCCGCTGCAGGGGCTGCGGATTCAACTGCAGGTGCTTCAGCTGCGGGGGCTACGGCTTCAACTGCAGGTGCTTCAGCTGCAAGGGCTGCGGTTTCAACTGCAGGTGCATTAGCTGCAGGGACAGCAGCTTCGGCTGCACATGTAGAGGCTTCAACTGCAGGTGCTTCAGAAGGGACAGTGGCTTCAGCTGCGGGGGCTACGGCTTCAACCGCAGGTGCTTCAGCTGCAAGGGCTGCGGTTTCAACTGCAGGTGCATTAGCTGCAGGGACAGCGGCTTCGGATGCAAAAGTAGAGGCTTTAACTGCAGCTTCAGGGGCAGTGTCTTCCACTGCAGGTGCTTTAGCTGCAGGGACAGAGGCTTCAACTGAAGGTGATTCGGCTGAAGGGGCAGTGGCTTCAGGTAGAGTGAGGATGCCGGCTGATGTTTTTGCTGATGCAGCGGCAGTTACAGCAGGAGCAGCTTTTGTATCTTTCTTTGGGAATTCCACATACGCTTTGTGCTGGACAAGTTTCTCTATATCGAAGTATGTTTTTGCAGCTGATTTTTCTAAGGTGGAGGAGGAAGCAGGGCAAACATAAAAATGTAATCATTTGATTCATCATGCACATTATCAGACCCCAAGGAAGACTACTTAAAATCACAAAGCAAAAACACTTACCCAGGTGCTTCACCGCAAAGGAACAGATCAGCATCTACCTTGAACTTCATTATTTTGACTCATGTAAGCAAAATATAAACTCTGGCTAACATTATATAAGCCCCCTGATGTCGTAGACATTTTTTTATAACAAACTCTTTTGGTAGCAACACTCCACATTAAAGCCTTTATAAATTATCCAATGCAAAATACCCAAGTTTTAAAACTTAAATAGGCCCACACCATGAACACAAGTGTTTGAATCACATCATAATTTTTAAATAGAATATTCAATCAAAATACAATAACAACACATAACTGAGTGCCAAATGGGTGACATATTTTTGTGGGCAAAACCCAGAAATGTTTTAGCACCTATGGTTCCATGGTCCTTAATGGTTTTTATGGGGTTTTAGTTAAACTCCTTGGGTTAACATAAGCCCAAAATGTTTTCACGTTTTATTCTACAACATAAAACGGCAGTAATGCCCTCACTTGTGACTTTTTTAAAGCTTTAAAGTGTCTTTAAAAGGGTGGTTGCTAACAAGTTGCTACATAGGACTAAAGACTTTGTTGAGGACTTTAAACGTCATCATGCATGAAGATCTCAGTAACAACGCAACAAGGGAACATGTTTAAAATTTGTTTAATAAAGTTTGAAATAGCTGTCGAAAGCTTGGTAGTGATGACATTAATGCAGAGAGACTGTGGTGTTTAGACTGTGGCTAAAGTTAGCTTTTAATTTCTAGTAAATGCATTTAGACTTTAAAATTCATAAAGGTTGTGTTCATCTGAGATTATTATTTTTTTTTTGGACAAAACGGGGGCCATAAACTTTTGTAAAACACAGAGCTTATTTTTTTGTGAGAATCAAAAAAGGCTATAGGAAAAAATATGGTCTTTTGGTGAGGAAACCAGTGTCCTGCTAACTTCCGGGTTGGCATACAAAACTCTATTACACTTATACAGGGTGATGAGAAGTTTTTAAGAAGATTCATATGATTCCTAACATTATAATCTCTTAATTATTTTTTATGTTTTAGAATGTACACTGTTAACCCTGATTTTGTTTGAACCCAAATAAATCAGCACACTTAGGACGGTTTCACATTTGGTGCGATTGCCTGGTCCAAGCCCGAGTTCGATTGCTCCCCCCTCCCCATGCCCCCCATGGACTGTGTTCACATATTATTTTTGCATCCGAACCGCGGAACGCTTGCATCATCAAGCTGCAGCCGGCGCGTTCTCATGTTGCTTGGCAACCGCTGTAAATGAGAAGACGACAAGCGTGTTTGACGAACTGCAAGCAGAGAGATGATTTCTGAATGCCTCCGCAAAAATTGACGTCGGCGGACAGACCGTTGTCATCGAAACGACTTTAGTATGTTTGGGGCAGACAGACGCAAGTGCTTTTCTGTATTATTTCTTTGAAAACAAAACGGTTTAAAAGGTTTAAAAAAATAAGAACAAAAGCCAAGCAAGCATTCTATGCATTTTGTTGTCAAGGTAAGTGCACGCACACAAACACACACGTCTGTTTTGGTGGGACATTCCATATAATACGTAATTAACAGTGGTTCACTTCCGCGATTTGGTACGATTGCACTCACATTAGCAGCGAACCGATCTGGAGTTCACATGAACTGGACCCCATACCACCCTTTTTAAGCGGACTGGAGTACGTTTCGCGGGTGCGCACCCGAGTTCGGAAGACAGCGTTCACATCATCCAAATGTACCGAACTCTGATGTCAATCGAACCCGGGTGCGCACCAAAAGTGCTAATGTGAAAACGCCCTTAAAGCTCCAATGTGTAAGATCTACTCCCATCTAGCGGTGAAATTCTATATGAAAACCAACTGAATATACTTTCTAGCCCCCCCCCCCCATTTGGAGCGCGTTTTAACTCCTATGGTGGCCGTTTCATGCCAAGGTTAACATGGCTTCCAGTACAAAGCAAAAGCAATGAAAAATAATTAACAATTTACAGCCTTCTTTGCCTGTGATCCATCATAGCACACATATTTATGTTAAACATGGAAAAAGTCAGATTTTTATAATATGTCCGCTTTAAATCACATACAAAAAGCAACCATAAACGTAGCTTAGACACTGCTTTTTCATCGACACGAAGAAAAATATCCTAGATGCTGTTACACTTGGTATTAAGATTTGTTTTCGTCGATCGGATCACAAGTGGACGAGAGAGACACATCACGTTTACACTTGGTATTTAAATCCGTCTCTTTTGTCCATTTTCGACCGCTTTTCTCCAGATAACTGAGGGGATGGTCTGTGGACGAGTCCCTCTTCTGTCATTTAAACATGAGTGGGAGTAATGACGGGTTTAAATGGACACAAACTAATATTATGTCACTGCTTGTGTTGTAAGTAAACATGCTACACAATGTTTTGTCCGTGTATATGTAAGAGCTTTCTCTGATATTTCAGCGCAATTGCTGAAATAAGATCAAATTTATTTCACACGCTTGTAAAATGAACCTAATGAAAGATCAGCCGCTTTAGTTTTATCAATAAAAGGCTAAAAATAACGCTGTACACTGTGTGTTGGTGCTAGAGGTCAGAAAAGATTACATAAATGGGCAGAGACCGGGGTGTGGCTTTAGAAACACATTCAACCACATGTGTGTTTACACTAACAAGACGTAGTGTTAGTTAGCCAAGAAACTATAAAACTTTGAGTTTACACCATAGACTGTATAGATTTAAACGAATATGATGAATTACATGTGGAGAAGATAGAAAGCAGGCAACTTCTTGAGCTTCATTATTTTGGAAAACTAACGTTAATCCAATGTTGACTTTGGTCTTGTTGTTTTTCCTGTCGCATTGTCATTTTAAATCTCTTTTTCGCTTCCTTGGCGACTTGTTTTAATGTCCTTGAGAATAGGTCTTGAACTATTCTCAAATCTGTCTCAAATCAAAGCCTTAGATCACGGGATCATCATGGTGTGGGGCTGTTGTAAAATCCGAAGGATTTCAGCCTATGCAGGTCGCATTGCAGGCTGCATACGTCATCAAGCCTGGTTTACTTAAATTAACTGAGCATTACATTAGCAAGCCATAAGCATATTACATCAATTTACAATTAACTAAGAATAATTGTCAGCTTCATAATTGTTAATATTCTGAAATAAGACGATCTTGATGACGTATGCCGCCTACAAATGCAAACCTTAGAAGGCTTCAGCTAGCGGCCAGCGTGAGTTTAGTCTAAAAGCGCAAAAGTTGGAGCTTGAATTTCAGGAATGTCCCTCGTCGGCGAATGTTTTTCAAAAATGGAGGCACAACATGGATTCAGCCATTCGAGCGACTCGCGCTTATTTTATTCTACATAGCAGATTCTACACTTACGAGAATACTTTTATTTATTTATTTATTTATTTCGAATTGAGAAAAGAAAATTACAATAAAAAATTAATTTACATTAGCTCACCTCATTCGAAAAGGGATAGGTAGAAGCCCTAGGCTTATCAAAAACCTATCCCCAAACATCACAGTACCTAAAGCTCACATAAAACAATTTAAAATCAAAAACACAGCTTTTAAAATAAACACACAAAAAAAAATTCATCAAAAAAAAAGAGAGAAAAAAAATCTAAATCAGGCAGTAGCAGTTTTCCAACTCACCCCTCTCTTATATACTTAGCGAAAATAGATATTTTAAACCTTTTTTTAAATTGTAATATATGAACACTTTCTTTTATCTGGTTGTTCAAACTATTCCACAATATCACTCCACGGATTGAAATACACATTCTTTTAAGCTCAGTCCGAGCATATTGTTGTCTCATATCTAAAGTCCTTCTTAAGTTATAACCACATTCTATATCTGTAAACAATTTTTGTATGTTCCCAGGTAGTTGTTTATTTTTTGCTTTATAAATAATTTGAGCAGTTTTTAAATCTACTAAATCATTAAACTTTAGAGTTTGTAATTTTAAGAATAATAAATTAGTATGTTCATGGTATCCTACATTATTTACTATCCTTATAGCTCTTTTTTGTATTGTAATTAATGATTGCAAGGTTGATATGTAGATATTACCCCATACTTCCACACAATAATTTAAGTATGGCATAACAAATGAACTATACAAAATATAAAGTGCTTTCTCATTCACTAAATTCCGTACTTTCATCATTACACCAACACTTCTTGCTACTTTTGCTCTCACATATTTAATATGGGGTTTCCAGCATATTTTGTGATCAAGAATCACACCCAAAAATTTATTTTCATACACTCTTTCTATTTCAATATTATTAATCATAATTTTTATTTGTTTATCAATCTTACGATTTCCAAACAACATAAATTTGGTTTTCTCTAGATTCAATGATAATTTATTTAAATCAAACCACTCTTTTACCTTATTAACTTCAGCTGTGACCATGTCCAAAAGCTGCTGCAAATTTTCCCCAGAACAAAAAATATTGGTGTCATCAGCAAACATTACAAATTTAAGGAGGTTTGTAACCCTGCATATATCATTTATATATAATATAAATAATACTGGTCCCAAGATCGACCCCTGAGGAACTCCACAAGTGATCTCTCTAAATTCTGATCTGTAGACTCCCATTTGTACAAACTGTAATCTATTACTTATATAGCTTTTCAACCAATCCAAAGCAACTCCTCTAATACCATACATTTCCAACTTATTAACCAATACACTATGATCAACCATATCAAAAGCTTTTTTTAAATCTATAAAAACTCCCACTGCATATTTTTTATTGTCTATAGATCTTGTAATGTCTTCAATCAACTCCATTAAAGCCATAGATGTCGATCTACTTGATCTAAATCCATACTGACTCTCAACTAACAAATTATACCTCTCTACAAAATTTTCTAATCTTTTAGCATACAATTTTTCCAAAATTTTCGAAAACTGTGAAAGTAAGGACACCGGCCTATAATTAGTGAATTGATTTCTTTCACCAGATTTATATAATGGAATTACTTTTGCAACTTTCATTTTACTTGGAAATACACCTGATGTGAAAGACAGATTAAAAATATAAACTAAAGGAGTAACAATTGCAACAATGATTTCCTTAATTAAAGCAATGTCAATGTTATTCCAATCAAAGGATTTTTTATTCTTCCATTGATTAACAATTTCAAAAATCTCATTTTCATTGGTTGGTTTCAAGTATATTGAGTTTGGATTATTATTTAGAAAATCCATCGCCGTCACCTCACCTACTTGTTTCTTTTGAATTTTAATTTCTTCTGCCAATCTTGGCCCCACATTTACAAAAAAATCATTAATTCCATTAACCACTTCATTCATATTATTTAGAGATCTCTCATTGTCCATGAAATTGATAAGTAGGTGGAAGTAATTACACATGAATGAGGGCATATTTTTGAATTAACTACACAGTGTAGGTTTAACATAAACCCTGAAAAATTTCCTTTCCTATAATGCACGAAATGCATGAATAATTTTTGAGTTGAATCAATTTATTTTTGCTTATTTAAATCTCTGGATTTTTTTACCCATCATGCATTGCAGCATGCAAAAATTAACTGCTTCTGTTATATGAGTGTTATTATGTTGCTTATTATTTTTGTGGTGAAGTTAAGAGTTCATCTTTTCACTTCATGAGATTTAATTAGTGTCACCATTATTGAGACTTGTGTGTTGAGGTCTCTGTGTGAAGTTGAAAACTTTGTTTTACTTGAGGTTACCTTTGCTTTGCAAGGTGGCCTCCCCTTTGAGAGGCAAATATTGTAGAGTTCACATTACAAGTTTTACAATTACATTACAAATTGACATTTTAGGGCAGCGAGATACCATACGTTTTTTACATTTAATCAACTTGTCTAAGCTTAATTTTGATCTCTTTTTAAATTTTTATTTTAACTCTTTAAAATAGCTTCTTCTGTCATTGGGCTACATCAATAAGGCCTTGGGCTTCATCAAATTATCATCAATGAACAAAGGGATTGGCAGAAACCATTAATGCATATTCATGCAGTTCAGGCTCTGATTATGATATGTCAGGGTGATCACTAAGCATATGATTGCAAAGAACATCTGCAAGCACAACACCACAAAGAGAATGACAACTATGTTAAAGGGTCATAAGGATCTTTCTACACATGACTAGTTTAACTTTCATACACACAACCAGTTTAACTTGTTTAAAATGCTTAGAACATAATTTAAGCAGTGAAGCAAATAATTTGTTGAATATGAATTCCAGCATAAAAGATCACTTGTTTTTGTCCTCTGGAGTGTAATGAAAGGATGACTCATAGATTAGTGATATAAGACCTAACTCAACTTGAACTTTGACGATAAGCAAATCTGATGGTGTGAAAACAGATTTTGGTATCAAAAAGTATATGTTTCAACTCACTAATGTTGTATAAAACATTCTTTAGCATACAAAGATCAGCGCTGTCTCGTCTCAATTGTACAAGTCACAATAAATCCATCCATTTATGTACTATAAATATGGACCTCTAATGCAGATTTCTGCAAGAGCAAAAGCATGCAAATCTGGGTAAAAGGGTCTGTCAAATGCATTAACATAAATCATCGGTTTGGTATAATAAAAGGTGAAAAGGGTATTGGGTCAATGAATAAATGTTACATCACAAGCGTTTAGTGTGTTGTCACTATACAACAAAGCTATAGAGAGTGAGAGCAAACAAAGCTCATTCTGTTGCAGGTTAAAAAACAACAGCTGAGGTCAGAGAGCATGACAGATGTCTACTGCATGACATTTACCCATGTACAGTGTCAGATCAGATGTACAGCGATGCCCTACCCTTAGATTCATTTAAATGGCAGAAAAAAAACACACCATAATACATTATAATATTATATAATTATGAAAATATGAAATGTTAGTTAAATATGAGATATTTACCTTTGTTGGACTTGGACTTCTTGTTGTCTCCAGATTTTGAACTCAGAAATACAACAGGAACTCTTAAAGAACTCCAATTCCCTGTCTTCAGACGCTATCACACAAACAACAGACATTTGAAAAGAGACAGCAAATGATTTTATGAAGTGCAGTTTACACAAATCTTTGCTGTAGCATAAGAACATTAAACAATTGTGTTTGTAAATCACTACAACGTGCATGCATATTTTATCATTGTATTACCCTGAGCGTGCCGAGTCGTCCAGTCCTAAGCAAAGATGCTGCCATTTTTACTACTGAATTCCTAAGAAAACAGTTGCATGCTTGGCATCACAGATCCTGACAACGTAAACATCGTACAAATAAAAAGTGCAGGTTAGAGAGACATTGCCTTTGATTTTACCTGATAAGATGTTCAAATCGAAGCTCCAGTTTCAAAATGCTAAGCTTAAGACTGCAGTTTAGTGATGACAAGTACAAGTTCGCTGCATTAAGCAGTGCACTGCATTCAACTATGCTGCCCCTTGCATAACTGACACACCCCCTTAAAACATCACGAACACACCAATGTGTGTCTATTAAATCAAATCAAATATTACAATATTTAATTAGATTTTGTTTCTAATAATCGTCGAATTAATAATAATTATCGCGAAGTGAAAAATGTCTTTCAATTTGCACACAGTGTTCGACTTTACAGAGACATGGGCAGACTATTTGGTGTATGACAACAAAAGACCGCGAGAGCGACTCAAAAACCCATGCTATCGCGGTATCTCGATGTCATACGCTGGTCAGTCTTCGTAGCGCCGCATGAAGTCGATCACACCGTCCTCGTTCTGTTTAGAGGGAATACAGCTACGGTCAAATCTCGCGAGATGTTGGGTTTGGTGTTACGATTAGGATGAAAAACAGCGGTTCTAGCTAGAATGAATGCAGCTATGGAATCATTCCCGTGAATTGTTGGGTTTAGAATTAAGTTTAGGGGTAGGGTTAGGATAGAACAGCGCTTATCTGGCGATATTTCACGATTTTGGCTGTATCTGTATCCCTTCTAGCCACAGTGAGTTTATGTGTATGACGTATTAAATACGCGACTGAAATATCACACGTGAGCGGCTGTCATCATGGCGGTAGTGTGTTCAAAAGGAGACTGGTTTGTTTCAAGTTGTTCTAGTACTTTATTTGCAATAAACCTTAAAGAAGCTAGGTAAGTAGCTGTATTGTAAATCTATTCAGTTACTTTTTTATTTTTGCAGCAATGTTGGTTTGGCTTGTGGTTAGATATTTAAATTAATGCATCACTATGTAATGTTACTGTTGAATCAAATATATAATACAGCTTAACAGTTATCTCCTTTTGAATAGACTTGAAAATGCCAAAATATTTTTATAGTCAAGTGCATGTTTGATTTGGAAAATGGATATAAAGAAATTACATAATACATTTCAAAATATGTTATACATATTAGAAAATCAAAGGTTTTATTGAGAACCTTTATCAGTTTTATCAAAGCATAAAAACCACAAATTATTTAAAAAACAGGCCTTTTCAAGATATGTTTTTGTTTTATACATTCTTTTATTCATGCAGCTAAAAACAATGTGATGTTATTTACTTTCTCTCCTTAATCTACATATTTTTTTCTGATAGAGATTTGTTTGTGTTTGACTGTGCAAAAGCAGAGAAGAGACCAAAGGAGGCTGATGGCGATGATAAAAGGTAAGTTTTTGATCCTGAGTACTTTATATCCTGAGTATTAGGATGCAAGATTGTAAGTTACATGACTACAAACATCATCAAACTATTGTATCTTTATGCAATGCAGTAGTGGAGGAGGATCAGAAGAGAAAGACAGTGATAAGATTCTTGCATTTGCTGTCTCAGCATCTGGGAAGCACGTCGCACTGACAGATGACCACAAGCGTCTGGTTCTCTTCAGTACCGAGCCATCGTGGCATTGCATTAGTACACGGTAACTGCACGGTGCACATTCTTTTACATATAATGAAACTGTATAAGGATGGGGGTTGTCAAACTCTGAAAAGATAAAAGTTGTAGCCCCAAATGTAGAGGGGAGTAGCTTTGCACTTGCAACAGCAAGGTTGGGGGTTCAATTGGCAAACAAATTTGTTTGGATGAAAGCGTCTGTCTAATGTATAAACTAAAATAGTGCCATATTTGATTTAAGAGATACATCAGAAAGGACTTTCAGAACTACTGTCAATTTTAATATGACTAATAATTATTTTCTTGTAGGTGGGTTGTGCGGAGATGCACATCTCTTGTATTTACTCAGACTGAAGATGAAATCTATGCGGCCGATAAGTCAGGAGATGTGTATTCATTTTCTGTTCTGGAGCCACAAAAATCAGGAGAGCTGAAGCTGGGACATCTCTCCATGTTATTGGCTGTGGTAAATCTTACAGAATAATGAAGGATTGTAATCGGACTGTTAAATTCATAGCTCTGTTAAATTCATAGCGCTATTAAGCAAGTATATGTGTCTTAAAGGGACACTCCACTTTTTTTGAAAATAAGCACATTTTTCCAGTTCCCCTTCCGGCATAATAATCAAGGACTTTGCTGCCGTAACATGGCTGCAGCAGGTGCAATAATGTTATGCATTGCCCGAAAATAGTCCCATGCTATTAAAAGTAACCAAGGGGACTGTTTTCGGGTGCTGTGTAATATCATTGCGCCTCCTGCAGCCATGTTACAGCAGCAAAGTCCTTGATTATTACGCCAGAATGAGAGTATAGTTCCTAACCATATCGGCCTAGAAAATCACAACTTTTAATTTTCCGTCGGTCTTAGTACACTATGTAACTACAGAAGAGTCAAGTTTTAAATAGAAAAAATATTGAAACTCTTTGGGGTTTTTTAGCGTGATGCTAATGGTCTAATCAGATTCAATAGATTATGCTAAGCTATGCTAAAAGTGGTACCGCCAGACCTGAAGATTGGCTGAATGCATTCCAAAACTGTAAAAATCAAATGTTTCACTCTAGAGGAGCTGGAAAGTAGCATATTTTCAAAAAAAAAAAAAAAAAGGGACAGCCCCATTAACTTTCATAGTATTCTTTATTCCTACTATGGAAATCAATGGAGCTTCTAATAGGTTTGGTTACAAACATTCCTCAAAATATTTTACTTGTATTAAGCAAAATAAGTTTATACAGGTTTGTAACAACATGAGTGAGTAAAAGTTTTTTTTTGATGACTTTTGATCCCTTTAATATGTGGTGAAATATTCTTTGTTTGACACATTTCATCACATTTTATAAAAAAAAGAGAAAAAGTTTGCATATATAAGATGATATCTCAGTAACTAAATGCCTTTTGTGTTTATCTCTCCAGACTCTCTCTCCAGATGATAAGTACATCATAACCGCAGACAGAGATGAAAAGATCAGAATAAGCTTCCGCCTCCAACCGTACAACATTCAGGCTTTCTGCCTAGGGCACAGAGAGTAAGTATGGACGGTGGGAATAGGTTTTTTATGGTGTTCTGGTTTGAACTTGTTTTGTTTCTCTTGGGCAGATTTGTCAGTGCATTGCTTGTGCCTGCAGGACATCCTGACTGGCTCCTCTCTGGTTCAGGGGTAAATGCATTTTTATAGTGTTGTTGATGTTTTGGTGGCATAGCAGTATAAATACTTACTCGGTCAAGGTTATATTTTCACAGGATGTTCATAGGATGATTTAATGTAGAAAGCATGACTTAAGCTGGGTTTTCACAGGCTGGGTCACACATTTAAAATGATAGCAGGACTGACACGATTGTTTTTGCAGGATGGGACAATGAAGATTTGGCATTATGAGAGCGGTCGACGGTTGCACAGCATTGATTTGAAGCAGCATGCCATTTCACACAAATCTGATGAGGACAACGAAAAGGTAATTTGCACAAACAGCATTTTCATTGGCACTTTTCTGGTAACCCAAGCAAAAATGTTTTTGCATAATATCGGAGTTTATGCCAAATTGCTGTGTTTTTATTTTATATATTCACCTTCCTGAGTCTATATTTTCAATTTGCGCAATTTAAAGGGTAAGAGAATCCCAACTACTGTAATTTTTATTATCCATGGGAAAAATATTTATTTAAAAACTAGCACAAATAATATAATGAAGTGTGAAATTAGAGGCCTACAATTTGTATTAACTGGGGATGCTTAACTTTCAAAATTAAAGGGACATTCCACTTTTTTTTTTGAAAATATGGTCATTTTCTAGCTCACCTAGAGTTATACATTTGATTCTTACCATTTTGGAATCCATTCAGCTGATCTCTGGGTCTGGCGCTAGCACTTTTATCATAGCTTAGCACAATCCATTGAATCTGATTAGACCATTAGCGTTGCGCTATAAAATAACCAAAGAGTTTTGATATTTTTCCTATTTAAAACTTGACTCTTCTGTAGTTACACCGTGCACTAAGACCGACGGAAAATGAAAAGTTGTGATTTTCTAGGCAGATATGGCTAGGAACTATACTCTCATTCTGGCGTAATAATCAAGGACCTTGGTGCCGTAACATGGCTGCAGCAGGCGTAGTGATATTATACAGTGCCCGAAAATAGTCCCCTTGGTTACTTTCAATGGCAGGGGACTATTTTTGGCCAGTGCGAAATATCACTACGCCTGCTGCAGCCATGTTACAGCTTTTAATTTTCTGTCGGTCTTAGTACACGATGCAACTACAGAAGAGTCAAGTTTTAAATCGAAAAATATCGAAACTCTTTGCTTAGCAATGCAAAAAGTGCTAGCGCCAGACCCGGAGATCAGCTGAATAGATTCCAAAACTGTAAGAAACAAAAGTTTAATTCTAGGGAGCTGGAAAATTAGCATTTTTTTTAAACTGGAGTGTCCCTTTAAATGTAAAAATAATACTAGAATGCACAAGTTCTGAAAGACTTGTTTTGTTTTATCTTCTGTTCTTAGAGGTTTGCTGTTAGCAGGATTATTAGCTCACCAAATGGGCGACACATAGCTGCCCAGTGTGAAAGGTGCGTTACATTTAACAAGTTTTCATGCAGTTTTATTTAATTCTGTAAACGCATTCAGACAAAAGTAAACTTTACGCATCACTGTCATTTTATATACAAACAAATATCACATTTATGTGTTTAGGCACCCCTCGCTTCAGCTTTTTCTGGTGGATGCTGGGACAGAGGTCTCCCTGAATCCTGCTGAGACGATCGATCTTCCTCATGCTCCGTGGGACATCACCTTTGATTCAGAAAGCCAACTGTGGGTCTTAATGGAAACTGAAGACACAAATGTGCACCTATATAGATACTCAGAACAGCATTGGGAGGTACACACTTTTTTTAAGGCTGTCTTTTGGTGTGTACTGAAGGTTACTATTTAACTAACTGGTTTGCTTGTTTACAGCTGTGTGGCAATGAAACACCTGAACTGATGAGAGTGACTGAAGGATTAAAGGATCAGTGGAATGTCTTTAAAGGTATGAAATACAATAAATATGATGTAACAGAAATAAAATGCTGAAGGTAGGGCTGGGATTGGCTGTTGGCCATGCTTCAGACAAGCCTACTGTCAGCAAATAAAACGCAGTGTTTGACCAATTGGAATCAAGGACTATAAAGCATTTTACACATTTGTAGAATGTAGCCTGAAATAGCACAAATAGATAATATTTAAAGTATTTATAAAATCAAGTATTATGACCTCTCTTTGTGACATCTCTAAAGTTTTGAGTGAGTGTTTGTTGTAAACACTGTTGTCTTCAATGCTGCTTTTTGTATTCTGGTTACAGGTTCAGTGGGACTGGAAAGTCAGTTTAAACACCTATACAAGGTGAACTTTGACAACATGGCATCATATTTACAGAAGAAACAGGAAAGGCTTGAACAGGAAAGCAAAAAGAGAGCATCTGCAAATGGCTCTAATCCCAGAAAGAAAAGTAAAACAGAAAGTGACTCCGTGCCCCAGACCACCAGCTGAATGACAGACTCTATTTACATCTACTTGGGAAAAAATATCATTTGTTATTTTAATAATCACCCAGCTCATTCTGTTCATTTTTACTGCCAGTTTAAATGATTTTATTTTTAACCCTGTAGTGTACTGTTTAGTGTATCACAAAGTCTCACTCAGACAGCGAGCAGATGACGCAGCAACAGCGTACTCTTGAAATGACATCTCATAACATGTTTTTTAAAAGATAGACTTTTATTTTCTTTTTGAGTAAAAGTGACTATAAATCTGTACATCCTGTATAATGTTTATACCTGTACAAATCCAATAAAAACAACACAAATAGAAAATATAATTTATAGAGTGGACACATCAGAGTTAAAACTCAATTCCCTGAAAGAAGCTTTGGATTTTCTGAAATGACAAAATGTCACCCAATGTCCATTTTTTAATGTCTGCAATGAGGATGTTATCTGAAACAAAAAACAAACACACTGTTAAAAATTTCTGAAGAAATTATAGTAGTACTTACTGTAGATTTAAATGTATGTTATTTACTGGCAACAGTTTGTTCAAAGTTAACTAAACATTAAACATTAACAAGTCTTTTATCTTTACAGAATAAAACTAAAATAACAGCCTCATGCAAAGCAGGGAACAAAAATCTGAAGGAAAAACAAAAAAAGGTTGATGAAGATTTCTGGTTCCCAGAAGGCTTTGCATGAGGCTTTTATTTTGTAGGTTGATTCTGTAACGATAAAGACTTGTAAAAGTTTAATGTTCATTTCTTTGAACAAACTGTTGCCAGTAAATAACATAAATTTAAATCTACAGTAAGTTACTGGCAAACAGCTGCATAACTACAGCAAAAATAAAATTACAGTGTAGATTTCACAGAAAGTTTGCATTATTGAACAATGACCTTATTTCTTTTTTCCTCCCATTGTTAAGTTTTCACTCTTCTTCTTCTGTACCTGTAAATACCAAGCATGATAAGATTACATAAAAAATGGTAATGGCTGTAACAAAACACACAAACGCACTCGCTGCTGACCTCATTCATTGCGTCATCTATCTGTTTGAGCTCCTCGTATCTGTCCCGGGATTCTCTTAGTGGCTGTACCATTACCTCCTCAATCTGAGGAAACAACTGCAATACACAGAACAAAACCATCTTTAGTTTTGATTTAAGTTTTTTCACACTTGTTGTGGTTGCTGATTCTAATTTTATGCATTTGTTGGATTCATCCTTAGAGATTTGAATGCTGGCTGTATTTAAAAGCAATCTATTGAGACGAGCAGCTATGATGCTATACAACATATAAGTATGAGTAGGGGCATACAAAAATTTAAACAAGTCTCATATTTGTTAAGGAAGTTGATTGTAATGGTATAGCATAACTCCCTTTTCATTTTGCGAGCATCAATGTGACCACACACGCATATAACATTTTCTAAGGCAGTCGTTCTCAAACTTTTTGCCATGTGCCCTCCTTGTGTAAGTGCATCCCTTCGTGCCCTCCAAAGAAAATTCGTAACATAAATCTAAAAATTTTTAATTAAACAAACCAATTAAATGAACAAAACAATGTAGTGCTTTTCTGTTTGATTATACAGAATTTTTGATAAATGAATGTATTATATAAATCTAGTAAATATAGTGCCCCTCTGGCACCATCTCGTACCCCCCAGTTTGAGAGCCACAGTTCTAAGGTGTCCTCTTGAAAGCAACCAGGTACAATATAATGTTTGTCAAATGTATATAATAACAGCAATAACAGTCCAAATCTTTATAATGGTTTCTTTTAAAGTAGACAATCTGTATTTAATATTCACCTTCATCACTGTCTCAAACATGGGAATGAGGACAAACTTGATGAAGCCGATCTGAGCAGTGGGCTTGGTCACTTTTTCTCTGTCCATGAAAGGAGCGACAGGTAAACCCTCTGCTTTCTCTCGATCGCTCTGAGAGAGAGAATAAAATATACAACATACTGATGAACATACAGTAAAAAAAACACAATGACTTTAAGTAAAATGCTAGATTGGTTTTCAAGCACTTCTAACACGTAAAGGCAAATCAGACTTTTTCCATGTTTAAGTGCTATAACTGGGTCCCCAGTGTTTCTATCAACCTAGAAAATGTGAAAAGCTCAACCCAGTAACTTAGATTTGGTAAACCATTCTCCGCAAGCATGTGAAAAAATTGGTCATTGAAATTTGGCTTCCCTTGTGATGTCAAAAGGGGATAATACCGCCCCTTAACCCCTTCAGACCCTGCATCCACTGGAATGGACATCCACTGGAATGGGTTTAATCTGCACTATCCAACCATGGCACTGCCATTTAGTGCAGAGAGACAGAGAAAAAATAATTGACAGAACAATTGAGTTTCAATCTCAACAAACCACCATTATGGCGATCAGTGTTTGCATTTCATCAGCTTATCTGCATAACTCATTCCCCACCAGCCATTTTTTGAAAATTTGCCTGCCAGCATTTTTTGAGATTTCACAAAAGTTTCACAAAATGCCTTCCGGGAAAATTTTCTTCTAAAAATATATAAACATACAAATATATCAAATGAAAGAACAGACCGTCTGCTTTCAAACAAACAAAACAAAAAAAACTGGAAATATTTTTTTTCTCTGCTTATGAAGTCTTAAATATATTTTTCTTTAAAAAAAAATTTTTTTGCAAAAAGCTGAAATAATTGCATTTTTGTGAAGGAATTGTTAGAGATCAGATTCAAAATGATTATTAAAACATACACAGAGTTTAAAATTAGTAAATAACGTTTTGGCTTCAGTTTTTTTCATAAATTGGGTAAGTGCCTCTAGTGGATAATCGCGGTATTGCAGATTAACATAAAAATTCTTCAGAAACACGTTTGATTTTTATGCAAATGTTTTCTCTTAATTGACAAGATAACTTGTCAAAGGCGGGGAAAGAGTTAAAAGGACACACCCAAAAACGGCAAATTTTTTCTCACACCTACAAAGTGGCAATCTTAACATACTGTAATAAATTATCTGTGGGGCATTTTGAGCTAAAAACTTCACATTTGTACTCCGAGGACACCAAAGATTTATTAAATGATCTTGTGAAATGTCCCCTTTAAGAATGGAAGATTTGAAGATCTCAGGATGTATTCATGTTTTACCTGCATGAAATACTCTTCCAGCAAACAGTCCACCCAAGGCTCAGCAACCTCCATCGGCCGAACTTCATTAGAGATGTCACAGCATTTAATCAGAACCATCTTTAACTGTCAGAGAAAAGACACACTTCCTTAATATAGACATAAACCTTTAGAGATTTTTATATTATATTATATACATACGTGACCATGTATGTGAAAAGTCTTTTTTTGTGCGTTTTGTGTCATAAATGCATTTTACATAATGTAAAGAACATTCTTTGAAAATATTACATCAATATCTTTAATATTCACTGGATAACGTCATGTCAAAGATAAAATGATTGAAATTATTTATAAAGTAAATCAGTGATTAAAATCCCAGACTTTAGCCTTGATTTTACAGACAGGGTCACAAATGATATCTGCTATCAACCACCCTGCTCAATATATGATATCTCATACCAGTAACCCCTAAGATACAACATCATGGTACTGAATGATTACCATACTATATACATAATATTGTATTTGCATGATATTCAAAGCAAGACACATGACTAAAACATGGTAATACCACTGTAGTTTTATGTAAGTAAATGTAGTTACTATACGGAAAGCTCACACAAGTAACATGTTCCTCATTAGTGAAGTCAAAGTTGTCCACTTTCTGTTTAAATGAGTCCAGTATCTCTCCATGTCGAGCCATGTCTGTTGCCAGTATCAGAGTAATAGTTCCCTGTGAAAGGACCAAATGATTATTTGGACTATATTGGGTCAATAGTTAACTTAGATGGTGAAATGACAGTTTAGCTATAAACAAAAAAACTAATTTCAGAAACAAAAAAATGTTTCAGTTAAAAAATGCAACAATACCCATGCTTGCTTTAATATGTTGACATCTCATGCAATGACATTCACACCACTATATTTTGTAACTGTATATGCATGCATAAAACCTGAAACATGGAAAAAACCTGACGAATCTGTTTAAAGGCTTCAGGGTCAAAGTTGGCAAAGATGTTGCAGTCTGGCTGAGAGAAGATCTGAAAGGCCACAGCGCAGTGGTGATTCTCCAGAGGAGAGATGTCATTGTATCTCACAGCCAGCTCTGTGCGCGCGTTAATCTGATACCTGCCAAACAGACAGTATATTGAGTTTAAATGAATGTGGGAGTGTGTTTGTGTCCACTTTAATAAATGATACAAGCTCTTACGTATTGTTGTACCCGGGATGATCAAGGTCGTGACACACGGCAGCTGTCATCAAAATAAGAACGTCTACTTGTGGGAACTTTTCCTAAGAAAAACAGAACCTTACTTAGACTCTTTGTATAAATGTGTATTTTTGTTGAGACAGGCTTCCTTATGTATTTCAGATACGCTGGTAGTTAATAGTTTGGCCTTTAATAACCAGGCAGGTAATAGCTCAAATAATGAATTCGATGACCTCATGAAGGTCCATAGCAACCGCAGCACAGAGAGAAGAGCGAGAGGCTGAAAGCATCTTCACAGGAGTGAAATTGCTTTTACACCCCCATACGTCAGTCATTTATATTCACATTCCCTCTTCCTTGCATTCATCTCCCACACCTCTTTAATCTTGATCTGCTACTTTCACTTTCCTGAATAAAGAAGCAGGTGGCTATAAAGCATGAATGTGTCCTTAAATTCAGATGTCTTTATTTTTAGTCAAATGGTTTCTTATTGGATAGAAAGATGAAGTAGGTGCCTCAGGTTACATGATGTGTATTACATTACTGGTAAAACTGTGCAGTTTAGATCTGGCTCATAATATTGTGTGTTTAGTAGTGCTATATTAGGAAGCGTGCACACCAAAGCATTGCCGCCGACGTATGTTTTCAATTGACGCTTTTAAAAAGCCAGCAGCTGGCGGGGTTTGTCCGCACTGAGCCCCGAGAGTTTTTTGGGTGAAAAGCTCAGCTCGTCAATGTCACTTCTCACTCGGTCGTCCAATCACAATGGAGGAGGGGTGGGACAAATATCACAACAACCCACCGGCGCAACATTCAACGACTGATAAACAAAGCAGAAATATCACAGCCACCAAAGCGCTTAGCTGAAAAAGCTGGCGAGCACCTACACCACTTTTTGGTGTGCACACCCCCTTACTTTATTTACATAATTTGTTATCATGCTTGCATAACAATAGCATTAAAATAATCATACAGAGTCGCATACTCATGCATTTTATTGTGGGAGGAATAATTACACACTTCAGCTTTTTAACTTCAGAAACATAAAACAATAAGTGGCGAGCCCCATTTAGTACGGCGGTGGATCACTTGTGTAGATCAAAACTTGCTAAAAACGGATTAAAATTGTGAGGTATAAACTGTTAAACTGCAATGTGTAAAATGGCAAATCTGTATATAATGTTTCTATACCTGTAGGTTGCAGAGGCAGATCATGCTGTACATCATCTGTGTGACGCAGAAGCAATGCCGGAAATTATGAAAAGGATTGTTTCTGTAATTGTCGTGGATGCAGAGCTGAAAGGAAACACAGAACAAAATTACATTTTATTTAGGCAATCCGACATGGATTAAAATAGGAGAAATGGTCAGAAAAATAAACCCAGGAGCCACTTGCAACAAACCCATTAAGTTAAGAAACACTGTTAATGGATTTGTAATAACTTTCAGTTGCCATTCGCCTATAAGGCTCTACCATAATGGCAGCTAATGTACAATGTATGGAAAAAAGTAGTAAAAAAAAGTATATAGATTTCCTTTGCTGTATTAATATTGTTATATTATTATATCTAGCTTTAGATTTCTTACCAGCCATCTTTTCAGTGTGATGGGGTTTATATTAAAGTCCTTTACCAGTCCCAGGTCATGGTACATATGCTCCAGACAGCTCAGCATCTTAAAGTAAAAACAATGAATAATAACAAACAAAACATATTATTATCAACAACTGTTACGGGCCAAGCATTTTGATTATACATTTCTCAAAAATCTCATGTTATTGAATGATTTTTTTTCAGCTACTGACCGTTTTATGTCTTGGTTTTAATAAAAAAATCATATTTATTCAAAATTAAATATTGCACAAGACTTTTTAAAGATGTGAAATAAATCTTTGGTGTGCACAGAGTACGTATGTAAAGTTTTAACTCAAAATACCATAAAGATCATTTATTATAGCATGTTATAGGTGTGAGTAAAAATGTGTCATTTTGAGTATGTCCTTTAAAATGCAAATGAGCTGATGAAATGCAAACACTGAACGCCATAATGATGTTTGTTGAAATTGAAGCTCAATTGTGCTCTCTCTCTCTCTCTCTCTCTCTCTCTCTCTCTCTCTCTCTCTCTCTCTCTCTCTCTCTCTCTCTCTCTCTCTCTCTCTCTGCACTCAAAGGCAGTGCCGTGGTTGGATAGTGCAGATTTATAGGTGGTATTATTATAATAAGATCCTCTTCTGACATCACAAGGGGAGCCAAATTTCAATGACCTATTTTTTCACATGCTTGCAGAGAATGGTTTACCAAAACTAAGTTACTGGGTTGATTTTTTTCACATTTTCTAGGTTAATAGAAGCACTGGGGACCCAATTATTGCACTTAAACATGGAAAAGGTCAGATTTTTATGATATGTCCTCTTTAAATGAAAAACAAAAATCAGTTATTACAATAATTATTACATTTTAAACGATTAAATGTAGGTCAAAAATAAACTATTCCAATATTTCTTTACAAATTATTTACATTTACATTAAGTAAGGTAATATTTAATGTAATTCTCATCACTGCCGTTTCCATTGCAGAATCTCATATGGTGTTTATTTTTCAAAAAAAGTTAATTTTGCTTTAATTAGCCTATTTAAAATAATAATTAATAAAAATTATTACATTTGCAAAATATTAAAATCTAAAAATATAAACCATTACAATATTTTTGTAAAAATCATATACATATTTGTGTATTTTTTGAAAATATTTTTTTTGTACATTTAGGAATTATTAAATGTAATTTCCCCCACAGCAATTTCCCTTTCTTTTAAAAACTTTAAAAACTGTTTTAAATTTTTAAAACAAATTACTCAAAGAATTATTACATTTGCAAACTATTACAATTTAAACAAAAAGTAAAAGATATATAAATATTTTCAATATTTTTGTAAAAACAAATATTGACATATTTGTTTAAACTTATTCCAATTAGTATTTTAAAAAGAATTTCAAAGTATTTTTTGAAAATAATATTTGTGTATCTTTGGGAAAAATTTAAAAAGGTTTTTTTCACCACTTCTATTTCCATTGCAGAATCTTAATTTATAACTATATATATTTCTATATACTGCACGATTGCATTAAACATTGAGTATATTTTGTAACCTTAATCAGCACTTTTATGTAGAATGGTTGATATCCTGCAGAAAATTGTTTACTGGCTGATGCTCACCTCATTAGGTTCCCATTGCCACACATCGAAGATTGGCTGCCTCAAAGCTTCTACTGTCTCCTGGGAGAGGTGATACTACACAAGCCCACAAACACACAAGCAGCAGACGCAGAAGACAGAAAACAGAGCAAGAGAGAAGAAGAGAAAGACGTGACAGTGCAGGGTTAGACTCTTACCTCGTTGGATTCCCACAGCCAGACGTCGAAGGTGGGTTTTCTGAGGGCATCTATGGTTTGTTGGGAAAGCATGTACTGCAGACGACAGAGCTCTCAGTTAACCCCCAATAACCAACGCCTGGCTGTGGCCATTGCGTACATTCATTCATTCACACATCTATGTTAAATGTACTATAATGCAATTATAAAATGTAATAAGACATATTATCATTAAAGAAATAGTTCACCCAAAAATAAACAAAATCCCTCATGTTGTTTCAAACTCTATGCTGTTATATTTTCTGTCATTCCCAAAAAAAGCATTATATATTCTGCCATTTTCCACAAGTAGTCCATCATAACCAAACGTTTTCTTAAAAAATGCGATGGAATATGCAGGATATTTATGTAGTTTTATGCAATGAAATTTTGGTAACTTGCAAAAATTGCGGGAACTTGCAAAAACTGTTTGCAGCTTTTCATTGATCTTCACGTCACATAATCACGTCACTTCATAACGTTCTCATGGCAATAGGGGACATGGCTGCGCTTGTGTGAATAAATGCAACATTTTTCAACTTTCTGCTAAGATATATGTGATTTTTGCTACGAAAATACGGATTATGAAATCATGCAAGCCCGCATATTTTGCGCACGGAGATCTGCAATTTATGCTGCGAAAGTGCGCCGTATTTTAAAAAATGCGCCCCCATATAAATATGCGAACTTTGGCTGATTATGCATTAAATCATTCGATCGCATTATCGCGTTTTTCTGGAGGGACTGATAAATTTCATTTAGTATACCGGTAACTAAGATCATAACTGTGTATGATATTTGAAGGTGCAATTTTTTTTATCTAAATAAATAAACATGTGAGATCTGCAGCCGAGAGGATGATTTTAGTCTGTTATCGTATGGCACCCATAAGACTCTATAATCATGGCAATACATAGCCTAACGACACCCATGGTCAGAAATTAATACAAAATTACAACTATGTAAAATAGATATGTTTTCCCATGAGATCAGGTTGAAAAGCAGTAAAAAATATTATTTGTGACCCTGGACCACAAAACCAGTCAAAATTTCTAGATTTATACATGATCTGTAAGCTGAATAAATAAGAGTTCGATTGATTCACTATAATAAAAATGCTGCATAAAATTAAAATAACTTTGTCAAATAACAAAGTTTGACCTGTAATAAGTTGACATAACTTATAAAAACAAGTTAATATTGTTTAACTGAATTTTGGTAGGAAATGTAAAAAAATATCTTCATGGAACATTCACATAAAGGAATATTCCATTTTCTTAAAAGAAAAATCCAGATAATTTACTCACCACCATCTCATCCAAAATGTTGATGTCTTTCTTTGTTCAGTCGAGAAGAAATTATGTTTTTTGAGGAAAACATTGCCGGATTTTTCTCATTTTAATGGACTTTAATAGAGCCCAACATTTAATACTTAACTCAACACTTAACAGTTTTTTTCAACTGAGTTTCAAAGGGCTATAAACAATCCCAAACGAGGCATAAGGGTCTTATCTAGCAAGACGATTGTCATTTTTGACAAGAAAAATAACATATATGCACTTTTAAAGCACAACTTCTCGTCTAGATCCGGTCGTGATGCACCAGCGTGACCCCACGCAATACGTCATGACGTCAAGAGGTCACAGAGGATGAACGCGAAACTCCGCCCCAGTGTTTACAAGTGTTGAGAAAGAGGACCGTTCCGATGTTGTTGTATGTGGACTGATACTAATTAATGTCTTTGTGTCAGTTTATTGTTTACAATGGTCCGCAAATGTGCGTTTTATAAATGTAACACGTGACCTCTCTACGTCACTACGCATTTACGTTAGGTCACGCTGGACCAGAGACGAGAAGTTGTGCTTTAAAAGTGTATATTTGTTATTTTTATTGTTAAAAGTGACAATTGTTTCGCTAGATAAGACCCTTATGCCTCGTTTGGGATCGTTTAGAGTCCTTTGAAACTCCGTTGAAAAAAACTGTTAAGTGTTGAGTTAAGTATTAAATGTTGGGCTCTATTAAAGTCCATTAAAATGAGAAAAATCCTGGAATGTTTTCTTCAAAAAACATAATTTCTTCTAAACTGAACAAAGAAAGACATCAACATTTTGGATGACATGGTGGTGAGTAAATTATCTGGATTTTTCTTTTAAGAAAATTGAATATTTAATATCCTGTGATTTTTGGCATTAAAACAAATTTGGACCCATACAATTTTTTTTTTGGCAATTGTTACAAATATACCTGTGCTACTTATGACTGGTTTTGTGGTCCAGTGTCACATTAAAATTTTCCCCGTTTGTGTTTCACAGAAAAGATAACAGCATACAGTACTTTTTTGGAATAAAATGAAGATGAGTAGCCTAATAAATGACAGAACTGTGAGTAACCTATTCTGTGAGTAACTTCTAATATAATATTTATACTATAAATAATGCTGGGTTATTTTCAACCCAGCATTGGGTCAAAAGGGACGAGCCAGGTTACAGTTAACCCAAAACATTTTATATTTGACCCAACAATGGGTTAAAAAAAACAGTATTCTGGGATGAAACAACCCACCCTTAAGTTAAATTACAACCCAGCAGGCTGGGCTCGTCCCTTTTTGACCCAATGCCGGGTTGAAAATAATAACCCAGCAATTTTTAGAGTACTATCCTTTACCACATCATATTTGATTACTTAAAAGATCAATGCTAAAAAAATTAACTTGACACAAAATTAGTTGCTAAACACATGCACATACAGTATATAAGCCATTTTACCTTTGGGTATGAAGGCACATCTCTGCAAGGAGTTAATTTCTTGTTGTCATCTAGAAAACTACTGCAAAGGTGACAAAAGTGCACCATAGTGTGAGCAGAGAGAGTTCAGTTGCTACAGAAGAGAACATGCAGTGATTTTCATTTTTAACTACCATGCCAACATCTCTCAATGAGAGCATTCAAATTCATATTCATAGTACTTCAGGGGTTCATATTGCTACCAAAGAGGTCATAGTAGTACCTCAAAGGTACCAAATGTATACATATCTGTACCTGAATGACACATATTAGGACTTTTTTAAATGGTACTGCCCCAGTGAGAGTTTGGGACAATTTTTTCTAACCGTGTATGCATTTTTAATTGTGAAAAGTATTTCACATTGTCTTTTACAACCATTTGTGATATCATAAAAGGCATTTCAAAGTCTTACCGTCTAACATTTCTTTACAACATTCAATTCCAAGTATTCCAATAACTATGCAATGGTTTATTGGATTAAAGCAGTAAGGTTACTGACCTGTTGTTCCTGGAGGCCATCTCCTCTCGCAGCTTCTTGATGTCACTGCGACATTTCTCGATCTCCACCACCTTCATACCCTCCACTGAAGAAACAGAGAGACGATGAGATACATATTTCAGGTTATGACACAGTGAAAGGCGAAACATGGTTTTACATATTTAAAGTGGGGCAAACAAAGAGAAAATATGGAAATGAGCTGGTGAACCTTATCATCTTATCAGCTGCATACCCACAGGGTTTTCCTGTACAGTTTTCCCTATACACACACACACATGCTGGATTTGACTGCCGAGCCATTGCAGTAAAAGGATATTTGACACCTGACGCTGTCTGGTATGATTCCCTCTATTGTCCAAAATCTTGTCCATACAAGAGGTTTACCTCTATCCTGTATATAAGTATGTTACATATGTCCAGATAATCTACAGGTTTTTTATATACTCTGAACCTGTATTGAAGGTGCTTAGCTCACAATATCTATCATTTCAGCTACCGCTCTGTTTATAGACAGTTCACAGTGATATATTACCACAAATAATGTAAGCCTGCTGAATTTTCCGCATTGATGAAAGGGTCAAAGTCCATCCCCTTGGTGACTGAATAAATTATTTTATATGGATTTCTATGAACACAGCTATACTGCAGTGGAATGAATCCTCCCGGGTGAAACAACTCAAGTGTGCAGTCATGGTCAAAGATGATGACCTTTTTGTTGCTACTAAACATTATGGACCCTATTTTAACGATCCAAGCGCATGGTCTAAATCGCACGGCGCACAGTCTAAACGGGTGAGTCCGAATGCACTTTTGCTAATTTTATGACCGGAAAAATTGTTCGTGCGCCGAGCGCATGGTCGAAAAGGGTTGTTTCTATTCTTTTAATGAGTAATGGGTGTGTTTTAGGCGTAACGTCCAATAAACATGAGTCTCAGCTCTCATCCCCTTTAAAAGCCTGTTGCGCTGACGCTATGTCTAATCATTTATGTCCAAGAGACTCAATAATAATGTTTTACATTTTAATCCTTTAATTTTGTGTGTGATAAGCAAACACGCATTGTCGTCCCGTATTACGAACTCGCTCATTAAATAACAAAAACAATATTGCGCCATTGACTTTAGACTTTAGAGCAGGTTTTTGTTGATTTATGGCGTAGTCTATTTCAGTTGCCTCACAATAGCAACACGCCAACAATGCGCCTGAACACACCTCGTTTTCAGACCAGAATAGCCATGAGCGCAAAATTGGGTGCAAATGCATTTGCTATTTAAATAACGTGAAAATGATCATTGCGCTGGGTTAAAACTAGCAAAAGACACTTGCGTCACGCATTACGCTGCATTGCGCCGGGTGTATGATAGGGTCCAACATCTTATGTATTACTGTTCAACACAGCCTCTCATTATATTACAGTTAATGCATTAGAGGCTGTTTACACCTGATACTAAGATACGTTGTGTGAAATGTTTTGAGCTTGTCCACTTTCAACCACATTCAGAGGTAGTCGAAATCACAGACGCGCATGTGGTCAAATGTGTTTGAGCAGCCACAGAAGACCACCTACTCTCCGCCTATGAATCTAATGTGAGGTACCGATTTTACATTTTCTTTGGTGTGTAAGTGTGTATTAGTACATGTTAACGATATGCGAAAGGTATAAACCCCAAAGTAAACGATGGCGCTAGTGTTGTAGTCAAGACCACCTAAACAGAGACCAAATCATGACCAAGACCAAGACAGGCCGAGACCGAGACAAGACCAAGACTTTAAAGGGTCAAGAGCAAGTCAAGACCAAGACCAAGAAAGGCCGAGACCAAGTCAAGACCAGTGCATTAAAACACTTATGATAAAATGTGGAATATGCATATTATTAGACACTTCTTGTCTGTATGTGTGAGTGTGTGTGTGTGTGTGTGTGTGTGTGTGTGTGTGTGTGTGTGTGTGTGTGTACCTGGTAATTATCACGTTGTGGGGACCAATTGTCCCCACAAAGATAGGAATACCAGTGTTTTTGTGACCTTGTGGGGACATTTTGATGTCCCCATGAGGAAACAAGCTTATAAATCAAACAGAATGATGTTTCTTGAAAATGTGAAGTAGCAGAAGGGTTTCTGTGATGGTTGGGGTTAGGGAATGGGGTAGGTAAGGGGAATAGAATATACAGTTTGTATGGTATAAAATGCATTACGTCTATGGAATGTCCCCACAAAACATGGAAACCAGAATGTGTGTGTGTGTGTGTGCGTGTGTATGCCATCAGAGAAGTTGATAAAATAATCAAGAAAAATTGTCATTGGGAGAAACTTAAACAATGATTAAACAATGCCAACATCATATGCCAAACCTGAATAAACTGCATAAAATAAATGATAAAAATAAATTTGTGATGTGCCATCAGTTGTGGTCTTGACCGGTCTTAAAATAAAATTCTGAGTCCTCTTTGTCTGGGACCGAGTAAAAATGCGGTCGATTCCAAGACGAGACCAAGACCTTTCTCGAGACCGGTCTCGAGAACTACAACACTAGATGGCGCGAGTTATCGTCTCCAATGTAAATCTCTTTTCTTGGAATACAACAAACACACGGATTGTAGGCAACAGTTTACTTCCTGGGATTGGTGATGAAGACAAGACCGACATTATCATAATTCCTCTCGCTTCGGACTCACAGCCTATAAGTTAACTCCTGTTAGCATTGCATTGTGGCTGAATCTTTCAAACATGGTAAGAAGCGTCACATTTCTGGCTGGTGTCAGAGGTATTCAGACCAATCACAACGTACAGATTAGCTGGCCAATCAGGGACACAGAGCTTTTCAAATCTGTGCGTTTCAGGAAAATAGTGAAATCTGGAGCTACAAAAATGTACGGTATGTGGAAAAAAAAATGTTTTTTTAACCATAAACCACGCAAACACATTGTATTACACCAAATACACAAAATAACATTTTTAGCAATGAAATAGGTGCACTTTAAAGGTAGGGTAACAGATTTGATCCTGAAACATTTTTAGTTATGCTGGTTAAAAGTCTCCTCACATCCTGATAGCAATCACTGTGTTAAGTTGTTTAAATGTATTTGTAGAAATTTATGTCATCTGTGAAAGGCGTAGGACCAAAAAATTTTCAACAAATCATAGATTTCGTTCCGAGCGGACGTTTCCTTTTTTGTCCCTCATACGTAAGCGTAATTTGAATTCCCACCGCGCAGCGAGTCCACGCAGACACCATACGTCATCGGCGCGTTCACGTGCGCTCACCTCCTGTCTGTAAACAGCGAGAACAGCAAACTTTTATGCTGAATTGACAACCTACACAGGAGCAACAAAACTAAATGCATCTTTTATAACAACATCAGCAAAACCTGCCTGGATTAGCAAGAACAAAAACCCAAATGAACATCGCTAACTTTACTGCTTTACCACGAGATGCAAACAGCTACAGGAGGCAAATGGTCTGAAAGGGTCGTTGCACTGTTTATTTTGGTAAGGTAGGTACGCGATATGTTTGTACTGAGATGGATTCAGATATTCTACTTTGATGAAACATTGTGTTGCTTAACTCTTTCACCGCCAGCGTTTTTAAAAAAAGTTGCCAGCCAGCGCCAGCGTTTTTCATGATTTTCACCTAAGTTTAATGCCTTCCAGAAAATGTTCTTCTTTAAATATATAAACATACAATATATAGGTACGTGACAAAATGACGTAACGCGCACGATTGCTTTGTTCCCACGGATGTGTTCCCAGCAGGTATTCAGCGCCAGATGCGTCGGTGGCTTAAAAGATCTGTTGTATCTTTGCTTTGATAATACCTCTAAAGCACATATACTAGTGACATAAATTACTTCCTCACGTTGATTCTCACGTTCGATTTTCCAAGATTGCTGTCGTAAGAAGAAAGTTATAAGCGAAGCAAAATTTGTCTCGTGTTTGGCATTTAAATCCTTTATGAAGGCGAGTATTTTTTTGTTTCAAACCAAATACTTTTTATAGAATATACATTTAACTTGAATTAGGTGAAGTTTGGGATTGATTGTAACATTCGCATGTGCTTTTTTAAGATCCGCAAGTGACGTTGTTCAAAAGCAGAATCGCCCATTCAATCATATTGGCTTCCAAAACTTCTCCGTTTTCATCAATCCGTGCAGTATTTTTCAAAGTAATCATACAGAACGAAGGATTAGAATCTCTAGATTACATTATTGGCATGATTTTGTCAAACATATAAATAAATGCATGCATTTATTGATTTATTTATGATAAATAACATAATCATCAATTAATGTATTAATAACATCTGACCATTTAAATTGCTCACCAGCATTATTAGTCAATTAAGAAATATTAAAGAAACAATGAAATGTTTCTTTAATATATAAAAATATAGCTTTTATTTGAGAGGGCTTTGATTTCATATGGAAAGATATGCGTGGATTGATGCTCTCGGTTTCATTAATTAGTGGTTAATCATAAATAATACAATTCTTATATATACCTTTTAAAAAGATGTCATCTTAACTTTGTTGGGCTGTTAATTACCTACAATTTGTTGTTTGAATTATGCAAATAGGCCAAGATATGAGGAAGTTATGATATTTTGAAGTGTTTGGTCAAGCGGAAGAGGTCACAATTTTTCATAGTTTTCCTGTGTTAATTGGGTACAAAAATGACCCCCAATTTTCGAGTTTAAAAATGCCATAACTTTCTTAATAATTATCCGATTTTAATCATTTAAAAAACATTTTAAAGTTTGTTTTATTATCTATCATATGGTTATAATTATATATGAATTTTCTAGAATTTTTTTTTTTTGTCACATACCTACAATATACCAAATGAAAGAACAGACCCTCTGCTTTCAAACAAAAAAAACCGTTTCATCCTACCTTTAGTGGTTCTTTTGCAATCAGCTTTTGAATATGGGTAGGTTTTTGCAAAAATACCATATTTTGAGCAAAAAGCAGAAATAATTCCATTTTTATGACGGACTTTTCATAGAGATCCGATTCAGAGCGATCTTTAAAACAGACACGGACATGCAGCAGCTTGGCATAGGGAAATACTTCCGGTTTTAAAAAGTTGCGGAAGGGCGCCACCTGGTGGATAATAGCGGTATTGCGGAAAGACGGAATATCTCGTCATTGGCGGGGAAGCGTTTTCTCTTAATTGACGAGAAATCTCGTCAATGGCGGGGAAAGAGTTAAGAAATTTGTGTTCGTTTACGGATTAGCATAACGATATTGTTACTACGTCTACACAACCGAACGTGTGCTTAAACTAATTCTGATGTAAACCAGTTGTTTATGTTGGTTATTTTGGAAGTGTTATTCACTTTGTACTGCAAAGTTTTCTCACTGCTGAATGAGACATGAGATGTGACCGTCTGATCTGTGCGTGTTCATGTGTTTGGAAAGAGGCGTGAATTTGGATGGTGATTTGACTTGAGGGTGGGATCGGGATTTCATTGCTAGGCGGCTACCGTTAGCATATTTCAAAATGTGTTACCCTACCTTTAAGAAACTAATATTTTTTTATTCTATTAAGTGCAACTAGTGATACAGACAAGCATTACATTTAAAGATTTTATCAGCATCTAGGGGTGAGATTGCCAATTGCAACCAACATTTCAGTTCACGTACGTACCCGCCACAGGATAAACATGTCGTCATCTTAGACAACATGATGAAATGCACTCTGCAAAACAATTTGTCAATTTAGGGCTACTGTAGAAACATGACGGTGCAAAATGTCAACTTCCGTCTAAGGGGACCCGTGGTGTATGTAGATAAAAATTCACATTTTAAGGGGGCACATATACCAAGGCGTTTGTGCCGGCATATGTTTTCAATTATTTTTTGATGGAAACGCAATGCTTTTCAAAAACAGGAGCAGCTGGTGGTTTTTCAGTGCTTAGAGTTGAATATCATTTAAGTTCGAGTGAAACGCCCAGCTCGTCAATGTCACTTTTCACTCGGCCGTCCAATCACAGTAGCAACCAAAGCGGTTAGCTGAAAAAGCACAGGCAAGCGTCTACAGTCCGTGCATACGTTTTCAGACGTGTTTAAACACTTGTATGGTAACCCATATTCAAAATTTTACTTCTAGACAAATGTTTGTATTTATTCAATCAATACCTTTTTGAATGAGCTTTAAATGTCTTTAAAAACCAAGGCCTGCTACGACATGTTAATGTAAATGACAGATCTACTGTGTGCAAAATAAACTGCATAAACATTTTAGTGATATCATAAACAATACAGCTCCTAATAAATACCTATCATGGCTATATCAATTATCACATATCATGTTGTGTGGAAGGCTCTTTACATAAACAAATCAAGCCAGTTACAGTACATAAATCATATGCAAAGCACCTTTACTTCCTCATATCTCAATCCCTTTTCTTACTTCACTCTATTAATGAATGAAAAAGAAAAATATATTGAATTAAAAACTTACATTCAACTCTTTTCTCCAGCATGGCTAGACGATTCGTCACCTCAGTCTTCAATTCATTTATTTTGAATGCCCTTGAGGAGCACAGTATGGTCGATCAATGCAGATGAAGAGGAATCCAGCGATTAAAAAAGCTTTCATTCAATACTTATTTTAAATTGGATATTGAACGTACCTGGAGAATTGCTCTGCCACCTGAGTCAATACATTCTGGAAAAGCTCTTCTTTATCTGAGACATAAGAAAAAAATTGCCTTTTTAAACATGAAATAACACTGTTGTATGAGTATTTCATTATAATACTGTCCATGTTTATGCCGAGAACATAAAACATAGGCAATGAAGATGTGAAATCAATGAAGCATCATACAACAAAGATTCTGATAAGTAGAGAAGAGACAGGATAGCATATGGATAAAGGTGAGGCAAGGAATTACAATTTCACTGACAATCTCACCTGGATCTGTAATAAAGAAACCGTGTTTACCTAACTTATGTGTTAATCGGGCACTTACAGTTGTAAAACTTCTTAACAAGTTGTCAAATTCTTGTTAGATCCACCGACTGTCATGAACAAAGTTCAGACCAAGTGCCCAATAAAAGCATTGGCTGGCTTCTTGTGTTTCTGTAGCTCAGTTGGTAGAGCCTTGCATTAAGAGTGTAAAAGGTTGTGGGTTTGATTCCCATTGAATACAAATAGTGAAAAACTTGTATGCCTTGAATAAGTTTGGATCACTTTGGATAAAAGCATTTTTTAAACACATTCATGTAAATGTCTGCCTGTCTCTCAGTTTTTCCTAAACTCTTTATAGAGGCCAGAGGTCTAAATCAACTTAAAATAGTATTCTACTTTCATAAATTTTTTTTGATAATTTACTCACCCCCATGTCATCAAATATGTTTGTCTTTCTTTGTTAAGTCGAGAAGAAATTCAGTTTTTTGAGGAAAACAATCCATGATTTTTCTCCATATAGTGGACCTCAACAGTTCAGTTTCAATGCAGTTTAAAATTGCAGTTTCAAAGGCTCTAAGCTCTAAATGATCCTAACCGATGCATAAGGATCTTATCTAACAAAAAAAAATGTACAAGCAAACAACAAAATCTGAAGCAAAAAACAGAAAAAGGTTGATGATGATTTCTGGTTCCCAGAATGCTTCGCATGAGGCTGTTATTGTATAGTTTTATTCTGTAAAGATAAAGACTTGTTAATATTTTAAATTTATTTAACTTTGAACAAACTCTTGCCACTAAATAACATAAATTTTAATCTACGGTAAATTACCGGCAACCCAGCTGCAATAACATTGTAATTTCTACGGATTTTTTTTTACAGTGTATACTTTTTAACCACAACTTCTTGTATTGCACTAGCCTTTTGATGCTCCAGTGCGATCTTACTTATTATGTAATCACTTCGAAAGATCACGCATGACATATGCAAAACTACCACTTCAGTGTTTACAAGTGTTGAGAAAGTGAAACATTCCGATGTTGTGAAGGAAAGAAATTAATGTCTTTGTATCAATTTATTGTTTAAAATGGTCCGCAAATGTTTGCATATGTAATGCATGACCTTTTGATGTGATAACATAATATGTAAGATCACGCTGGCGTGTCACACGGCTAGTGCAAGATGTTGTAGTTAAAAGTACATAAGAGTTTGGTTCCAAAACACAATAAATCCATTTTAACTAATTAAGGTAAAAATGTGTTTTCAAGAAAGTGACAAGATGAGAAACACTATTTTCTGTTACAAACTTTCACATAGCATCTTTAGTTTATTATAACATTAAAAACTTAAATCCATAATTTGATTTTCAAAGATTTATTATAAAACTGATTATTTTTTCCACAAAATGCAATAAATGTATTGAATCAATATGAAGAGTTTGGTTCCAAAACGCAATAAACGGCATTTTTGAAAAAAAAAAGAGTTACTGCCAAAATCAGTATTATATCAGGTCAGTATTTAAAAGTAAATTCTTAATTTTACGCAAAATCCAATATCCGCCGTATTATTCTGTCATATTTTCTCCCTTTTTTCCCAAAACGCAATAAACGCCACTCCTCCTTTTCTACAGAATGCAATAAATCCGCTCCACATATTACAGCGCACCATTACACGCAATGTAAACAAACAATGGTGGCGCATTGAGTACACTGAGTCCTAGTTTTCCTGATCTACTTTGTATATCGTGATCAACAAACAAACAAAAACAAAAAAATACTTTAATAGCATTGATAAACCTGTGGTTTTCTGTGACGGGAAAGATACGTAAGCCATCAACATCTAATAATTTACGCGAGAGGCACTTGGAAGACGATCGCTTGTTCTCCCGACAGCATCTAGCTTCTCTCGTGCTAACACATTGACCCCAGGGGATCTTATGAAAAACTTTCCATAATTTTACTCAAAGTCAATGAGAAGCAGCTGATCGCTGTGAAAAATGTTAAGCGACGATGTCAAGTATAACCTTAGCATAATATGACAAAGTAAGTGTTTTGATTAATGCCATTAATGTTTATTTTTTTATCTGTGTGTACAACTGTTCAACTAAATGAATATAAAATGGCAAAAATGAATGCACATTTATACATTGATTGAATAGATTTATAGAATTTTGAAAAAAAAAACTTTTTATTGCATTTTGTTGAATTTTTTTTCGTTTTTATAATAAATCTTTGAAAATCAAGTTATGGACTTGAATTTTTTATGTTTTTATAACCTAAAGATGCTATGTGAAAGTTTGTAACAGAAGTAGTGGTTTTCATCTTGTCACTTTCTTGATATAGAAAACAGGTTTTTACCGAAATTTGTCAAAGTGGATTTATTGCGTTTTGGAACCAAACTCTTCTTCATATATAGATGTGCATGCATCTTTGCCATGTTATATTAATTTAGTTGATGGTATACACTGATTAAAAATAACTTACTTTGTCATATTAAAAACACTGCCATTGTTGCTATCATCCTTGAGACGTCTCCGCTGAAATTTTTTGACAGCGATCACCTGTAAAATGTTTTGGTCCTGTTCAATATTTTTGACTTTGAGTAAAATAATGAAAAGTTTTTCATGAGACCTGCTGGGGTCAATGTGTATGCATGACAGAAGCTTGATGCTGTCGGGACAGCCAGCATTTTTCCTTTGCCCGATGCCTCTCACGTAAATAATTGATTTTGATGGCTTATGTTTCTTTCTCGTCGCAGAAAACCACCACAGGTTTATTAATGCCACCATTTTTTTAAAGTTTTTTTTTGGAGATGAGGAAAAATACCATTCCGTGTGTATTCAAAGGATCACCATTATTGTTTACAATGCGTGGAATGGTATGCTGTGATTGGTTAAGCTGATTTATTGCATTCTGCAGAAAAAGAGGACTGACGTTTGTCGCGGTTTGGAAAAGAGGTTGAAAAGATGACAGAATAACGACAGATATCGAATTTTGCGTAAAACAAAGAATTTACTTTTTAATACTGACCAGATACAGTACTGATTTTGGCAGTAACATTTTTTTTTAAATGCCGTTTATCGTTTTTTGGAACGAAACTCTTTTTTTGTAAAAATGACAATCGTTTCGCTAGATAGGACCATTATGCCTCGGTTGGGATCTTTTAAAGCCCTTTGAAGCTGCATTGAAACTGTTGAGGTCCACTAAAGTCCACTATATGGAGAAAAGCCTGTAATGTTTTCCACAAAAAACTTAATTTGTTTTCAACTGAACAAATATTTTGGATAACATTGGGCTGAGTAAATTACCTGGAATTTTTATAAAAGTGGAGTAATCCTTTAAACTCAACTTCAATATCTTACTCCAGTCTTTGTTTGGAATTGCAAACGGCATTATCATACGTTTCTTACTAGTGGTGCAGTTCATAGTATGCATAGTGTACATACTGGGTATGCATGGAATACAGCAATGACCTTCTGTGTTAGCCAAGATGTACAAGTTCATTCCATAGTGCAGTGCTTTTAGGAAATGTATTAGTTTGCATAAGTCTGCATACTGTGCACAGCTCACATGAATATGAAAGAAAGTAAGGGTATGCTGCTAGTATGCTATTCCAAACAAATCCCAGTATTTAAACATAACTGCAGGGATGTTGAAAAACAAAGCAGGAAATCTATTTATGGCTTATATATGTTGGCAATAAATCTACTGACAAATGGCCAGAGTACACGTTGTATTAGAGAAATTCTCCGAAAACTTGTACTTGAGTTTGGTGTTAATCAATAAAAAGTTTATTTCTAATCTTATTAGTGTGTTCCAATAATAAAATCACTTTCTGTACACTTCATTTATGGAGATTTACATTTATAGTTGTTGTATAATCCTCTTTCTAGCTAAAAATTTCAGTTATTTTTCCCCTTTCCCTCAATCTGAAAGCAAACACTATTGATCTGTAAAAGCACACAAGGCACATACACTCTTAAAATAAAGCTGCAACACAATGCCACAAAATAAATATTTTTGAAAGAATGGTTCCTTAAGAAACCTTTAACATATGAAGAACCTGTCTGTTTAACAAAAGAGGTAAAAGGGTCTTTAGATTATAAACAAGAAAGAAAGAAGAGGTTCTTTGAAGAACTGAATGGTTCTTGTACTGCATCCCTGTGACGCACCTTATTTTTTAAGAGTATCTGATTATTCTGAAAAATAATGATCATATAACACTTACCTGCAAGTTGTCCGCCAGTTATTGGCACCACTTTGTATGGTGACCTTGAAAAACACCAGGATACACAAGCGCCGTTAAAAAGCAGCTGCTGCCACACTAAAATACGTCCCCTTTCTGACAACCAGCACCTCCTTATGTCCTAATACTCAAGAAACTGCAGTTCTCTAAAGTATTAGTATTATTCTCTGTAGTTGATTGTAATGTATCTAGCAAATGGGCACCCTTAGACTGTGGTTTTCAAAGAGGAACTTTATCTGGCCGACAGCCATTGTTTGCCTTGTAGGGCAGATCTGTACATAATTCAAAGATAAGGCGTATACGGTATGCCACTTTGTTTGGCCTTCTTACTTCAGAATGTTTTAACAGGGTCTCTTTATGTATTATAAGGGGCCTCTGTTTGGCTCTAAGTATTGTAAAAGTAAATAAAGTGGATCTATTAAAAGTAAAGTAAAAAGTCAAAACACATTTGTAAGCATAAATTCTTTAACTACTATATACCTACATTAGAAAATGTAATAATTGTGTACAAACATTGTACTTACATGTCAAGTATTTGGATGTAATTACACTCTTGACCATAAACCCACCCCTAACCCTAAACCTACCCTGAACAACAGGAATGTAAACAATAAGTAAAATGTAATATATGTAAGTACACAGTATTATACTGTACATGAATACATTTTATACTCACAGACAGTTATAAAATGTATATCTTCATAAATGAAATAGAGGGCAGATTTACCTCTCCGAGTTGTTTGGCATTGTGGGGTCGATAGAAACCATCGCTCCTGTTGAGTCCAGAAGTGAAATGGTTGTGTTCCTGTCAGGAGCAGATACACTCTTTAAGTATGGGAACACTTAAAGTGGAAACACTTCAATTATATATACTGTATAGCTATTGTGGGGCAGTCATAGCATCATACTGTATTCACAACTCACTGGGATGGATGGGTTAAATGGAGAGGACACATTTTCAGTTTGCGTTACATACATGACAAACAGGTCACTTTCACTTTTTGCTTATTTATAAATATATATACATCATATTGTACCTGGAGAGGCCTATGGCTGTACAGAGTAGCTCCTTAATGTCACAGGGACTACAGAAACGACTAAACACCACCTAAAAGAAGCACAAAATCTTTATAGTTTATTTACAAAAACACATGCGTATGTTGATAAAGGGATGTCAAGTGATTAATCGAGATTACTCGCATACAAAATAAAAGTTTTGTTTGTGTATAGTTTCGAATTATTATGTAAGGGATAATGTAGAGGCAGCCGGTAGTTATCGGAAAATAAGCCCCGCAATAACTACAGGCTGCCTCTACATTATCCCGCTTATTACACAGCTACTTGTCACATAAGAAAAAAACTGGACATGAATATGAATTTGAAACATTTTATTGGCATATTTGTTTTAAATTAACATATTTATCCTTCCGCGAAACTTTGCACAGATGCATAAAATGATCGTAATACCTTATTAAGATCATCTGCTTCATACTTGTCTGTCTCCATTTTTTCTCTTTTAGTCAGTCTTTGAGAAGTTTTAACGCCCATTCTGTATTTTTTTGTGTGTTGGCTTCGTAGCTGTCATGCTCTATTTTGTCAAGTTCAGTCTCAGTAAGCTCTCCGTGTCTTGTCGTTGTTCGTTCTTCTGTCCACTGTTTAAATGTTTTGTTTTTTCTGTACATGTTAAAATTAATGTCAAAATTTTCCATTCTTAATTGTGGTTGTCCAGTGTTTGTCACAAGATGGCGCCAAACAGTAATCTTTATTGGCGCGGAGCGATTTTAATCGTACAAGTAGTACCGGATATGCGTTATTACTTTGGAGTGGTTATTATTTGAAAAGAACGAACCTGCAAATGTCTCAACTGACCAATCAGAATGAAGCATTCCAGAGAGCCGTGTAATAAGTATATATAAATACACACACACACACACACACACACACACACACACACACACACACACACACACACACACACACAACCACACACGTAAATGTTTTTTTTAAATACATACCATGCATGTGTGTGTATTTATATATACACAATAAATACACACAGTGCACACACATATATGATGCAAAAATAAACTTTTATTTTGTATGCGATTAACCGCAATAAATCTTTTGACAGCCCTACTGTATGTTGATATTACATTAAGTGAGCCTTAAACATTACTTAATAATAGGAGACGTTTAAAAAAAATATGATTTTCAAATATAAACACATCTATTCATGCTATAATGAATCTGAGAGGTATGTTGCATTTTTTTGTTTTTGGATTATATTTGGGCCAGTCTTGGACATGTTAACACAAAAATAAGCTAGGACTCAACTACAATTCTAGAAAATTAAAAATAATACAAATTCTCAGACACAAAATGGCACATAATGAACCCACTGATGTAAAAATATTCCAATATGCATATCATCTTTTTTTCATAAACTGTAATGACAACAGATTGTTTTTAAATACAAGCTATATTTTCCAATACAAAATTGAGGTAAAGAAATATATACATTTTGTTGTTATCCTAATGTAAACACTTTTTTATTACTATAGAGAAAATACAACCTCTGACAGCCAATTAAGCTGACAAGTCCAGACCATAAACATTTGACAAAGAACACCCTAAGAAACCCTTATAAATTAAAGTATGTATACATTAATTTAATGTATACATAGGATTTTTTATTGTCAGAAATGTTCCCTCTTAATAATGAAATTACCTTATATTGACTAAGGCAGAATCTGACTGTTTCCATGCATATATTACACCATGGGGCTATATATTACACAATGTGTTTTATTGATTATTAGAGACTTTGCACACAACCAAGGTTAACTGCTGCCATCCATCATTTGTACTGTACTGAAGTGTCAGTCCTGACCCCGAGTATTCTGACGCACTTCAAACACATCTATATCTGATGCCATTAACAGACACAACAAGACAGCAAAAACAGGTGACAAACCCAAAGAAACAATGAGGTGGGGGTTGCAGCTGACAGAGAGAGAGAGAGAGAGAGAGAGAGAGAGAGAGAGAGAGAGAGAGAGAGAGAGAGAGAGAGAGAGAGAGAGAGAGAGAGAGAGAGAGAGAGAGAGAGAGAGAGAGAGAGAGAGAGAGAGAGAGAGAGAGAGAGATTTATGAGAAGACATTTGGATTTAAAGAAATTAGAATTACAAAATAGTGTAAATTTAGCAATTTATTAAACATTTTAAACATTTAAAACAACTCATATGAGATTATATAGCCATCCACAGACCAAAAATGTGCAAATAGTTTTATTTGTCAATGCAAGTGTACACAAAGACGTTCTCATTAAATGTCCTTCTGTGCGTCATTGTGCTCCAGGCTTTTATATGCTAATTGTTTCATTTTTGTCCTATTGCCAGGACAGAACAATGAAAGACAGAGGCATATTTATAACTATTAGAACTACTTAGCATTATATTATACTGTGGTGTATAAACCACATATTCATTTGTTGTTATTTATTTATTTCTACATATACAGCTAGATGGCAACTGACTGTCACCTAGATACCTATGAATGCAAAAATCTCTGTCTGATCTCTGTATCAAAGGCGGTCAGACCTGCTACAGCTCTGCCATTATATTGTAAAGCATCACATACAGGAAACTCAGTGTGCATAAACCAATAAAAAAGTTTAATGAAGCTAAATTATATAGGCTACTTCAAATAAAGGTGCTCAAAGGGTTCTTCTCAGTGATGCCAAGAATCATTTTTGTTCCTAAAAGGACAATCTACTGTATGTGCTATTTCTAACCTTCTAACCATTTCTAACCTGTTTATTTGCAACAGAAAGGTTCTTTGGATGTTAAAGTTTCTTCTTGAAACTACAAAACCAGACAAAGAACCTTTTATTTTTTTTAAGAGTGGAGATGAGGTTGTGAATACAAACAGTGGAGGAGAGGATGTGCAGCAAATCTGTTTAAACCAGTTACTAATGTAACCCATATAGAAAATAATGTAGTTGTTAGATTTCAAGTCAAGAATTTCAAAACTACAAGCATGTAAACAATTCAAAAGATTCAGTATAACACCATAATAATGAAAATAGACATATAAACTTTTCAAAACAATGTATTATATGATTGAAACGTAATATTTTGATCTACTGTGCATCTAGCGTTTTACCTTCTGAATCCGTCCATCCACGTCCAGGTAAATCATCCGATAGGCGGAAGACGCGCTGCCCATGTCGTGGCCTGGACTTCGTCACCGACCTACAGTAATATAAGTTCAGAGGGGTTAACAGCAACAGATTTAATAACACAGAGATCGCGTTCTCTCATTGCACCGATCTCTCAACTCATCGCCCCTTCACTCCCACTAGTTCACGCGCGAGAAGAAGAGAAAGCACGCGCTCTCCTGACGATCTCCATAGTAACCGGTCCGCACAAGGACGCGCGAGGATGGAGAGGCTGAGGGACTTTCTCACCGTGTGAAATGAAACGGGGCTGACTAAAGAGACATCATCTAGTTCTCTTCGTTTCACTACTAGTTTCACTAAAACAAATGTATCAACAAATAATGTGTTATTTTTATATTCTGCCCATATTTCACTTTCCACCTTTTTTCTTCTGTTGCAATCCCTTTGATTGTTTGCCAATAAAATTATAATCAATAAATAAGACAATTATTACATACTTACAAATATCAGGGGCGCCTGCATGATTCAATATCAAAGCACAGGGTGCCAAACCTCATGAACTCAGATATTATGCATTATTGGACATTTCCATTGTCCATCACTTTGGCGGACTTTGACGTTAAAATTCCGTTATAATAAACTAAAATGCTAGAAAAGCTAGAATGTGCATTCACTTTGTAATAATAGGAATATAAACAAAGAACGTTCATCACCACACTCAAAAGCAGATGATTGAATGATTTGTTTTGCAGTGACAGCGTAGCGGACGACGGTAAAACACACGAACAACAACATTATAACGTACATTTACAAATAGAACACAAACCTAAACAAACAAAAGAAAGAAACCATGAACTGAACTGAACTGAACTGAACTAAACTCATCCTCATCCGCACTGAAACCCCAACAAAGTGCACTGAATGTAAGCCTGGTAATAAACACATCAACAGACTTGATGCAGACTCTTTACCTTGGACAGTCGACTCTTCTGGGAAATTTTAATTTGTTCTGGAGGCTGATTCCGAACCCGCGCTCCTCCGCAGTGCTGCGCAGCCTCAACAGAACACGACATCAAAATAACGCGAGACCGTTACGAGACCAGTGCACAATCGCTCTCGTGGAGCTCTGACGTCATTTACCGATCGTTCTCCGCAGCGCCCAAGAAGTCAATCACCTATCACATTTTCGAAGTTTTCACCATTCCCCTAAAGCAGTGTTTCTCAAACTTTTTCTGTCATTCCCCACTTTGGAGGTAGGGAAGGGTTCCGAGCCCCACCTGTCCCCAATCGCCCCAACAAAATTGCAATCAAGGCTTTAAGTTTAACTTTTTAGTTTAAGTTTATTTTAAAACGTAACAGCATTAAACAATTTTAATAGAGAAAATACATTTGTGCAATTGTGCAACTTTGCATGAAAAAAAGACTACATCATATTCATCATACTGATATGATAAATATAAAATATGATAACATCATATTCAGAAACAGAAAATAAAAGTGTGAACTAGTTGTGTTTTGCTTCATTGTGTCACTTTGCAAAATGCAAATAGAACGAACAAAACGTACAAAAATTTATTTTTGAAAATGAATTGTCACAAACTTATCCATTGTCAACCCTTAAAAGTTACCCGCTACAACATATACCGCATCTCCCATTAGGTTTTGTTCCGCTTCAATTAACATTCCGACGTTAACTGATTCTTATAGGCTATGGTTCCGTGTGACATTTTCTTTACAGTCTGATGTTGTTTTAGGGTTTTTTAAAGATTATATTTAAATGGTGTTGTTTTGAGTATATGGTCAATAAATAAAGAAATTAATAGAGATGGGCACAAAATTAACAAATTTCCTCCCATTTCTCACGCCCCACTTGTAATGCTCCTGTTCCCCACTAGTGGGGCCGGCCCCACACTTTGAGAAACGCTGCCCTAAAGGCACACCATTTTTACTTATTGTCTCTTTCTTTTTTATATCATGAGTAGAAAGATTGCCCAATCAAAACAAAAAATTAAAATGTAAAAAAATAACACAATTTGACACTCTTATGAAAGATAACTATCCATTTCCAGGTGAGCCTTACTGAAGATCACTATTACCAATGCTGTTGATGCTCTTGTCATTGAGTAAATTATTTATTATAAATCTAATGAAGTTTGACCAGAAAATATTGTGAATTTGAAGTGCTGAGAGATGGATGACAGAATAAATCTGGGCTGTTTGGGTGGTGAAGTAGCAAAATAAACAGTTGAGTTGAGTGCCTCAAAATCATTCATGGTGGCCATGTGATTCCCTTTGATAAATAAAAAAATCTTTCATAAAGACCTAAACAATGAAGCGCCCTTAAAATACATATGTAAGGCATGATCTTCTGTTTTATTCCAATCTATTGGCTGCTACCAGTTTTCTGTGTGTCACATGCACATGGACACTCCAAGCCCTCATCGAAAAACTTGTCATCATAAAGCCCACTCAACCTCAAGTTGTCTTTCCAAACCTGTATGCATTTCTTTGTTCTGCTGAACACAAAGTAAGATATTTTGAAAAATGTTAATAACTAAACAGATCTTGGGGACCATTCGTTTCCATAGTATACATTTTTTCCTACTGTGGAAGTCAATGGTGCCCCAGATCTGCTTGGTTACAAACACATTTTAAAATATCTTCATTTGTGTTCAGCCAAACAAAGAAATTTATACAGGTTTGGAACAACTTTAGGGTGTGCAAATGGTAAACTATCCTTTTAAGAAAAGCCCAATATCTGTATGGATGTTTAATATCTCTGACACTCATTTCCAGTAGAAAAATTAATATAACACTAAAATGCAAACAGCCTGCAGAAGCCATGGAAAAAGAGATAAGTATTTTTGTTTTTGATTGCTTTATTCAAAATGGCCTCTATATATACATAGCAACATATACAGCTAATTCCCAAACCTCTGTTTGTCACATGGGATTTTGTAAAGCAGCTGATAATAATTTAAAACACCCGAAAGACATACAGAAGAAAGGAAACAGAAAAAGGCACAATGTTTTTCGTATCTCATTACACCACAGTACTTTCCATACATTATACAGATAAATTCAATTATCTAGAGTGTGTTGTCCTATAAGGACAGATGCACACATGTGGAACATATGGTTATATAAGAGGTCCAGCTTAAAAACAGACATCTGCATGTGCATCTAGCAAAAATCCTACATTACCCTGAACATTTAAAAATACACTTTAAATATTCATACAGTAACACATTAAATCCTGTCAACAGGGTTTTACACAGGTTTATCTCACACAGACAGAATGAAGGATAATGTTCACTTTGATGCTGGTAGTGTGTGTGTATATATACAGTATATACACATCAAATAGCAAATCTCTCACCGATAGAGGTGCTTTGATTTCTATAATTCATTTGAAAGCAACTCAAACTTTGAACAGATAAATATATTCAAAAGGACCGAAAGTGTGTTTTTTGAACTCACAAACCTTCCTTCATAGACGGATCTTGCACAATATTCAAGTCACAGGTCTGCCGTAAAAGACTGACAACAGAAATAAATAAATATAAAATTAAATAAACAGAAAAAAATCTGGCAAAGTGAACAAATCAAATGACAGATTAAAGTGGATCATCTTTATACAAACACAGGATAAGAACATTTTGCATCTATGTACTATGACACAGGTTTAAACATACAATAAATTGAGGTTTATAACAACTAAAAGATTGGCTTTGGTTTGTAGAAAGGAAGATACATACATTATAGATTCAGCCAAAAACCGACAATATTAGCTCCACTGGCTTTACTGATAAAAAGGCATAATGAATTTCTATTTAAACTAAGTGCCTGGCAGTGGTCCATTTTCTAGGAGTAGAAATGACACTTTATTTTAGATTCCCCTTGTTACCAGAAAAGGGGGCGGGGGGCTATCTTTATTTGTGCAAGTGTGCGTTTTTTAACTTGACTCTTCAAGTCATGTACTGTACATGTGTTCAGGGTTACCCTTCAAAAGACAACGTAAAGCTTCAAACCATATGAAAAATATCCTATATTATGAAAATACTTCCTCTAAGCTATTTAGCTGGCAGATATTTACTCATCTGGAAAAGGGAATAAAACGTCTCTTTGTACTGTCCATTTCAAAACCAAACCCAGAAAACTAAGCGCAGGTTTCAGTCAAGTTTTGGTCCACACTCAAGTTGTGCTCCAGAAGTGGTCGGATAACTGATGACTTTACACTCGCCCAGAGCTAAGTACTCAGTGTTCTTTAAATCTAAAAACCAAAATAGACACTTCAATTGAACTAATGCATTGCTTTTGCATGCATACAGTGGTGATTACATTAACCAAATAATTAAGGACAGAAAAATGTCATCACTTACTCCACAGCAACTCCTGTACGGTTCTTGTTTGAGCGAAACTCCTTCATTACAAGTCTCAGCAACAGCTAGGAAACAAAGCAAAAAATTTAGTGGACAGTACAGCATCAAATACTATGCTATTATGGCTAGGCAGGGCTCCAGACTAACTTTTTTCACTAGGAGCACAGTGGCCCCCAGCTGAAAATTTTAGGGGCACAACCAGAAAATGTAGGGGCACACACCGTAAATCAACATGCTACCAATGTTGTTGCAAACAGTCTGGAGCCCTGCTAGGCGTGACTTCATGAGTTATATGGACTTCTTTTACTGTGCTTTATTTAGTGCATGAAGTTTTGTTCTCTAGAAAAATAACTGCATATGGGTTACATGATTGATTTTTTATTTACCGCCATCAAAACTACTCTAGGGATGCATAAAAATTAATCGTGATTCATCTATAGCAGAATAGAAGTTTTTGTTTACATCATATATGTGTGTGTGAACTGTGTATAATAACATGTGTATATACATTTCTATATTTATGTATAATTTATATTATATATAAATATGTAATATATAATTTTTTTCTTAAAATTATACATGCATGTGTGCATATTTATATATATATATAATTATTATACACAGTTCACACACACATATATGATGTAAACAAAAACTTTTATTATGCTATAGATTATCGCGATTAATCGTTATGCATCCTTACTTGTAACACTTTGCAACAAGGTCTCATTCCTTAACATTAAATTAACATGAACTGTTTGTTAAATTTAGTAAATACAAAAACAACTGTACAGTAACACCTTACAGTAAGGGTGTATTTGTTAACATAAGTTAATCTATTAGCTAACATGAACAACTCTTTACTAATACATTTCTAAAATAAGAAGTTGTATTTGTTGAACAATTAACTAACATGAATAATTGTATTGGCGCAAACTAACAAAGATTAATAAATGCTGATAAACTACTGCTCATTGTTAGTTTATGTTAGCCAATGCAATTACTAATGTAATTGGAATGCTTGATTCTGATTGGCCAGCTGTGACATTTGCAGGTTTGTTATTCTCAAATAACAACCGTTCAAAACTAATAAATCATATGGTAACCCGGATGCTGCAAATCATTTTGACAGGTACAGTCTAACATAACACAAAAATAAAATAGAAATATGACTTTTAATAACATACAACATTATATTTACAAATTAATAAACCAAATAGCGTGTTCGTGATATTTAAACGTCTTATCTTAAAACCTAAAAGTAACGATCTTCATTAAAAAGGAGAGAATAAAATATTTCAAATCTATATTTAATGTTCCTTACCTTATTTATAAGGTAAATAGCCATGTAATAAATGGGATAATGTACAGGCAGTCGGTTGTTATTGTGAAATAAAGACCCTTTAAGTGTGATACAAGACCCTCCGCTTCCCTTATTTCTGCAATAACAACCAGTTGCCTATACATTATCCCTTACTTAACAAATACAATCTTATTGTAAAGTGTTATTCAATTTCTCTACTTGATTTTTTATTCATTAAGAACTATGTTTTGTTCAAAAAATGTAAAAGTAAAATTTAAAAGTAATATGCACTATGGTTAATAAATATTGTAGAAGTATTGTTTATTGTAAGCTCATGTTAACTAACATATTTAAAGCGATACTCCAGCCAAATATCAATACTACCGTATTTTACGAACTATAAGTCACACTTTTTTCATAGTTCGGCTGGTAATGCGGCTTCTAGTCAGGCGCGACTTGTAAATCAGTATGAAGTCATTTTGATATATGAACCAAGAGACAACATTCCCGCTACAGGCGCGAGAGTCCGCTATATGCTGCTCCTGTATTTATGTAATTCAATGGATTCAGTGATGTGGATTTACAAGACATGATGTAATATTGATAGGGCTGGAGTATCCCTTCAACTAATGCGGTAGGGCTGCATGATAAATGGCATGCGATTGTCATGCGCATCACGTCAGTAAAGCCGGTTCCTAGATTAGTAGTAAATCACCTGCTTTCAGATGGAGCGGCATTTACCACACAAAGCCGTAATTTACGGACAAGCTGGCCAGTGTCGCATTCATTATCACAGGAAACACGTCTCATGATAATGAATGTGAAACTGCCCCGAATGCGGCCAAATGGAACCCTAATGTAATGTATTACCACTATTCTTCTAAATCCTTGGAAACACAATCAGCACAAGTTTAAGCTCACCAAAAGTGCAAAAAAGTCAGCAGTCATGAGCATGTAAAAGACTCGATTCCATCCTCCTGATGACAACAGGCCGGCCAGCAAAGGTCCAATAGCAGCACCTGTGTAACATTAAAGATACAGGAATGAAATGCCTGAGACTGAAACAAATATATCACAATACTACTTGGTGGATTGATGATAGGTCAATAACAAAGTGCTTACCAACTGATCCAGTCCCATCTATAATAGCGGTAACTGTTGAGAGAGCCCTGGCATTGCCCTTTAGACTCTTGTGTGTGCCCTAGTTGTTAATAAAACAAAACATCAAAACATGAATTAGCTCTTTCATTTTGAAAGTTAAGAGTCACTTCACTGAAATGTTTTTAGTAACATCAAAGCCTTTTGATCTGAATGCACAAATGTCTCAATGTTTGAAATAATTAGAGACTTGGACCATAACATACATCATTTTTAAATCACACAATGTGGGATATTTATGCAATTTTATGCAATGAAATTGCGGGAACTTGCAAAAACTGCGAGAACTTGCAAAAACTGTTTGCAGCTTTTCAATGATGTTCATGTCACATAATCACATCACTTCATAACGTTGATAATCATAAAGATATATGTGATTTTGGCTATTAAAATGTGGTGTTTATGAAATCATGCAAGCCCTGCATATTTTGCGCACTGAAATCTGCAATTTATGCTGCGAAAGTGCGCCGTATTTGAAAAAATGCGGCCCCTGCATAAATATGTAGACTTTGGCTGATTATACATTGAATCATGCAATCGCATTATCGCGTTTTTCTGGAGGGACTGCATAGTCACCTTTGTGTTTTTGAGTTCGGATATTAGAAATAAAAAAATGGATTGTTGGTATTTGCACACAGGTATACTTACAAGATCAGCAGAGACAGCTGTTGTAATGAGAGCATATGGTCCATTGACTAATCCTCCACACACCAGCAGCATCGCTTTATAGAAAATAACATAAATATCAGGAAACAAGCACTTAAACAAAAAAAAAGTGTCATTATTTATCATGTTTTCATTTGATAAAATCTAAAGAAGCATCTCTCATTAATCAATTCATTTGAACACATCAATCAAGTAAAACAACAGGGGTCAAATGCTCGTATTTAAAACCAAAATTATGATTTCATACCTATAGTGGGACCAAAGCCAAACTGACTCATCATAGAGAAGCCATACAGCTTAAAAAAAAGAAGAAACAACATACCACAGTCAATGCTAAGAGAACTGACACAATATAGGTAATTTTTTAAGCATTACTTCTGTAGCTTAACTAGCAAAGCATTGCATTAGCAGAACAAATCTTATAGCCTACAACACACATAGCCTTCTGATGAAATGTATCTTAAAGGGACACTGCACTTTTTATGAAAATATGCTCCTTTTCCAGCTCCCCTAGAGTAAAACATTTGATTTTTAGTCCACTGCTATTGAAAGTTACCAAGGGGACTATTTTCAGGCGCTGCGAAATATCATTGCATGTTATGGCAGCAAGTCCTTGATTATTACGCCAGAATGAGAGTATAGTTCCTAGCCATATCTGCATAGAAAATCACAACTTTTAATTTTCCGTCTCTAATAGTACACAATGTAACTACAGAAAAGTAAAGTTTTAAATAGGAAAAATATCGCAACTCTTTGTTCATTTTTTTAGCCCAATGCTAACGGTCTAATCAGATTCAATGGATTATGCTAAGCTATGCTAGCCTAAAAGTGGTACCGCCAGACCCGGAGATCGGCCGAATGGATTCCAAAACGGTAAAACTCAAATGTTTCACTCTAGGGGAGCTGGAAAATGAGCATATTTTCAAAAAAAGTGGAGTGTCCCTTTAAATGCTTGGTAAGTCACTTTGGATAAAAGCATCTGCCAAAAGCATACATGTACATGTTTACGCATCTCTATAATAAATAAATATATCCATACTGTAGGCGCAGCTAGTAGAAGCATGATGGCACATGTGGTGGCCCTCTTTCCCAACTTATCAGAGATCACTCCTGCCAGGACGCCTCCTAAACACAAAAAGTTGTGTAAATAAGTCTGGGTGGTATGCAGTATATACTGTGCAGCATTATAAAATAGGATGCCTTCGCTGTCTTAGATTTGCTGTATTATTTGTTTAACAGTACACATAATGAACTTACACAGACTGGGACATGTTTATTAGGTAACATAAGGTGCGGTCAAACTGCCCACACCTTTTGTTAAACACTACAAACAAAAGAACTAATAACTTTGCATACCAACAATGCCTCCCACATCAAATAGAGTTGACAAATCTCCTGCTTTCTTGGCATCAAGTCGAGCTGAAAAACAGGAAATGCGTGTTAGTCTAAATTCCAGAATTTCAAAATGAAAAGTATTTAAGGCTCAACTTGAATGTCTGACAATGACCATGTGAATGTCTGAAGTGTGTGGGATGGTGTTACCTGCTTTGGTGATGTAAAGAGGAAGCCAGAAAAGGAAGGTATAACTGACCAACTTGGCAAACAGCAAACACAGAGAGAACTCCACTACGCCCTGCAAACACACCCCAGGACAAACTTCAGTCATAAGCTCTAAACATTACACTGATGGACCAAGTAAAAAAAAAATAAACAGATAAATGGATGACACTCACAGGAATTCGTAAAGCCCCCATGAAGCTGATGGCTGATGGTTCTGCCTCACTCTTCACCACCACGACCTGCTGTACAGGAACGCACACCCCAATGCTCTCCTGTCCGAGCAGAAGCTCTGTATCCCAGCTCTAACAAAACAACCGCAGAGACGGGATCAAATCACCACCAAATATGATAATCATTTTAAGGGAGTGACTGAGAAAGGTAGGCAGAGAGGCTAACCTGTGTTTTAGCTCCTTGCTTGTAATGCAGGTAGAGGTCTTTATGTCCATTCACACAGCTTCGTTTCTGAGAAAAAAACACAAAGTTCAGAAAACAAGTTGCCAGAAAACAATCAATCTGTCTCTTGAAACCAACAGGGGAAAAGGACTGGCCACAATAGACAGGCTCCAAAAGGGAGTCAATCCCATATACCGCCCATGTTAGGCAAACTTTACAGCAGAGAAAAAATATATGCCTGGTACAAAGAGTGTTTTGGTCTACAAAGCTAATTTCGCCCTTCGGGATACATTTTTGTGTAACTTATCCGATAAATTATATAAAGCCTTTATTCCGCTGAGCATGCTCAACTTTGGATGAAACGCTCAGCTCGTCAATGTCACTACTACTCACTCGGCCATCCAATCACAGTGGAGGAGGGTGTTGGGACAAATATTACAACAACAAACCGCCGCATTGTTCAACGACTTATCAACGAAGCAGAAGTATCATAGCCACCAAAGCATTCAGCTGAAAAACAAAGGCAAGCGCCTACAGTCAGCGTCCTCCTGGCTTTTTAGCCACATTTAAACGCTTTGGTGTACACGCCCCCTTAAAGGTATTGTGGAGGATTTTCTTTTTTGTTTTATAGAGTCTATGAGAAAAACAAATACTGAGAACAAAAGCTAGTTTGGATATATGCTCTGAGGGATGCATCACGCATGATTTAAATGATTCTATTATTACTAATAATATTTATTTTTATTTTATTATTATTGTAGTATTCAGAAATAACTATAGTCTCTTAACTCTTTCCCCGCCATTGATGAGTTATCACGTTAAGAGAAAACGCTTTCCTGCCAAAGATGAGTTTTTACGACAATCCATATTTTCATTATTATCCACTAGGTGGTGCTCTTACGAAACTTATAAAACACTAAAGTATCCATGGTTACAGAAACAGTTAAAACTCTGTGTATGTTTTGATTACCGTTTTGAATCTGATCTTTAACAAAAGTTATTTACAAAGATGCAATAATCACAGCTTTTTGGTCAAAATTGGTATTTTTGAAGAAAAGGTGGGAGGAAACGCTTTTTGTTTGAACGCTTTTAATTTGATATATTGTATGATTATATATTTAAAGAAGAACATTTTTTGGAAGGCATTAAACTTTTGCGAAAATCACAAAAAATGATGCCGCTGACTGGCAACTTAAAAAAAAAATGATGGCAGGGAAAGAGTTAAATACTACAATGGAAGTGCTAAATTATGCATTGACCAAAACATTAAAAAAATTATCATGTTTCAAGCAACCCCTTCTAACCCTAGACCAAAATATTCAGACGTAACACCTCCAGTTAATTGTAATTGATTAACTGCTATGAATATTTAAGGATCCTTTAGAAACAATTCAAAAGGTATTAAGCTAAACAATATAAAAACAATCAAGAATTATGCATCAGCCTTCTGCAGTGTTTGAAGTTCCTCTTGAATATAAATGAATGCATCCTCCACACGCAGTCAAAATTAGGAAAAGGGGCGTCAATCTACATTTTCTGCAGCTGTCAACCTCTTTCTCCATCACAAATGCCTCTGTCGCTTTTGATTAACCACTGCTCCTGGATCAAAATCAAATCTCAACTCTCTCGGCAATGGATAAGCACCTCTCGCTATACTGAGACTCGGGCGTCGTCATAGCGACTGCATCAGCGCACAAATGCGTCATAAGCAGTGATGTTATTTAACTCTCAGACCCGAAAGGAAACATAATAACTAATGTGAAAGTGACAAAGACTTGAATATATACATAATGCAGTGGATTTACCTGATTACTTGGAGCTGAGGTCTGGGCACAGGCAGTCTTGAGATCATTAGGGTCTGAAGATACAGAGGGATTTATACAATATAAGAGCTCATCAAAGAAACAAGAACACTTCAAATGCTGCTACGATACATCTGCACCCACAAACACTTTCACAGATGAATAATGCAGAGGGTGTATACTGTAACTTCATAATAAAACAATAAAGTTTGTTTGCTTATATAAACCCCAATAGAGTGACCATGACTCCAAACCAAAGTTAGGTATTGTGTTTAAGTGAGAAACTATGTGTTGTGGCTGACAAATTAGAATTAAGTATTCCAAAGAGCCATCTAATAAACAATAGTAATAAAAAATGCATACACATACATGCATACGGTACACAGTGGAGGATATCACAAGTCATATCTCAATTGCATAAAAGTGCCACAGCGCTACAGCTCATGTCTCCGACATAAAATATGCATATTGTCTGGCAACCTGAGAATAAAGACCTGATCAGATGTTCAAAACACTTACGCTCGATTAAAAAGAAGAAGCAGACGATCCCCATGGCAGCAATGATAACTCCAGGGATAATGAAAGACAAACCCCAGTTAGAGGACACGTAATATCCGGCAATCAAGGAACCCAGAATGTTCCCCACTGACGTGTGCGAGTTCCACAGACCCATGATGAGGCCTCTCCTTAAAAACATAAACATATTATTTAACATTATTTAACATTATTTAATGCGCCATTAACAGATTTGTTACACATTTAAAGTAGATAAAAAAGATGTTGATAAACAATCATGGGGAATAAAGGATTATACATGCTTATATGTTTAGATAATCTAGGTGAACAATGCCTCTTACCTGCCTTTGCCAAACCAGTTACCGATGCACGTGACAACGCTAGGCCAACCAGTGGTCTGAACCAAACCGTTGACCACCTGTAGACAGACAAAAATCATTATATTTGTTATAACAATCTGAGGCTTTACAAAGCACAGGAATATTTAATAATACAAGCACTGTGGCAATTATTGACCCCCAAAAAGCAGTGCTAACTGTGCTCTATAGAGAAGGGTTGTGTAACCCTGGGTTTACAAAAAAGCAAAAGATAAACTACACATAAAAGCCCAAGATTCTCACCTGAACAAATATATAGAATCCAAGGTTATGGATGTCATAGATGTATCCCAGTCCAAACAGTGAGGTGAAAAGGCCACTGGCCAACATGCCCACAGTCAGGTACAGACGAATGGGTAAACGCTCTCCAATGATTCCACTTAGAAAGACAGAATGATTGTTTTACTCATAAACAATTGATCTTGAAAATTATCTTTTTTTATATTAAAAATGAAACGAATACACAATATTAAGCAACATTATCACAATTGTGCCGTAGGGATGACATTTTTTTTGGCCAACCTACACTAAAAAGCTCAGTCATTTTTCACATAGACTTTTGGATTATCGCAAAAAATCAGTTTATGGCACTTACCAGCTTTGGCCAACAAGATAATCTTTACAGATGAACACAACTTTTATGAATTTTGAAGTCAAGATGAGAAATTCAAAAAAGCATGCATCAGGTTTATTTCAATGCACATAGTGCATATATGTAAATTACATTTGCACCATTTTTGTGAAAGTTAAGATCTAATGAACCTGAAAATGTGAAATGGTGTAACCGCCAATTGCGCTAAAGAATGAGAAATATAAAATATTTTATCTACCTTGATGGCATGAAATAATCTTTGACAAATGATGTAAAAATGTATGTAAAAAAAATCACATTACACTAAAATAGATGATTACACATTTTTTTATGAATATATTTACATTTTCATTAAAAAAAAAATAGTTACACAAATTGACAAAGAACGGTTACACCACATTGACATTTTTGCAATTATCCCCCAATTGTTTTGGCAAAATGAAATAAAACAAGAGATTTTTGACTTGGTTCTTAAAAAAAGAGAATGTATGCAGGTAATCTGCAAATTTATTTTGAAATTTTAACCCTTTTACATTTAATTGAACCATACGGAGACGAAATAATTAGTGTCACATCATTAACCCCAATGCATTTAGACTTGTGTTCATCTGTGACTGACAAGTGATGTACTTGTTGACAATACGTGTAAGTATCATAAACTTTAGTTGAACACAAAGTGATAATACAAAAGTCTATGGGAAAAATGAATGGACTTTTTAGCGAGGGAACCGCTAAACTTTAGGGGGTTGGCCTACAGAAATGTCATCGTGCGACACCCTATGGAAATGAATAAAATTATTTGTATTTATTTTGTGACAATATCTGTGAAATCCAGGTTCAAGTCTCATAATCTAAATATGAGAATAAAAGCTTAATTTTAATAATTGATTTCACATATCTTTGATATGACCTTACTATACGTTTTCACAAAATGCTTTTTACATTATCTAGGATGATTTTATGTAGAAAACAGTAAATCACAAAAAACGGCTTAAGCCGGGTTTTCACAGACAGGATCAAAAATCAGTTTAAACAAATCTGCATCATCACTAAAGATGTTAAAGAATTCCACACAGGAACTTCCTTTATTTATTTCTTACTTATCTATTTTAGCAAAAAAAGATGACCATTTCTGTTTAATAATATCTATTTTATACTGGTGCATACAAGAAAAATAATTAAATATTTTTCAGTTTTTATCCATTCAACTTTAATCCATTTAGCAACAATGGACAATGTGATCAAATGGTCTGAAGCTGTTGGTTTATAATTAAAGTTTTGTCTCGCTGAGTTTTTCTTAGTATGCTGTGAGTTAGGTGGTTAGTGTTTAGGGTCTGTTCTTACCTGAGATACATGCCTATAGCATAAGCACACAGGAAAGAGTAATCCATTGCACCAAGTAACTGTTTATAGTTACTTCTATCTATAGGATTAAATACAGAGACGTAAAATGTTCAATCACGGTTCATGAAGACAGAAAATTAGATTTCTTAGAATATTAAAAGAATGAAAAGAATAGAATGTAGAAAAAGAGAAAAGCTGTGTTTAGCAGAGTTAAAAAGCATACTAGGAATGTGTGCTATTCAGAACTGAACTAAGAATGACTTTTAATTCAATCCTTGAATTTGAATTAAGGTATCTTACAAAACTGGAGTTCTAATCTCAATTTACACAAGCAAAATACCATTTTGAAAATGTATATGGCTGCTACAAGTGTATACGTTAATTTTTGAGAAACATTGTGTATTTATTTCCACAGCTTTCTTTGCTTATATTTACCAAGGGGGCTAATATTTTTGTCCACAACTGTACATAACTACATTTGAATATGGTTGAAAGTGAACAAGCTCAAAATGTTTTACATCCCATTTACACCTGTATTTAGCGTTGTTCACTTGTGACCAGGTGCAAACAGGGCCCAAATGAAGGTTTTGTGACTATGTAAAAATCTGTAAATTTCTCCTCCTGTAAACATTTAATAGGTGTGACCACTTTAATTCAAATTCAAAACTTGTGAATTTAAAGTGAATCAGTTTTCAAGTTCTGAAGTTTGACTGGAAAAAAAAGAGTATAAACATAGTCATCTTCAATCTTACCGAATGGTTTCCAGCTGCAGGTTGCTGGGTGATGTCCAGGCTGCTGACCGTTGCCGCTCTCTGTTGATAACTCCATGACCAGAGAGCAATTCTTATGCAGCTCGCTCTACACACAAACACATACAGCTGTCAATCACAGAGACATCCGTAAATAGAAAATGAGTAATATCTGACAGCTTGAACCACAAACAAAAGGGTGAAGTTAACAAGGCTGTGGCAACAGTGCAAGGAAAGTTGGATATAGTTAGATGGCTGATTTCCATGCAATGAACCAATCATCAATCAATAAAGACTTATGTAAAATAAATATTTTGTGTCACCAGAGTATTTATGTAAATTTTTAGCTCAAAACACCATATAGATTATTTATTATAGCATGTTAAAATCGCCACTTTGTAGGTGTGAGCAAAAATGTGACGTTTTGGATGTGTCCTTAAAAATGCAAATGAGCGGATAAAATGCAAACACAAATCGCCATGATGGTGGATTGTTGAAATTAAAACTAAATTGTGCTGTCAATTATTTTCTCTCTCTGAACTAAAGTGCATGGTTGGATAATGCAGATTAGGGGTGGTATTATTATAATAATAAGATCCCTTTCTGATATCACAAGGGGAGCCACATTTCAATAACCTATTTTTTTTCACATGCTTGCAGAGAAGTTTGACCAAAACTAAGTTACTGGGTTAATCTTTTTCACATTTCCTAGGTTGATAGAAGCAATGGGGACTCAATTATACATTTAAACATAGAAAAAGTCAGATTATCATGAACATTTACATTTAGGCATTTAGCTGACGCTTTTGTACAAAGCGACTTACAAAGATTAGGACAAAATAAAAGCAATGTGTCATATTAGGGACGCAATAATACAAAAGATGCTTATAACAAAATACACGATTTCTAAACAATACCTGTTTGAGAGAAAAGAAGAGTTACTTGAAGATAGTGCTGGGCGATAATTCAATAACGATAATTTTAACGATATAAACTTTTTCGTGCGTCGTCGTGAATGTGTTAGCATTTAGCCTAGCCCCATTCATTCCTATGGTACCAAACAGGGAAGCCACCAAACACTTCGGTGTTTTCCCTATTTAAAGACTGTTACATGAGGAGTTATACCAGTAAGTATGGTGCCACAAAATAAAACTTTTTTTGGTACCATAGGAATGAATGGGGCTAGGCTAAATGCTAACACATTCACAACGCGCTGTACAGTGCACGCATTGAAAAAAGATAGGTATGTATTAATTCGTCTAGGTTGAGGTAATAACATAGTTTAATATGGCAAAAGGGTAGACTATTCCTTTAACTGTCTGGTTGTTACAATTTTCATTCAGGAGCAAAAATCTGCCTTTAAATTTGACAGGAGTAAAGATTTGTTATTTATCATGATAATTATCGATATTGACTGATATGGAAAACATTTTCTCGATAATTGTTTTTGTCATATCGCCCAGCCCTACTTGAAGATAGACTCTTCACAGTTTGGTTTAGGGAGAACTAGGATAAATCACTCTCCAGCGCACTGAATCCCTTACAAGAACCAAAGTCCCGCCTCCGACCAGTGGGTTTAACACTACAAATTGATACCCAAAGAGCGTCACAAAAAAACGGTTGAGTAAGAAAGAAAGAAGAGATGGAGACTACACTGCATACTACTCCCTACTCATTCTCAACGCCCTCCTCCTGTCCCATTTAAGAAACAAAACTTATGGCATTGCTGATGTCAGGTTTAATTGTTGATCGGAAATATGTTGTTTTATTGTGATTTTAGCACAAGATTTTAGAGATATCTGTCTTCACATAAGACTTTCGTCTTGCACAACGGAAATGACTGAAACCATGGCTGTCTCCTGGTGCAACATTGATTACGGATGTGTTAATATGTTACAGGAGTGGACAGTTCCTGTAAGCACATTGGTTATGGGAAAGCAGTTTCACATATGCGATTGCAGTTCACGCTTTTGTTTTATAATCCTCCCGTTTTGTGTCTTTTAATCTGGGTTATGTTACCTTGACAATGCTGATGGGCTTCCTGGATAGATGGAAACTTGTGTAGAGAAGAAAAGTGAGAGCAAACGTGAAGGCCTTGTACCTGCGTAAAGCAAATGAAGGACACGCAATTAGGTTAGATGAGAAGGACAGGGAAATATGGACATTTTACAGTGAAATTTTTACTCATGCAATGTAGAAATGTTGTTTGTATAACTAGCAAACAAATACGTTGTTACTGAGATTGACTATTTGTGACTCTGTCTGTAAAATCCAGGCTAAAAAGTCTCCTGAATAGCTCAGTGGTGGTGCATTGCGTTAGCAGTGCAAAAGGTCATGGGTTCAAACCAAGGGAATGCATAAGATAGAAAATAATGCTTTTTAGGTCGCTTTGGATAAAAGTGTCTTATTATCCAACTATGAGATTGGGAGCAATTCCTTCCTTTCTTTCTTTTTTTACACCATATTAGCATCTATGGATATATTCATGGCGAGAACTGGTTACACAAGTTGGGTTACAAAATTTGGTATCTCCAATTCACCTAACTTGTATGTTTTTGGGAGGAAACCGGAGCTTCTTGCTGTGAGGCAACAGGGTTACCTACTAAGCCACTGTGCCGCCCTTGTGAGCAATTTCACTTTATTGACTTCATTTTTTACATTTTTGACATGACCTTACTCAGTCAACATTAAAGATATCAAAGTTATATTTTCACAGAATGTTCTTAACATTATGTGGTATGATTTAAAAACAATAAATCATGATGGACGTTTCTTTACAAACCAGTCCTTTCACAACCTAACTTTGAAACGGTTAGGGTTAATGATGTAACGATACCCAAATATGTTTTATGGACATTTAAATACACATTCAGATACATGTCAAAGACCATAGTACTGTCGTTGAGTCTTACTGTAGTATTGATGCTTATATTATTAGACCAGTACAGGCTACATTAAGCAAAAACTTTGGTAGTACAACTCTGTTTATTTCAGATAGTAATTTTTGTACTGTGTAAACCAACATAGATGAGGAGGAGTGAATGTAGATGTTAGCCAATGTTTTTATTTATAGAGCAGAAATGCGACTGAGTCAGCACACTGAAACTATTGCTTGCTAAGCCTGTCTAACAACAGTTGGATACAAATACATGACTCTAAATTGTGTGGCTTTCATCTTCTTGAAATTTCTGTGAAACTCCAAAGAAGTGTTAAAGATGTTAAAGCTCCTCTTATGATATGCATTTTATTTCAAGTCTATTGAAACCATACATACATCATTCAATAAAAATCTTGCAGAAATGATCACATTCACTTTCATTATATGAAGAAAAGCAGCTTGGACTGCATAATTTTCATTTCTGAGTAAATGTTTAAGTTAATGAATAAATTATGTTCAAACTCACCATTGTTCCCTATTGAAGGATGCCAAGAAACGAACGCCAGGTGGGACTGGTGCCATGTTTGTGTGTATACGGTATGTGCGCGTGAAGCTTGGTCGTAATTAATATTATAAAGAAATTAGGCAATCTGCCCATACAGGTTTATTCAGAAGTCCCATCTCTGACCAATATGGAACTGTGATGTGACCAGGAAGAGTAAAGATTCCAGACTGAGGCTTCCCATCCAAAGTGGCTTTACAACCTGAACAAATAAAAGACAGGATAAGGAAAAAGAAGACAGAATAAATATTAAAACATTTGAACGTCCGTGTGTATCTTCAAGACATTCATTACATATAAATGATAGTCTGAACTGTCATAGCGCATACAACATACATGACGTAAATCTAAAACCAGGGTGACATCATAACTGATGATGTCTATGAAAGAAAGTACAATTTAAATTGTAATTGCAATTAATGGCAAAACGACAACATTCTTGGCAAAATGTTCTTTTGGGAAAATACCCCTTAAGAGCGCACGTATAAAAGTACAATCTAATTTAATTCCATTTTACGTGCATATGTCAAGAGTCGCATGCACTTTACTCTAAAGGTCAAGGGAAAAACAGACGTTTATTAATCAAATGTGGTAACAAGCCAAGAGACTAACTCCTCCAACCCACCAAAAAACGAAATCATTAATACATTATTTTATAGTAAGTAAGTAAGTTACAGAAACCCTCGTCTTACCGACTCCACATCTGTGTTCACTTCCTCATTTGACACGACAACGCACTGACGCCAGAGCACAGCGTGAAGATAGAAAGCAGCAGCACCGAGTAGACATCGGCAAGAAGATAATTTCAAAATAAAAGACTATCGTGTGAGTAGTGCTCGTCAAGTTAAAATGATCGAATTTAATTTAAATCAAGAATTAACTTATGCTTTATATATAAAAATGTATCATCAGGTGTGTAGCATACTGGGATCTCCTCCAAACAACCAAGGTACAGCCGAAAGTACATCATCTGTAAGAGTGTGCTAGCTAGGGTGCCTAGGGTGAACAGCTGTAATGAAGGCAAAATAAAAGTTTTCGTCATTTTTACATTATTTGATATTATGATGATTTAAAAAAAAAATCATTGTTAGACGACGTTATTGTTAATTCAGTTTTGTTCTATTCATCACTGTATATGAGACATTAACTGTTCAGTAAGCCAAAAATCCTCAATATCTTAAATTCCCTGACTTCACATTGTATCAGTGATGCGTCCTCGCGCTGTTGTCCTATCACAGGCCACTGCTCTTGAATGTGTGTGTAAATATGGATGGGATTATATTGCTCGGTGACGGTATACAGGAATTATCATTGTTCGACATCTTTTGTTTATAGGGTGTCATCAGCCTCCTGAGCATATCAGTTTACCTGCAGTCGGCCTACATAGTCAGAGTCTAATGTGACTGTCCGATCGCACTTTTAAACCAGCTTAAATTAAAAGGTAGGTCCATAGAGCATATGCCATGTCCATAATACGTATTTGCTATACATTATATATTATGATTTTGTGCATGTAGTATTTAATGTAAAAGCCATTATTTTTTAAATCAAAATATGTTTATTAACATTTTGTTTAAAAAAAGATGGGTTTTTAGAAATAACAGTAACTATAGGAAATGTTATTGCAAAAAACATATTACATTTACCAAAGGGAAATTATTATTTTTCACTTTATTTATTAGTTAGATAATTAATCAGTGACTTTTTGATTCCATTGAGAGATTTAATTTTTGCATTGTTAATATTTTAATCCTATTTTTATTTTTAACTTTCAGGTGCTTGATGGCTGTGAACAAAAGCAATATGAAGGGCAGGGTTACAGTGTACTCTGTGCTAGGCTGTCCACATTGCACACAGGCAAAAGACACTCTGAGGAATTTAGGTCTGCCTGTGTGTATTGTGGATATAAACAAGCATAGAGATTTACAAACTCAGGTGAAGGGACTTACAGGCCACAGTTCTGTCCCGCAAATTTTCTTCAATAACGTGTATGTTGGAAACAACGAGGACCTCCAGAACCTTGTGAGTCTAACCTCAGTTTCAATTCTATGCTATCATTTATCTTAATATGTTTAATATTTTTAAGGACAATTATTGTTAGTTTTATCCCACAATATGACTTCCCAATGTACACATGGATTATTTTAAAGCTAAATAATCTAACATTGGTTTAAGAGAATGTTGCTAATTTTTCTTCTACAATAAAAAACATTAAAGGTGCATTGTGTTACTTTTAGAAGGACCCTTTACCAAATGGTGACTGAATGGTGAAGGTATACATTTTATCAGTATATGTATACCCAATACCTTCAGAAACAAAGTGGCAATTTGTGGTGGGACAAAACATCAAAAACCTTAAATATAACAATTAATATTTGTGAATATAGTAAATATTAACAATAAAATCTATAACATCATAATACGAGACATGCGTCTTTAAGCTCTGGCTTGATATTTGATCAATGGTAATGTAAGTCTTATATGCATTTTCAGGATCATGAGCAGCTGGAACACCTTATGCTATTGGTACGAGAAGAACCTGTGCCCCCGGACGCTCCACCTGTCCCACATGAAAACAGCCCTGACCCTGAGGATGAGCTTGGTAAAGGTTAGTATGTTATTTTCCTCTGGTTGTTCTTGTTTTCTAAAAGGCAAGCTCTATTTTTTGTTAGTTCCTCCAGCTTGTTGCTGGCATAGAGTTGTTTATATGTCTGCCCCTGGAGGCTTTCTGGCTGCATGTAAGCCTCTTTTAATATCACCAGCTGTTTCTCTAAAAATATCTGCTGTCATCTGTTTATATTAATGTCATAAAACAAGATACTGTAACATTTATGAAGACAGTCCAACATCTACAAGCATCCCTGTTATTCACCAAGTGCTGCTGGATCTTTTCTGTTCAATTGAATTATTTGTATAGAAGAGGAATGCTTAAATCTGTCAAAAAAGAAAAACAAAATCTGGACCTTTGTTCTGTTGCGGTGGTAAATAAACTTTGCATTGATATAGCTAAGAGATCACTTTCACTAGTTTCATCATTTTGTCTGTATGTTTTTAAAATATGTACACTTCCTTGTTCTTGTTTGCCTTAGGATACACCTAGGATACGGGGTTTACCCTTGAGTATTTTCCCAGCCGTAAGCCATTCACATTGATAAATGGATATGGTAATAGATAGCTTTCTCCAGGTATATAATATATCCTTGGTTGAAAAACATTATGAATTATGTTCATATTATCATTTTTTTTAAATACCATCTGAAAGGTTTAGTCTTAGAAAAGTTCTGACGCAGTTCCTGCCCACAATGGCGTGTTTTGCTCCTATTGAAGATTAAACCATGTTTGTTGTTGGTGTTGGCTGTCTTACTGTATAGGTCAGTCTGACTGGTAAACTAACACAAAAGATAATCGGTAACACTTTACAATAAGGTTTATTAGTTAACATGAAATAATAATGAACTGCACTTATACAGCATTTATTAATCTTCTTTGTTAATGTTAATTTCAACAATTACTAATATTTTTATTAAAATCTTGTTAACATAAGTTAATGCACTGTGAACTAACATGAACAAACAATTTAAAGCTTTATTTCTACTAACTACCATTAACAAAGATTAATACACTCACCTAAATGATTATTAGGAACACCATACTAATACTGTGTTTGCCCCCTTTCACCTTCAGAACTGCCTTACTTCTATGTGCATTGACTCAACAAGGTTCTAAAAGCATTCTTTAGAAATGTTGGCCTATATTAATAGGATAGCATCTTGCAGTTGATGGAGCATCTTGCAGTTTGTGGGATGCACATCCAGGGCACGAAGCTCCCGTTCCACCACATCCCAAAGATGCTCTATTGGGTTGAGATCTGGTGGCTGTGGCGGCCATTTTAGTACAGTGAACTCATTCTCATGTTCAAGAAACCAATTTGAAATGATACAAGCTTTATGACATGGTACATTATCCTGCTGGAAGTAGCCATGAGAGGATGGGTACATGGTGGTCATAAAGGGATGGACATGGTCAGAAACAATGCTCAGGTTGGCTGTGGCATTTAAACGATGCCCAGTTGGCACTAAGGGGCCTAAAGTGTGCCAAGAAAACATCCCCCACACCATTAAAACCCCACTTCCAGCCTGCACATTGGTAATAAGGCATGATGGATCCATGTTCTCATTCTGTTTACACCGGGTGTGACTCATAAGCCTTAAAAAGTGAAGCCTCTGGCTCTTTGATCGCCCCCTGGTGGCTGGCTCCAGTACAAGTCATAAACCCCACCCTCTCCATTCAAACGAATGGGACTCTGCTCTAAAAAAAAATTATTTACACTTCCAATAAAAGTTTCCAAAAGATGGTTTTGGTCCTTTCAAGTAGTTGTTATCACGCTGATATATGTTCAAGTCTTCATTGTTGTGGTAAGTTTCATTTTAGCATGTAATTTGATGCAATAGAAATGGGGCGTGACGTTATGATTGGTGTGGTTGAATTGCCTCTGGCTCCACGGACGATACCTTCTGCGCATGCCTTGGCTCCAAACTGACGTTTTTACGTAACATGGCGGCGACCGTGGTCGGACATTTTTGGCTTCAATTCATTACAATGGTGGGAGGCGACGTCGCGTCGTCCATCTTTTTTTTACAGTCTATGGTTTACATCAAATTCTGACTACCATCTGAATGTCTCAACAGAAATCGAGACTCATCAGACCAGGCAACATTTTTCCAGTCTTCAACTGTCCAAATTTTGGTGAGCTCGTGCAAATTGTAGACTCTTTTTCGTATTTGTAGTGTAGATGAGTGGCACCCCGGGGGGTCTTTTGCTGTTATAGTCCATCCGCCTCAAAGTTGTGCGCATTGTGGCTTCACAAATGCTTTGCTGCATACCTTGGTTGTAACGAGTGGTTATTTCAGTCAAAGTTTCTCTTCTATCAGCGTTAATCATTCGGCCCATTCTCCTCTGACCTCTAGCATCAATTTTCGGCATATTCGCCCACAGGACTGCCGCATACTGGATGTTTTTCGCTTTTCACACCATTCTTTGTAAACCCTAGAAATGGTTGTGCGTGAAAATCCCAGTAACTGAGCAGATTGTGAAATACTCAGACCTGCCCGTCTGGCACCAACAACCATACCACGCTCAAAAATTGCTTAAATCAACTTTCTTTCCCATTCTGACATTCAGTTTGGAGTTCAGGAGGTTGTCTTGACCAGGACCACACCCCTAAATGCATTGAAGCAACTGCCATGTGATTGGTTGATTGGATAATTGCATTAATGAGAAATTGAACAGGTGTTCCTAATAATCCTTTAGGTGAGTGTAAATACTGTAACAAATGTATTGCTCATGGTTTGTTCATGTTTCTTAATACATTAACTATTGTTGACTTAATGAAACTTATTGTTAAGTGTTACCAGATAATCTAACACGAAAGATAAACCCCTCAAAGCAGCATTAACTTAACAGTGTGGACATACAATACACAAACAACAACAAACACAAATCTTAAATAAATTAACTCAGTGAATACTGTAGCAATAATGACAAACAGGAACATACACTCTACAAATGGCTGTGTTATTTTTGACCCATGGGTAATATTGGACAGAACACAAAAATAACCCAATTTTGGGGGGATTACAGGATTATAGCATTCCAAGACACGTAATTTGCCTAGCTGTAGTGTGTAGGCAGGATTATGCTAACTGTAAATGAGCGTGCACTAACCGATATCGTTGCCTGGGTTGCGTATGTGTGGGGTGGGTCTATCAAAAGAAGGTCCAGATTCTATTGGGGTAGGGGCGTGTTTTTTTTTTTTAGTGATTTCAAATGTCAACATTATCTTTCAGATATCGTGTACCCCACCTTTAAATTTTTTTGCTCTTTGTCAGTAAGGCTATTTCCAATTTAAATGCATATCCGCTTCAATCACTTAAAGTACAAAAAAATTAAACATGTACATCATGCATACCTCTACTGTATGTGTTTTGGTTTTAATCATTCTCACTCCAAACAGCATCCGACATCTCTGAGGCCATGAGGAAACTGATCCTGAAACTTTACTCCCATCACCTCTCTAAAGATGGCAAGGTAATGCTTCATTTCACCGTCTCATCACATACTTCATGCATATAAAACAGATGCAAGACTCACCATACACACGAATGCTGCATGCACTCACACACTTGACGTTTGTGGCGGATGAGGATCCGTTCCACAAGATTAAGTTTTAAATAAGTAAATATTTGTCAAGGTGACCGTCTGGGTCTTCACTTTTGTCTAGACAGTTGATTACAAGGCCATATGTCAGAGCCCATACTATGAGCGGTACTGTGAGCTAGCTGTCCAACTGCAGCGTGTTGAACTGCTGTCCCTGAGTCATGAAGAAAAACTGGCCTTCTTCATCAACATCTATAATGCTCTCGTCATCCACGGAAATCTGCGCCTCGGCTTTCCTAAAACCTTATGGCAAAGGTATCGGGTAAGAGAAGGCTCTTGATCTCAGCTCGAAAGATCATTGATTCTTCAGAAACAGAAAAAGGTTTTACTAATTATATTTTAATATTTTTAAAGTTCTTCAACTATGTGAGCTACCTCATTGGTGGAGAAGTGTTCACACTGCAGGATATTGAAAACGGAGTGCTTCGAGGAAATCGAAAGGGCGTGGCACAACTCTTAAAGCCCTTTTCAAAGAATGACCCGCGACTGCAGGTATCCCAGAAAAATATTTTTTTCTGTAATTCGTTCTCATGCTGTAAATCCTTAATTTGTATAGCGTGAGATTTATTGGAAAAGTACTTACCATTTAAACTAAAATAAACGTTGAGTGCCACAGGTATAACGTATTTTTGTAGACCAACCCGGAAGTTATTGGGACACAGTTTACCGTTGTTGTCCTGTTTATAGACACATATACTAACACGCTCATAAAATAACAAAAACAATATTGCGCAATATTGCACAATGGCGTAGTCTATTTTAGTTGCCTTAAAATAGCAACGCGTCAACAATGCGCCTGAACACACCTCGTTTTCAGACCAGAATGCCCAAGGGCGCAAAATTGGGTGCAAATGCATTTCCTATTTAAAAAGCATGGCATTAAACATGAAAATGCTAATTGCGCCAGGTTGAAACTAGGGCTGTAACGATAAATCGCGTGTCCCATTAAAAAGACCTGTCTAAAATGGATTCTGAATTGCAAAATCATTCAAAATATTATTTATTATCATGAAAATACCTGAAACAATCTGAAGAACGGCGATATAAATATTCTTCTAGACATTTCCTGGAATAGCGTTGCAGTAATGCTACTTCTTTTGTGGCACAATTGGAGTTTCTGCACAAGAGCGCCCCCTATGGCTTTTGGATGTGGCTGCATTTCATCGTAATTCATTCAGATTCATTCATTGAGAAAACGCGCATTTGCACAATTAATCGTTAACACCCTAGTTTAATCTAGCAAAAGACACTTCGTGCTGCATTGCCCTGCATTGCACTGGGTGTATGATAAATGCGTTTTATAGAAATAGAAAAATAACTTCAACTTCATAAAAGTGTTAATTTCTGGAGATTATCTTGTTGGACAAAACGTGTAAGGGTCATACATAAAGTTTATTTTTTGCGATAATCCAAAAGTCTATGGGAAAAATGAATGTGCTTTTTATTGAGGGAACCAGTGTCCCGCTAACTTACGGGGTTGGCCTACAAAAATACTTCATCCCTGTGACACTCTATTTTTATGCACTTGGTAGACACTTTTATTCAAAGCGTCTCACAGCTACTGATGGGCGATTTCGAAGCACGCTTCATGAGGCTTCGGAACATTTACGCATCTTTTGTTTCGAATCATTGGTTCGGAGCTTGTTTCAAACTGGCCAAAGTCACGTGATTTTAGCAAACGTTTCGAAAATCCAACAATTCACCACTAGGGGGAGTTGATCACAAATGAGAAGTGTAGATGAACTCGGGTGAGTTTTATTGTAAAAGTTTATAAAACATTCATCCTTCTGACTAATAACACTACCATTTTGTCTACTTTTTGTTTATAGACAGATTTAATGACAAAAATGTGCATAATTAAAAAGGGAGTTTGTTTTAATGATTTGTTTGCCATAAATAAAACTAAAAAGGGAGTTAATTATGTCTTAATTAAATTAAATAATTAATTTTTCTTAAAAACATATTTTTAGAACAATCTTGCTATAATTTAGTAAAAAGTGTATAATGTTTGTACATATCTTGCTGCTTTTACACTATTTTGACCAGCAGGTGTCGCCAGCGTCTATGGTGTTTCGAACGCTTCGAAAAACTGAATCATTTTACGAAGCAATTGGTTCAATTGATTCAAAGCTTCGAAAAGCTTCGTTTCTCCCATCACTACTTACAGCACCCTGCATTTAAAGGGTTTGTTCACTCCAAATTAAAAATGTTGTCATTAATTATTCACTCTCATGTCATTTCACACCCATACGACCTTTGTTTATCTTCAAAACACAAATTAAGATATTTTTAATGAAATCCAAGAGCTTTCTGAGCCCACATAGACAGCAACACAACTCACAACTTTCATATATACAGTACTGTGCAAAAGTCTATATGTAATTATATACATATAATTATTTCTTTTTAGTCTATTAATAAAATCAGTGAAAAATAAATATGGATGAACATTAAAACTTTGCTAAAACAACAAAGCTGGTGGTGGTGACCTAAGACATTTGCACAGTACTGTGTGTATCTCTCTCTCTCTCTCTCTCTCTCTCTCTCTCTCTCTCTCTCTCTCTCTCTCTCTCTCTCTCTCTCTCTCTCTCTCTCTCTCTCTCTCTCTCTCTCTCTCTCTCTCTCTCTCTCTCTGTGTATGTATATAATATATATTATATATATATATATATATATATAATATATATATATATATATATATATATATATATATATATATATATATATATTGTGAATATGCGTTACAGATTAACTTTATGAGCAAAGAAAATAGCACTGGAATCACATGGACTATTTTAATACGTTTTTACTCGCTTTCTGGGCCTTGAAAGTTGTCTGTGGGTGCTCCGAATGCTCTCGGATGTAATAACATATCTTAATTTGTGTTTCGAAGATGAGCGAAGGTCGTAAGGGTGTGGAACGACATCATTTTCATTCTGGGGTGAACTTACCGCTTAAGCTATAAAATTTGATCAATATGTTAGTAAAATATGTGTGACCCTTGAGACTTAAACCCACAACCTTTTATGTGCTTTACTATCAATTTTAAATTGACAGTAATTACCAAATAGAGGTGCACATAAAACAGGTGTATGAATTTTAGTTTTGCTTTGTTAGGCTTAACAAGAGTGATGAAAAAGAAAAACATTAGGGCTGTCAAGTTTAAAAAAAGAATAAACTAATTATAAACAGTTACTTTAGTGATGGTTTTCTAATTAATATCTTAATACCGATATATTCGGTTCCTGTTTTTTTAAAGGAATTAAAAGTTAAATTGTGATTTTATATGAGTAATAATCACATAGCTGTGAGTGCCACTTACATCAGTTGTGTGTGTCTTCATCCATTAGGTGGCGCTTTCTGATGTTGAGCCTCTCATTCATTTTGCACTGAACTGTGGTGCAAAGGGCTGCCCTCCAATTAAAACTTACACACCACAGGTGAACACCAAAACTATTTCTAATAATCTTATTTACTATAAATTATTCCTATAATCTATAAATGTATATATATTTGACCTGGACCACAAAACCAGCCACAAGCATACATTTTTTATTGAGATTTACATCATCCGAAAGCTGAATACGATTTTCATTAACTCCTTCCCCGCCAGCCTTTTTTTGAAAAGTTGCCCGCCAGTATTGTTTATGATTTTCACAAATGCCTTCCAGGTAATTACCGCAACATGTCCATGACTGGATTTGGGTTCTTTGACATGGAAATATTTATAATTAAAAAAATCAAAAAAATTAAAAGCTTCAGTGCATGTTATACTATAAACATTTACAGTAAAGAAACATGTGGTATTTGGTGATCATTGGTTAATGTAGAGACAATAATAAGAAATATAAATGTGTCCAAGACCAATTTTCTCATCCTCCACAACAATTTTCAATCATTGTTTAAGCCCTCAAGGAACTAACATTTAAAAAAAAAATTGTTGTAAGGGACATAATTGACTGGGACACTCAAGATGACTACCAGGTAAGCAGTTCTTATTTTTTCTTTCCAGATAAAAGTTGAAATTTTGTTTGTCATAGTACCTAGACAACTTTTTAGTTAACATTACTGAAACATGAGTTTGTAAATGCGTATATTTAATGTAATATCATGTTGGGGTAATGATAATTTTTGATAATGATAATCTAAAAAATGTAAATAATTCTATAGGAAATATTATATAAATCCTCTAAAAATAATGGTTAAAGTAAGTTCAGACCTTAATCATATTTGTGAAAAAAAAAATGGCTTTTTTAAAGGGCTTTTGAAAAATTTTGATGCTGGACACCTTCTAAATCTGGATTTCATGAGAATCACCCATGCAACTTCTCTTAGTTTTGTGGTCCAGGGTCACTTATCTACAAATGTATATGTTCCTAAAAACGTAAAGCATATTGTGTTTCAATACTCACACATACATTTTGTATGTGTTCCACAAGAATATTGTTAATCAGTTGCATGTCGCCGCCGAAGCGTTTCTGGAAAATGATGACGGCTGCATTATCGACGACGTGAGAAGAGAGGTGAAACTCAGCCAGATCTTTAAGTGGTACAAGGCAGACTTTGGAGGAACTGATGAGAAGGTATTACTAAGATGTCTGTGTTTCCCATCATCACTCCTTACTGTATGCATGGACTTTTATTATGTTTGTTAAAATGTGAACTTTATCAGTCAGTGATGTTTTTTTCCAGCTTCTGAATTGGGTGTTTGATCATATGGAGCCATCACAGAAGAAGTGGAGTCTAAAAGCCCTATTGACTGCAGGAAATGTCAAAGTGAGCTATCTGCCCTATGACTGCTCTATAAACAGCACAGACTGAGATAAACCACATTGTCACGCACACGATCCACACATTGTGGGCATCGTGTCTTATTGAACGCATGCAGCAGACTGTGAAGAGACTGATATGACGTAACTATGCACTTTCTTTCCCTTTTCCTTCCACCTTTTAAAAGGGCAATGTGACCTAATATTTCTAGGTTTTCTACCTGTAATTTTCCCAATTGTATTAAAGTGTTTGCACTAATTATTATGCAAAGGCAATTGTCTGAAATGTATCAATGATGTCTTTACTGTATAAGAGTATATCATTTAATTTTCATATTTATAAAATCTATGTATTTTTATTTTTAGAGAGTTTTGAAGGTAGAGTTTATGACCTTCCTAAAAATTGCACATTGCTTGATTATCTTGAAAACAAAAGCATGTCTTTTATGCAAGGGTATATTTTGGGGTTACATTGTTTTAACCCATGCTTGGGCAACTATTGGACAGAACCAATCGTTGGTTTTTAAATAAACCTATGCACGGGTGTTTCAACCTAAATGTTAAAGTGTTTCAATCCATATTTGGTAACAACAACGTACTGTAGTATATGTTTTTAATAACATTTATGCACACATATGTCAATGCAGAGTGAAAAATATGGACGTAGTGTCAATGACATCCCCCGTAGGGTTTTTGAAGAGCTTTTTTGAAGCTTGGTGGGTCCTGCCATCGCCATCTTGGCATCGCGTCACCACTCATCACTCGCAGATAACCGAAGATTGGTAAAGAGGTGGGACATGGGTGGAGCTGAAGTGGCTGGTTGCTGAAATCTTGCCCGCCTAGTTTGACTCTAGTGACAGCAGTGGCAGTTCACCCGTCACTCAAGTGGCCACGCCCTTAATTATGCAGAACTTTAAAGGGACACTCCACTTTTTTTGAAAATAGGCTTATTTTCCAGCTTCTTTAGAGTTAAACAGTTGAGTTGTAACGTTTTGGAATCCATTCAGCTGATCTCCGGGTCTGGCGGTACCACTGTTAGCACAGCTTAGCACAATTCATTGAATCTGATTACACCATTAGCATCACGCTAAAAAATAACCAAGCAGTTTCAATATTTTTCAATTTTTAAAACTTGACTCTTCTGTAGTTACATCCTGTACTAAGACTGACAAATTTTTTTTTAGGCAGATATGGTTAGGAACTATACTCTCATTCTGGCGTAATAATCAAGGACTTTGCTGCTGTACCATGGGAGCAGGAGGTGCAATGATATTACGCAGTGCCCAAAAATAGCCCCCAGCTATTGAAAGTTACCAAGGGGACTATTTCGGCAGCAAAGTCATTGATTATTATGTCGGAATGAGATTATTGTTCCTCTGTGGTTATTGATTAGCGATGCTAATGGTCTAATCAGATTCAATGAATTATGCTAAGCTATGCTAAAAGTGGGACCGCCAGACCCGGAGATCAGGGGCCTCATTTATAAAGCGTGCGTACGCACAAAACGGGGCTGGAAACATGCGTACACCAGTACCCCAAAGGTTGTGATTTATAAAAAAACAAACTTGATGGGAGAATGGGCTTGCAGGGTGGGATGTTAGGATGATTCATGTACGCACACTTGCAGGTGATCTGTGATTTATAAAGGGAACATTGCTTTGTTTTATAAGTCTTCATATTTTTTGGTGTATGCCGTTTTTGGCTTTTGTGCGTACGTAGACTTTAAGTAAGGATCCTACGCACAGTTTTATAAATGAGGCCCCAGCTGAATGGATTCCCAAACGGTAAAACTCAATTTTTTAACTCTAGGGGAGCTGGAAAACAAGCCTATTTTCAAAAAAAGTGGAGTGTCCCTTTAAGGCTTAATATAATTAAAACGGATAAGTTATAAAAAAATTCAACCCCTCACCGTTGTCATGAGGGGCAAAATTAGCTATATTGACCAAACCATGTAAATACATGTATTTCTTTTGTAAAATTGGGCATTTTAACATGGGGGTCTTGGGGATTTATTATATTTTGGAGCCAGCCTCTAGCAGCCAATCGATGAATTGCAGTTTAAGTCACTTCTGTGATATAGGATCGGAAAGTTGCCTCTTGGTTGCACTTCACTGATATTGGCACTCTTGGTAAATATGAGCAAAAGAAGACTGTTAAGTCTTTATTGATTAACCTTTTAATCTTTTGTTCAAAATGGCAATAAACCCGAAAAGGCTGACTTGCAAGTCACCAGACTGGAGAAAAAATCAAGAAAGATATTGTGAAAGGTTAGTGTTCCTTTAGCCCTTCTGTCTGGGTGATAAATGTAAATGTAATAAATCTGTAGTCTGTCTTTATTTGAGCTCCTAATTTCTATTACCTTTCCTATACAGCTAGATATTTCAAAAGATATATATTAAATATAGTCCAGACCTCTTAGTTATCCTACAGCATGTTATTACTTGTTCCAGTTATAGTTATAGCGCTGTTTTTTATGTTTTTGTTCATGTTTCATGTGTTTCTGCACCCTCCTGCTGTGCTGTTTCTGTAATGCGTAGGAGAAGTTTTGAGACATGGGTTAGTCTGAGGATCATTTCATGCTGTTTGTTGGACTTTTGACCCTTAATTTATTTGTCTGAGTGTTAGGTGTCTTGCAAAGTAGTTTTCATATCAATTACTCATGAAATGCATTATCTGATATATTATAAATCATTTAGCCTGGACATCAGGCTTATGGAATCTCAGAATGCATTACTCATCATAAATAATCTGTCAGAACTGTTTTATACTATGACTTGATTCAGAGCCTGATTTGATCTTGGGTTAACAAGTATTCCCGTGGGTTTTTTTTATATAAAAATGAGATCCAGGCTGACACTTTCTGAAAATCAATTCCACATATGTCTTACTTGAGGCAGAATAAGTCTCCTTAATCCCATTGCTTGAAAGCTGTTTTCTATATCTGTTAGCTGAATTGATTTCGAAAAGCTGTCTTTGTAGACGTTGCATTAACTTGGGTGCAATATAGACATGTAATTTAATAATATTGCATGGAATACTGTATAATAGTATTGCAAAGGCTGATAAGTAAATGGATATTTATAACCTCATCTTTCAGCCGGTGCCTTTTTTTTACCTCTGTATGAATTTGATATACTCATATCAATCCTGGCAACTCTCAGAATGTTGTTTTAGCAGTTCTATGTACATATGCGTTGGCTTGATGGTCCTCATCTGCTACGCTAAAGCTGGCATGAATTCAAATTCTTATATTCATCATTAAAATAAATTAAGATCGAACCACAGTTTTATTAATTATTAAGTGTTTTAAGATATTTTTTGCAACTTCATGAAACAATTACAGAATCTGAACATTATTGGATAAAAGGCTTCCTTCTTTATTATTTGTGCCAGGTATGCAAAAACACTAGATTATAATCATAATAGTAAATAGAAAAAAATGACTAATATAAATGTAATATAATTACATTTAAAAACTTTTAATATGCCCACCGGCCCATGAAGCCTGCAACCCCCCAGGAATCTCTCGGTAGTCCCAATGGCCAGTACATGCTGAAGCTGTGTGACATTTGGAAAAACTGGACATGGATAAAAACAGGATCAATTGAAACAGTAGATTGACAGTAATAATCCATTCCTGATTTTATTGTTTTTTGCAATATTGCGTGGCAGTATTACTTATATTAACCCTGAACCCACTGGGTCAAATTTGTTCAATAGAATAAATGGGCTTTTGGATTTTCCTGGGTTCTCCAGGGTAAAAATATCTTTATTTTAGGCCATTTATATGGAATTTGATGACTATTAATCACAATGAGGGGATACATTTTGTCCCCACCGAAGATATAAGTATTCAGCAGAGGCATGGATATGAAGACCGGGGTGAGTGGGGTTGGGGTAAATCAAAAAGATTCCTAAAGTATTTGACAATATAATTAATTTCCATATGTGTGAAATTTACTTGAAAAATATTTGTGCAAAAACTTGCAAAATAAAAATTAGTAAATTCTACTTTTTCAGTGTACATCCTTATTCTTGTTAAAGTATATTGAAGTGAGCTATTCATCTGGAGTCCTGAGAGCCGTTTCAACTGTAATCTAACACATCTGCATATCATTTTCGAGTTCCCCTGAATATCTTGATTCGACTGTTGTTCAGGGGTGTTGAATAGCCTTGGCACATTTAATAGACAGACCTCTTGCGATGTGTGTAATATACAGGGGGAGGCAGTGTTGCTTTAAATGTACTGTGTTTTTTGGACTTTACACTATAAAAAAAAACATTGTTGCACATACATTTTTAATCAACTTGAATTTACAATTTCTTTACTAGGAAGGAGTTGCTATAAATTATAAAACTTATGTTGAATTAGCTTAAGTTATATTATCAAATGTAATTTCAAGTTGATTAAACTTAAAAAATGTAATTACAACAAGGAATTGTATATTTAATACTTGTTATCAGTTGCCACTTACTAAGAGAATACAACACAAAAGGACTACTAAATAATTGTACACTTTATAGAATTTAATAGACTTCTGAAAAAGCTTTGACCTTTAGCAGCATTTGAGCTCATGGCTGTGGGAAAAATCAATTCTTACTCAATTCTTGGTATTTCAATATCAACCACAGTACTGTTGTTTCTCACGGTTGGGCACCCCTGATTTAGAGTATACTGAGAATTCCATCCATCAGATACAACAGATCATAAATATGTGTACTAAATAAGAAGCTAAGTTCAAACTTGAGTTTTTTTTTTAAGAAAAGCCTATAAAATGCCAAGTGTTTACAACAAAATAGATCAATGAAAGTCATCCAGTTCATTTTGGATTTACCCGAGGCACAGGTGCAGATGTGCATAACACCTATTTATGGCCTGTATTAAGAAACAGATCTTCTGTTATCTGCAGTCAGCAGAGGCTCCCCTGGTGAATTTTAAATACTGTAAAGACTCAGCTTTAGGTTAATGCAGCATGTGTTGTTTATACAGAGAGAGAAGGGAAAAATACATCTGTAAAAAGTATAGTCTTTCATATTACTAAACCTAAAGCAACACATTTTGATATCTGCAAGTTACATGAATTTCAGATGTAAGATTTTGATAAAGGACAACCTTTGTAAGGATTTTGTATTGTAACAGGAATTTAAATCAGGCCATTTTGGATTATCGTAGGCTTTTTTCAGCTCCCCTACAGTTAAACACTTTATTTTTACCGTTTTGGAATCCATTTGGCCGATCTCTGGGTCTTGCAGTACCACTTTTAGCATAGCTTAGCATAATCCATTGAATCTGGTTGGACCATTAGGATCGTGCTCAAAAATGACCAAATATTTTTCGATATTTTTCCTATTTTTAACCTGACGAGTGAAAGTTATCAAGGGGAATATTTTCGGTCGCTGCATACTATCATTGCGCCTGCAGCCATGTTACGCAGCAAAGTCCTTGATTATTACGCCAGAATAAGAGTATAGTTCCTAGCCATATCTGCCTAGAAAATCACAACTTTTAATTTTCTGTCGATCTTAGTACACAATGTAACTACAGAAGAGTCAAGTTTTTAACAGGAAAAATATCCAAACTTTTTGGTCATTTTTGAGCGTGATGCTAATGGTCTAATCCGATTCAATGGATTATGCTAAGATATGCCAAAAGTGGTACCGCCAGACCCGAAGATCAGCTGAATGGATTCCAAAACCTAAAAAATCAAATGTTTAATTCTAGGGGAGCTGGAAAATGAACCTGTTTAAAAAAAATAGTGGAGTGCCCCTTTAAAGTTCGAATTATCAACTTTTAGGATTGGACTAGCATACAGTATGACCTCTAACTGTCAGAATCCTGCCAGATCCTTGTTGGTATTTAGATCTAGTTTAGCATGGCAGGGTTCTGACAGTACAAATGTTCTATGTGGGAAATGTGTGGTTTTAGTATTGGTTTATTCTGACCACGCATTTCCCGGGTCTCGTCACTTTTTCCCAGATCCCTTACTTGTAATGATTTCCAGATGTATGTAATTTACTTTGTCCCTATTTATTGTCCTTGTGTTTGCTGTTCTGTGCACGTTCGTCTTGTCACATATCCTGTCGGTTTGATTGTAGTATTTAGTAAATATCTTAGTCTTAGTCTGTTTCATGTTTCGGAAAAGTTTATTGTTAGTGTTGTTAAGTTTAGTGTCAGTTTAGTGTTGTGTTTCCCTGTCATGTTTTGCCCCCTCGTGGGTTTTGTTTTTCTGTTTTACCCTGTTTGTTAATAAATCCCTTTTTAGTTCTGTCTGCATTTGGGTTCGTGTCTTGTGTTCCAAAATTCCTGACAGAACGAACGTGCCATAACAGAACCCAGCAGACTATGGCCGAGGATTCAGAATGGTGGAATGGACTCATTGCCGATTCACGTTCTGGAATGGGGATGTTTCCTTCCCAAAGGGGGCGCTGCCTGCAGGACTATGCCCAAAAAGTATTGGACAGAAGGGCTTGCTTTTCGGACCGGATGGTCAACAGGTACCTCCTGGCTGGTCTCGACAATATTCCTCCCATCTCCGAACGAGCAGCTCTTATCTCAATGCCGTTTTGGGAGATGGTGGACCGTCTCAAACTACAGCAACGACCCCGGGAGGAGGAGTCTGCAGTCGGTCCGCAGTCATCGGTTCCTAGGGGTCTCATCGCGGGGGCAATAAGACTGAGGTCTATTCCCGCCTCTCCGACCCTGGGTGTCTCTCTCTCATCTACCTCATCCATGCCTACTCCTGTTTTCCCCCCTGCACCTTCTGCACCCAGGAACAGGAAGAAGAAGAGGAGGAAAGAAGTGGTGGCGTCTCCGCCACATCCTTCGTTTGTCCAGCCTCAGCTTCCTGTTCTGCCAGCTCAGCCACTTCAGCCGCAGCGCCCAGAGCCGTCGACGCAGCCGCCAGCGCGCCCCCAGCCGTCGACGCAGCCGCCAGCGCGCCCCCAGCCGTCGACGCAGCCGCCAGCGCGCCCCCAGCCGTCGACGCAGCCGCCAGCGCGCCCCAGCCGTCGACGCAGCCGCCAGCGCGCCCCCAGCCGTCGACGCAGCCGCCAGCGCGCCCCCAGCCGTCGACGCAGCCGCCAGAGCGACCCCAGCCGCGTGCACAGCCAGCGCAACCCCGGACAGGTTTTGCACCTTCCTGCCATACCCCTCCCAGGACTTACCCTAGATCCACCCGGACTCCTTCCCACCCTCCCACCCTGGACCACCCCCTATGAACTTTTGTGTTCCCCACCACCCCCCCCTCCCTTGTTTGTTATTTTTATTGTCTCACCGCAATCCTACTGTTATTATTGCCTGTTTGCCCCTGTTAGTGTTTGTTATGTTCTCGTGGTTCTTGTCTTGTATCCAGTCTGTCATGTATCGTTTTTAGTGTTCCCCCTTGAGGGCGTCTAGTAGCCGCCTTTTGAGGGGGGCGTACCGTCAGAATCCTTCCAGATCCTTGTTGGTATTTAGATCTAGTTTAGCATGGCAGGGTTCTGACAGTACAAATGTTCTATGTGGGAAATGTGTGGTTTTAGTATTGGTTTATTCTGACCACGCATTTCCCGGGTCTCGTCACTTTTTCCCCGATCCCTTACTTGTAATGATTTCCAGATGTATGTAATTTACTTTGTCCCTATTTATTGTCCTTGTGTTTGCTGTTCTGTGCACGTTCGTCTTGTCACATATCCTGTCGGTTTGATTGTAGTATTTAGTAAATATCTTAGTCTGTTTCATGTTTCGGAGAAGTTTATTGTTAGTGTTGTTAAGTTTAGTGTCAGTTTAGTGTTGTGTTTCCCTGTCATGTTTTGCCCCCTCGTGGGTTTTGTTTTTCTGTTTTACCCTGTTTGTTAATAAATCCCTTTTTAGTTCTGTCTGCATTTGGGTTCGTGTCTTGTGTTTCAAAATTCCTGACACTAACTCCTATTTAAATTTCACGGGGTCTTTAATAAACTGTCAAAGCATGGCTGGTTTTTGGTGAGAACGTATATGACACCATGTTATGTTTGTTAACATAATACTAGGTTATGTTGTGTACAGCAAAGTACCACATTGCATGATCTTGGCCTAAAATCAGACTTTACATTTTTGTATATAAAGTACATTGGCTTGATGGAAAGGGTATTGTTAAGTTTCCCAAGGTATTTTCACTGTATGACTACTGGTAAGGTTGCTGGTGTGTTATATATGGGCTTTTTACACATTAGGATACTTTAGAAAATAAAGCTTTTATAATAATGGGTGATATGTGATGCAGAGAAAAGCTTATTGCTGCCTTTGCAGTTCAGTCTATTGTTAAAGCATCAAGTTTTTCAGTTTTGTGAATAGCAGCGTTGCAGGGATTTTCAGTAATACGTTTTGAATAATGCACTCAGACCTTTCTCCAGCGTTATACAATTACAATCCCCACATTTGCATCATCCCTAAGGTTACCATAGCTCACATTTTGACAGATGGAAAATAAATGGCGCTAATGAGGACACAGTTGGCCTTTCCTTCAATAATTAAAAGGGCTATCATGAAAAACAACCTCATTATTCAGGCAGAAAAATATGAAAGCAAATAGGCTTTCAGAAAAGCAAAAGTAAACTAAACCTCGGCACTCCTAAAAATAAGGTGCTATTTAAAGGGTCGTCACAGCGATGCCATTAGAACAATTTTTGGTTTCCCAAAGAACCGTTCAGTCAAAGATTCATTAAAAAACTGTTGTTTTGTGAAACTGAGAGGTTCTTTAGATGTTAAAGTTAAAGATGTTAAAGAAAAATGGTTCTTCTATGGCAGTGCTTCCCAATCCTGGTCCTCGAGTACCCTCTCCAAAAAGTTTTAGATGTCCCCTTATTTAAAACACCTGAACTAACTCATCAGCCTCCTTCCAGAATGGTTAACATTGTCTCCCTAACAAGTTGATGGGTTAAATCGGGTATGTTAAATGAGGAGACATCTAAAACATTCTGGGAGGGGGTATTTGAGGACCAGAGTTGGGAAATACTGCTCTATGGCATCAGGCACGTGCAGAGGGGGGGGCGGTGGGTGCCCAAGCACCTGCCCCTTGACCCCTGGATGATCAAAGTGCCCTTTTGGTCAAGGCATTTTTTTTGTAATTAAATGCCCTTTTGTGAAGGCCTGCCCAATCTAACTATTAGTAAAATTAATAAAAAATAATTTAGACGCAAATAAAATTAGTCACATGATGACGTATTGACCTTTCATTGGACAATCTCTTTAGGGACGATCACTAGCTAGCTCACAGCGCCCACACGTGCACGACACGGTGCGCAGTAGAGGGAGGATCCCCCTCGAGCTGGCATTGAACCAAAGCGATGCTTGTTATATTGTTATTATTTTACAAGAACAACGTGAGGAGAGCATGCACAGCTTTTGTTTATTGCTGTCTGTGTGTATTAACATCTCTACAACGTTAGATGCAAACAGGAATCTCAAGTCTCATGCATTCGGCGGGAGACACACGCATTTCAGCCAGTTTACACGCCAGTGACGCCACACCTTGCATTTCTCACGCTGAAAATAAAACATTCTTCCCATATAAAAACAATGGATGAAGCAAAGGCAGGGACGTTCTCTGCCGGGAGTTCATACAGGTAGCTGTCTCGAGTTTTTAGGTGTGCTCAACTTCACGCAGCAATGCAAGAACCGAAACGCACATGACATCAAAGTACCGCGAGAAATATTCGGGAGATCATACGGAGGAGTTTGATTTCAAATTGCTCTCGAGCTGTCATCCACCTGTCACGCGGAGGTTGTTGGAAGAGCAAGATCCGATGAATACGGTAAAAAACTCGTTTAATTTTTGTATCATATTGAATTTACGATTCCTGGACTCGCCTTTGATAAAAGACAATGTGAGCTAATGTTGGGTAATATAGCCATACTCGTGCTAAATTATTTACTCAGTCAAAAACTCTCCAGCTTTGCAACCAGTTTTAGTTTACCTGAAAATAAATAAAGTAGTAGAGGCTTCATGAAATGAATGAAAGGAGAGATGAATGTCATTATTTTATTGCCCTGTCATCAAGGCATCAAAGTGTGCAAAAACACAACACAAACACGATTCAAAACTAAAATATGTAGACTACTCTCTTTGTATACAAATTTCGAACAGGATTAGAATAGAATTATATTTTAAATATGACAACAAAAACACAAGCCTGTAAACGTAATAATATCTTAATGTCACAATGCAATAATATCATATAATTTTAAAACTGCATACTGTTGACACACACAAACACAAAATGAAATGCACTGTAAGTCGTTTTGGATAAAAGTGGCTGCCAAATGCATAAATATATAGATATAAAACTCAGTCTATATATTTTTCTGTCTCACTCTATTTGCAAGGAAAATAAAGAAAAACGTTAGACTTAAAATAATCTTTCTATTCTGTATTACTTTATTATTTGTTTCAGTTGTGTGCTTGCGTATCAGCGAGCAAAGTGCCCTTTTTATTCTTTGAGCACCTGCCCCTCCAATTGTCTCTGCACGGCCCTGTATGGCATTGTGTAGCACCATTTAAAGAGTATAAATAATATCCAAGTGTTAAATGTCTATTTTTATAATTTACTAATGTTGCCAGAGAACGAAAGCTACATCAAAACACCTAAACCAGACAACATCAATGCTTTGCATAACTTAGTAGTACATACTAGTAGGTGGCAAAAAAGATGCCATTATTCCCCAGGCACAAGCATAAAAGTCACATAGCTCCACTGATTCCAAAAATCAAAGTTATGTGTGTAGTGCAGATCCAACACTGCCGTATAAATCAATGTTATCGGTTCAAAGTAAAGTACAGAGGTGGTGGCATCCTGCTGAGGAGAAGCCTTTCATTAGCAGATACTGGACTGGTTGGTAAACTGTTAAAGAAATCATGTCAGTCTGCTAGAGACTAAAGGTTAGACATTGATTCGAAACACAAGACCAAATTAATACTGGAGTAGTACAAGATCAAAAAGATAAATGCCATATAACTTTGCCACTACAACCCAAAAATAACAGAAACAGTCCTTTTTAGCTCTATTTCAACTTGCCAGCATAAAGTTTTGAACTATATGGTACACCAACAAAACTACATGTTAATGTAAAGATATTAATAAGGGGGGCACCATTAAAATGGGTAACACAAATACTGTAAAACAAATTAAACTTTTAGGAAAATGTTTCAGTGATGACTTCAATGAAATAGTGAATTTATATTTGAACCTTGCTGAAATGAAACAGTCCTCTAAAATTAACAGCTCTGGACACTTAATTGAAGTCATAATGTGACAAGCAGCCAGATAAATTTTTTTCACTGCTATTTATGGAAACTAAAGAGAGCTCATTTGTTTAAAGTTTAAAAAATGATTTGTAATATGTGAACAATTCCAGCATTATGTATGGGATATTTGCAGTCAAAACATGTAATATAATTTTTCAGAGAATGTATTACCATTAGGCTAAGCCATCTGTTTATTTCCTACACCCCTGATGAAAGAGTCCAGACATCAGAAAAATATCAGTCTATACTCATGTTTTATGAGACAACATACTTTGTAGGAATTCTGTGAATTAAAATGCACAAACCAATAACATCTAACAAATGGATGGCTCTTCAAAGTACATTTAATGTTTTTATTTTTTTAGAATGCAAATTTCTGAGGAAAAATTACATTTCTTCTGTTATTGTATGGACGTGAGAATTTTGAAATTTGCACTTAGCTTTGGAGCATAATAATAAAGATATTTTATTTAAACGACGGTACAAAATATATAAATATAAATATGTAAAAACGAAATAAAAAGATATCATATGCCAACTGTACAGCCCGCATGGGTTTAAACGCCTTTTTTCTAAAGAATAATTTGTAAACTTTATTGGTGGTGGTTGAGAAGAATTCCTCTTTCCATATGTAAAGCATTTTAGCGCAGTATAAATGTATCATATTGTTATTCTTAAAATATAAGAATACTACTATATTTTTTACAACATTTTTAACTTTAAAACATGTCTTTTTTATACCACATTAATCTCTTTAAAATATTGATACTTTTAGAAAAACTGCAATTATAAATATTATGAACAAACGATGAAACGGTGTCAAAATTCGACAACACAAATAATTAAGATATTCATTGTAAATAGAGTCGCGTTTATTAGGCTCACACTAAATTCTCTGTTGCACTTCCTATAAATTCGAATTGCACGTATCTTAATAGTTGTATGCGCTGTTATGCTGGCAAGAAGGGGTTGACATATCACTTTGCTGTTTTAATACAGTAGCAATGTAAAATATTCAGCAATGCCTTTATTAACTTCTGGAAACAACGGCAATGCAATATTTTTATGCGCCACCTGGTGGATATTCTGTGAAGCGAAACACATTAAGGGAAAATGGAAAGTAGCCCCCCCCGAAAGCACTTGCAGAATGCTGCGAGACTCTGCGAGACGAATTGGCGAATGCCGCGGGAGAAAACGCGCATTTTTAAAGGCCACATCTGTATATTGACATCTGAAATATTAGTATAGTTTTGGGTAAAAACTTTACTTTTTTACTTTTATAACGTTGACATTTGCAGGGAATTGCCCATGTTCTTTTAGGGCCAATCTACTTTCTCTGTCTTACCTCTTCCCATTTGTCTTCGTCTTCCCCTTGCCCCTCGAAATCGAGTGAAGGGGAAGGAATAAGAGAGATTGTTCGTCTAAAAAATGATGAGACAACACTCGATTACCATTTGCGTCACCTTCCCTTGTGGCTAACTGGCTGCTACGTAAACAGACAAGCGTTGACATAAACTAAGAATATGCCGTCGTCTCAGGTTGTGGTATCGATTGCCTGAGCTGAGCTCAAGAAATAGCGTATAACTAAGCTGCTAGCTACGTCAGACTTTGTACTTTCGCTCAATTTCATTTAGCTTCTGTACTTAATCTGATATATCTCCCATTATAACCATTTTCTTCCGGCTCCAAAACGGCCGGCCCAATAAACGAATAGAGGGCGGGCTGAGCGGCCTGACGTAGACGCTAAGCGCTGATTTGAAGATTGTAGTTTACAGTGGACATGGAGAAACAGAATGCTATTTGTTCTGTTGTGGAGAATATTCCCGACATTTGCCAACTAAAACCCGAACCAGAAAAGTGTTTGTTCTTTGTGGTTAGGCCTGTCTGGTGGAAGAGTTTTTTTTAGTTTGGGAGGAGTGAGAGGGTTCCTCCACTAACACCCCATTCAGACAGCCAGCGACCAGCAGTAGCAGAGCGATGCGATCTCATTCATTTCAATGGAAACCTGGCGACTACCGGCGACACGAGCGAAAGTGACCGTTGGCGACCGTATGGGCGTATCCAGTGACGTGAGAAAGTTAAGAAAAGTTTAACTTTATGCAAACGTTGAGCAAATTTCAGGAGCGACTACCAATGAGAACGAAGCAGTGGAGTTCACGTCATTCTTCTCTCGTCAGTTACTGGAGTGGATGGTACTCATTTGTTTATGACAAGCAGATTTTGAAACGCCTCATTGAAAGAGACGAGCGACATAAAGCGATAACGTCGCTGACTGTCTGAACGAGGGGTTAGACGTGAATGGAAAGACGCCGTAAGGATAGTGTTCAACTAGCTCTGGCCCGATTTACTTCACATAATCTGCAAAAGTCGTTCACAGCCATGTTTACTCCAGTATTTCGCTCGATGGATTTGTTTTTGCAACATACTGTACGTGTGTTTACAGCGGAAGTTCGATGCGGCTGAGCCGGCGCATAACGCATGTCATAACCAAACCGTTTTGTAGTTGACTTACACTTACACCAATGATTTTAAAGCTCACGTAACACACACTGTTTCTGCATTTCTGATGTCAATCTGGAGTACCTATAGAGTAGTATGACATCCTTTATATCTCTGAAGAGTCTTTAGTTTAATCAGATTTATAAAAGAAAGATAAGCTTTACCGAATCTTTCCGATATCGTACGAAAACATGAAGAAAGAGGATTTACTACTGCGAGAAGAGCGAGTACGAGTCATGCAACACTATACAACACTGTTTAACTTACGATTCACTTTATTTTTGTGTCATTTATATAATATGCACGCGCCTATTTCCAACATAAGACAGAAGTCTGCGTGCAACTCATGACCCGGTTGGGAAAATGTAACTGAATAAGTGATCACTCACTGCAATAGACATGATGTGACCAAAAACGTTTATTACATTAACAGTTTGTGCATTATCAGTATCATTACAAATATAATAAGGGGGGCACCATTAAAACCATGGGCTCTTGTCAGGCAATACACTTCAAAGAGCTTAAATGTATCATTTTTATGTAAAGTTATGTTGCGTACAGACCAAAAGCGAATTTAACTATTTGCGCAAGTATATTACATACAAAATCACGTGATTGCAGGGAAAACTCGCTATTTGCCCAAGTTGAAAATATTCAACTCAAGTGAAAACATTTGCATGATGCAACATTAAATCCCACGAGTAATCCAGAGCGGGGTACGCAATGATTTGCTCTTGGTGTGTACGCAGCATAAGTTCTCCGTTCACTTCTTTGGTCTCATTGCAACTTCAAACTACAAATTTTATAACAGACAAAACAGATATGTAAGTCCAATCAAATGTAACTTTTTGTTTTGACTTGCAATTACTATCTACAAAAAGTATAAAAACAAATCCATTTGTACATTATTTATGCATATATACATATATTATTTCTTGACAGATTTCACATGTTCATGGATTTTGATGGTTGTAAACTGAATGTCCAATTTAAACTTCACAGTCTATAATGTTAAACTCACAAAAATATACTTCAGCTCTAGTTAGTTGCATATACAGATTTTTAACTAAACATAAAACATATTTTTAAAATGAATTATCATTTCTTACAAATTATTCTATCTTATCTCACCGAATTATTCATTTTCATTGCAGGCATCCTCCAAGAGGATTACCTATTCATTTGTAGGTAACCCCAACAAGCTGTTATGTAAAGTCTCCATGATGCCTCCATCTGGTCTTGGCATTCATATTTTCAGATTATACACTGTAAAAAAATTAAGATACACTTTGTACACACCCTCTGGAGAACCTCAGTTATCTGAGAAACATCCTCACAAGAATTCATACATATTTTACAAGTTGGCTAATTCATATGAATTTATTTCAAATGAACCATGCAAAAACTTACGATTATCATTAAAAAAAGAAAATAACAAAACCCTACCCCTAACCCCAACATCACAGGGGTCAAAGCAAATCGTCCAAAAATATACTAATATTGTTGTACGAATTAATATGAATTAACCACCTTGTAAAATACGTACGAATTGCAACGAGATGGCGTTGGAAATGTCTAGTTACTCTAAGGCCGTATGTCCACCAAAGCGTTTATTTCCTGAGGCCTGCATATTTTTGTAGTTTCCAAATGAAAGTGCTGCGTTTTCACCAAGAGTTAAAAAAAAATTCAATGTCACTTTTTACTCAGCCATCCAATCACAGTGGAGGAGGGGCTGTGCATCGATGCATGGCATTGCCCATTAAAAATACCTGTCTGAAATCGATTCTGAATCGCAAGGCTCCAATTCTGTGTTTCATGCACAGCTTGTGCGTGTACTACGGCTCTGTGATCAGTAGGAAGTCCTTATCAATCTAAAATCACTATGAAGTTTGAGTCGCTTATAACGTGCATTTAAAAAAGCAACACTCGTCAAACACAATCATTCAAAATATTCTTTATTATCATGAAAATACCTGAAACAATTTGAAGAACAGGGATATAAATATGCCTCTAGATATTTCCTGGAATGGCGTTTGTAATGATACTTCTGTGGCAATAATTGCATTTCTGCACGAGATTGCCACCTGGCTTTTGGATGTGGCGGCATTTTTACCATAATTCATTCAAATTAATTTATTAAGAAAACGCGCATTTGTACAATTATTTTTTTTTACAGCCCTAGGGTAATATAAATTCCAGTACAACCAACTGGCGAATCGTATAGCTACAAATAAACAAAACAGAAGTATCATCAAGTGCCCGGTGTTTTCACCGTGGGTTCACACCAGCCACGTTTGAGGCGTCAAATTAGCGTGTACCGCGTCTAGTTTGCCACTTGAACATTTTGAGTTTACTCACTTTATTCGCACGAGAAATTCTAATCATAGACACATTCACGTGGAAATTTGCATCATGGGAGGGCCTTCCATAGGCTTCTGCGACTCCGCTTGCTTCCTGTAATCACGTCACTACTAGAGCAAGCTCCTGATTGGTTAACGCGGCACATTTTTCAGCCAAAGTGTAAACTTTTCAACTTGCGCGTTTCTTGTGGCAATGCTCAACTCAAGGCATACGCGCGAACAAGATGCACCGCGCTAAACGCCTCATTCGCACCGCAAGACCTCCAGATGTGTTTCAATGCGTCTTTACATTGACTTAACATTGAAATCAATCACGCTTAATGCCTCTACCGTGGCTGGTCTGAAAGCAGCATTAGAAGAGCGCCTGATGTTTTTAGCCATGTTTCAACACTTTGGTGAACACAGGGTCTAAACATCCCACTTGTAACTCTTGAGTAAGGCTTTGATGCACTATATATAATAAAGTTCAGTGAGTACATACAAATAATTGATACTGTGTTAAAGAGTGCCAAGAGTATCTCTAGAGGGCGATGCACTGTCACACATGATGTAAATACTTCATTTGTGTTAGACAAAGTTCTTGCACTTGATTAACCTTTGAAAAGCCCTTTTAAAATCCTCATTAAAGATGGTGTAAATAAGGGGGTTAATGAGGGAGTTGATGTAACCCAGCCAGGTAAGAAAGTTGGACATCTGGACAGATCGGATGCAGGAGGTACAGATGTTAAAAATCACCTCATGGATAAAGAACGGCAGCCAGCAGATAACAAATGCTCCTATAATGAGACCAAGGGTGGTGGCCGCCTTCCTCTCACGAGTGGTCGAGATGCGATGTCTCTTGAGAGACCGGTTTCGACTAGACTGAGACTCGGGGCTTTTGGCAGCGATGCGCACTCTGTCACCTTCGGTGGAAGGTTCAGACACCGATTTCTCCGGGGGGCTCAGGGTGTCAGGAGTCGTCGGCTCTCTGTCGCTGCACTTCGGAAGCATGTGTCCGTTCAACTCTGACTTTTTGAGGCAGCTGGGCCCTCTCTTGTGGTAATGGGTTTTTGCTGCTCGATAGATTTTATAGTAAAGGATGAGAATCAATATCAGGGGAATGTAAAATGCCCCAAATGTCGAGTAAAGCGTAAAGACAATGTGATCGTGTTTAATGATGCAGTCATTTTCGGCTTTGTTCTTATAGTGTCTCCAGAACAATGGTGGAAGAGAGATAACTATGGAGAGAAGCCACACCACAACGATCATGATGGCGGCCCGTAAGGACGTCCTCTTCATAGAGTACTCCACGGCGTCCGTGATGGCACGGTAGCGGTCCACAGCAATAGCTGCCAGGTGCAATATGGAGCATGTGCAACAGGTTACGTCCACACTTAACCAGATGTTGCACATCACTTGACCTATGTCCCACGACTCCTTCACAATGTAGACAATGCTGAAGGGCATAACTAATATGGCCACCAAAAGGTCGGTCACAGCCAAGGAGCAGATCAGGTAGTTAGCGGGATGGTGGAGCTTGCGAGTGACGATGATCGCTGTGATGACCAAACAGTTCATGGCGGTGGTCAGCAAAGCCAGCACAGCAAGAATGAGAGCGAGCAAAATCAGACCCCAAGTGGTTTTAATGGGTTCGTCCGCAGATAAAGATCCATTTGTGTGGTTTAAATCCATGCCTAGGACAGAACAGCACACACTGAATCAGCGACAACATAAAGTCTCCTGATGCATTCAGCTGAGGAGGGTCTGATATTTATAGTGGTAATGCTGCAAAATGAAGGCCTCATACATGAGGATGGGATTACATTTACATCCAAATGTTAATTAATTAACATAACTGCGAGAAGAAATTAAGTTTTTTGAGGAAAACATTCCAGGATTTTTTCCATATAGTGAACTTTAGTGGACCTTAACATTTCAATGCAGTTTAAAATTGCAGTTTTAATGCAGCTTCAAAGGGCTCTAAACAATCCCAACCAAGGCATAAGTGTCTGATCTAGCGAAACAATCGTCACCAAAAAAACCATTTTCACCAAAAAAATTTAAAAAGGATTTTTAAATCACAACTTCTCGTCTTGCACTAGCTGAGTGATGCGCCAGCGTTTCCTTACGTATTACATAATCAAGTCGAAAAATCACGCATAACGTATGTAGGGCTGAGTATTGTTCAAAATCTGCCAATTTCGATACCTCAGTTCCGATACCGGTTCCTAACGATACTTTTTTCGATACCATATGTTAAAAAATCCATTTAAACATCAACAAAAATACATTAAACACACAACTTTTATTTTTCACCTTAAACTAATTCTGGTAACACTTCTCACTCATGCTAACATTATTAATAAAAATGGTTGTGCTTTTTGGATAGGGGTGCGCCAGCAGACACACTTATCTGTTTTTTTTTTATGAAAATAAGGAAACAAAAAGAAAGAAAATAAGAATATAATTAACACTGCTTTATTTTATGAAATGTAAAATGGTCTTTAGCTTGGACTAACAGTACTTAAATAAGTGGGTTCATTATAGCTGCAACTTTGACAAAAACTTAAAATATTTAAATGGGTTACTGAGCTTTACTGGAAAGATTTGTATGCTTGTTTGTTTTTTGTAAACTTCATAATAATCAAAATATTAAATACATTTGGGATTTTTAAAATGAGTAGAAAATGCATTTAATGTCATTTCATTCAAGTGAAATTAGCAAACCAGTTAAATGGAATTTTAGTTTGTTTTAAATAACGAGCCTGGCTTGTAAGCAGTGTTGGGCTGCGCATGTGCATCAAGTTTAAACCATTGACTGTAAAAAAAAATAGGTTTAAACTCATCGTCTATTTTGGGAGGTGGGGGTATGAAGTGTTGCGATGGGGAGAGACAGGCGCGAGTATTTCATAAGCATTGAGAGCTGTGGGCGTGGGTCAAGTTTAAACACCTTGTCTGAGATTGTTGTGGGAGACGCACGTGGGAAGTCTTGCAATGCTGTGGAATCAGGCGCGAGTAACAAGCATTGAGAGCCATTCGGTTGACGTGCCTTTCTCGGAGACAGCAAGGCCATACTTGCGTTCACTCTATTGGTTAGACTGTCACGAAGCCTTTCTGTATATTTCTCATATTGCATCCTTTCTACACTTGTGTTGAATGACTGTGAGTTGGACTGCGAGTATCTTCAGAAAACCTCCTCATCACGTGGTGGTGGACAGCCAATCGCCGGCTCTTTAGGTTCTTACATGCAAGTACAGGCTCACACAGACACAGTCGCTTGGAGTTTGAAACCAAATTTGGCACCGAAAAGATAAATAATTTCGATACTCATAGTATCGGAGGTTTTTGTTCGATACCATAAAAGTATTGACGTTCGGTATTCAGCCCTAAACGTATGCCAAACTACCGCTCCAGTGTTAACAAGTGTGGATAAAAAGGGGCATTCAGACGTTGTTGTATGTGGAATGATACTAATTAATGTCTTTGTGTCAGTTTATTGTTTAAAATGGTCTGCAAGTGTGCGTTTCACATATTTAACACGTGACCTTTCAATGTGATTATGTACTACCTAAGATCGCGCTGGTGCATCACACGACTTGTGCAAGACGAGAAGTTGTGGTTTAAAAGTATAGATATTTTTTGGGGGCAAAAATGACGATTGTTTCACTAGATAAAACCCTTATGCTTCAGTTGCGATCATTTAGGGTCCTTTGAAGCTGCGTTGAAACTGCAATTTTAAACTGCATTGAAACTTTGAACTGTTGAGGTCTAATAAAGTCCACTATATGGAGAATTAATTTCTTCTCGACTTAACAAAGAAAAACATAAACATCTTGGATGACATGGGGGTGAGTAAATTATCAGGGCATTTTATGAAAGTGGAGTAATCCTTTAAATTATCAGACCTATAGTTACTGGTTAAAGAAATGATTTACTGTTTTCTGCATGAAATATTCCTGATTCCTATAATATAAAGAAGAACATTCTGTGAAAAAGTAACCTTGATATCTTTAATATTGACTGAGTAAGGTGATGTCAAACACTGAAATCAGTGATTGGGATCAAGCTATGATGCTCTTAATCTCAAAATGTAATTACAAGACTTTTTAATTCATTACTGGTCATACCTGTGTACGAGCTGCTTATTCATCTGACTGTTTATTGTGTCTGTGTACAGGACCTGGATGTCATCACAACATTGAGCTCAATGATCATGACCACCAGGAGCATGCCATCAGTTGTCACAAAGCATCTAGGGATGCAAGGGAAAAACAGTGTTAATATGCTTGCAGAGCAGGACAGTAAAAAGCATGTGTGCTGTTGAAAGCATTGATAACGGAGGAATATAATTTTCTCTGATCTGAATCGCCAGAATTGTCTTTCAAAGGAAATTGGGTTAGACTGTGCCACGGGGTCCGCACAAAAGAGCTCACAGGATACTTCGACTTATCTTATTCTCTTCAGTATACTGATGAGTCTGGCCAGCTGGTTCATTTTCATTATCAAGTATCTGTCTTTTCCACGGACCTGTCTTTATCAAAACGGGCTACTCTCTGCTAGATGCAATACATTGTTTTTATAACTTACATACAATAAGGGTAAACGTGTGAGAGGGGCTAATAAAAATCATTGTACTGAAGCACACTGCATGCTCCTAGACCTTGTCCACGTATTTGCGCTGCCTGAGAGATGTGGTTGTCATAGAGACTCACGAGGATGGGCTTTTGGAGGAGAAAGGCTAGATACCACAAAATTGATTGCAAACACATCACAACCCCATTTTCTGTGTATTAATTAAATGTATGTAAGCCCACATACACATACAAGCCAACATAATAAAAGTTATCTTTCGGTATTTTTGGTATACTTGTGGTTTAAAAAAATCTGCATTTTTTAATACAGTAGATGCGAAATGAGGAAGACTTGTTTATAGTTACATGTTTCTGTAGCTCACTTAGTATGGCATTACATTAGAAACACAAAGGTCATGGGTTTAATTCAAGGTATGACACATACAGATTGAAAGAAAATGCATAGCTTGAATGCACTGTAAGTCACTTTGGATAAAGGGGTCTGCTTAATGCATGCCAGATGGGTTGGGTATTGAGAACCGGTTCTATTTCAGAACCGGTTAAAAAACAACAACCAGGGAATTGATATGATGCACGATTCCTGACTTTTTCAGTCATTCTCGCACGGCGAACAGCAGTGAGGATTTACTGCCAGGATTTACGACGAACCTTCTCTCATTAAACACATGCGCAGTACATTAAATTTAGCACTATGACCGCAGCAAATGTCCAAAAGTTTGGTTAAACGATATTTTGTGTAGGGAGGCAATACCTCTAATATGATGAAACATTTGCTTCAACAAGGAATTAATCTGAAGTAATGTTTAAACCGCAAGTCCTCCTACAGCGCACCAGATACAGCTAACTTTAATATTAGCAATAGCAGCCTCTCACACTCGGGTACAAAACACAGATTCAACTTCAAATTAATGCTGCATCCTTCTACGTGATTACGTAAGGTCATGCTGGTGCATGGTCACAAGGCTAGTGCAAGATGAGAAGTTGTGGTCAAAAAGTACCTTTTTTTTTTTCCCGAAAATGATGATCGTTTTGCTAGATAAGACTCTTATGCCTCAGTTGGGATTGTTTAGAGACATTTGAAGCTGCACTGAAACTGCAATTTTAAGCTGCATTGAAATTGTAAACCATTGAGGTTCACTAAAGCAGTGGTTCTCAAACTGGGGGCCCAGAGATGGTGCCAGGAGGGTCCCAGTTCAATAACAATTTATAAAATACATTATCATTAATTTACATTATTTTATCATACATTCTGTGTTAAACTTCAGATAAAGGGTTAATGTCACAAATTTTCTTTGGGACAGCCATAAAGGGATGCATGATGCTTTGCGCGAATTATGGGAGCGACTTCCGGAGCATACTGTCACTGAACCGGAGCCTGCTTTTTGCGTGATGATTACGGTCATAATTTCATAAGCGAGTGTGAGGATGAAGTTAAGAAGTTTCCTGATACATAACATGAAAATATTATCGTATCGTTTCATGTTCCTTTGGGGTGACGACTCTTCAATGCGCAAATATACAGTAATAGCACAGAGACATCCCAGTATCTCTACAGTGGGACTGTCGGTCGAGTGTTTAATACATGGAATATACCGAGACTTCTTGTTCCCTCTGGTGTGAGGTTTTTTTAAACTGCAATTTTTTATCGACTTGTTTGAGTTTTTATGGCAACACATCAAGCTTCACGCGATCCGACAGCAGCAGTAACTTATCTTTCTCATTGAACACATTGGGCTCTATCTTACACCAGGCGCAATGCTGCGTAGTGCGCATAGCTAGTGTATTTTGCTAGTTTTCACCCTGCGCAATTATCATTTTCACGTTTAGCGCCACGTTGTTTAAATAGCAAATGCATTTGCGCCCCCTTTTGCGCCCATGGGCATTCTGGTCTGAAAACGAGGTGTGTTCAGGCGCATTCTTGGCGCGTTGCTATTTTGAGGCAACTAAAATAGACTACGCCATTGACCAACAAAAATCTGCTCTAAAGTCTAAAGTCAATGGGGCAATATGTTTTTTGTTATTTAAAGAGCGCATTAGTAATATGCGCCTATAAACGGGACGACAACACGGGTTTGCTTATCACATACATAAATGCGCAGGAGCACAAAAACGCTTTTAAATATGAAAGATTAAAGAATTGAATGTAAAAGATTATTATTGAGTCTCTTGGACATAAATGAGGACTAATTATGAGACGTTAGAAGGCACAAAGAGCTGCTTCACCTGTAGCCTGGAAAGTAAATACATTTTTTGCTTTAAACAAATGCATCTGTTTTTAAATGTTTTCTTAAATGCCTCACGGATTTATTGTATATGAAGACTCTGTACCTGTGGATATGGTGAGATGAGAAACATTTTTAAGTAATGCTTAAAAAAAACTCAAGATGCTGTCCAAGTGCTGAAACGTGCGGAGAGCCGTTTGTAAATTCTTTATCTCCTGTTTGTTACAAATAAAGTATTTTTACAGTACAAACCTTTTCTTACATACTTGTAAATTTTTCTTTGATGATAATGGATAGAGATTTAAAGCAATTAAAAGCCTGCTTTTTTACTTCCATGACTAAAAGAAAACGGGTTTTAAAGGTTTTAATAAAAAGATAACAATTTCAATACAAGTGAAAAACAACACAATTATTTAACATTAATCTTAAACTGGGGGTCTTCTTCCTCTGCTTAGTTTTTCAGTTTACAAAGTCCGTCTTCTAAATAGGGATTAGACATAGCGCCAGCACAACTGGCTTTTAAAAGGGATGAGAGCTGAGACAAACCATTTTTCCCGTCGTTAAATTAGCAAAAGTGGATTCGGACACGCCCATTTTGACGTTGCGCTCTGCGCTTTAGACAATGCGCTTAGATCGTAAAAATAGGGCCCATTGTAAGTTGTAAGTTATTTAAACAAACCATAATAAACATATTAAACTACTATTGCATGTTTTCAGTATTGTTTTCGTTTTATGTAAAATTATTATGCAGTAGATAAGACATGAGCTTATGAAATAATTTGCTTAAAAATTTGAAAAATTAAAACATAACAAAAGTAACTTTACGCGCAAACACATCACAAAATATTATAAACATTAACTAATAAGCAGTTTATTTCGTATATATTCTGTACTGTAATCTAATTTTTGTAATAATATATAGCAGAATAAATAAACCAGCGAAATCAGCATATTTTTATCAGCATAATATTAGTTGTTTTTGAATACTAATTGTATTCATTGTTCACTGTGGGTTTCTATGAAAGGTTTTACTGGATGGATGTGTGGATAATAGATGCACAAGCACCACAAACATTCAGTTCTTGTGCGTGTATTACGGTTAAAACAAATGTTTTGTAGAGATTTACTGCATTTGTATCAGCTATTATGGCAACCCCTAACTGCACAAGTTATGCCGGTCTTATTTCATAATAAGCATTAAATGCCAGTCAAAACGGCAGACTTGTATCCCTCGCAATATGTCTACCATTAGCTGTAGTGGCTCACCGGAAGTTTTACCCATATGAGCTCAAAGATAGCACCGCCCACATTTACGTCAAGAATAAGGTGAATAGAATTTTTTTTCCTGGAATGCATTTTGTAAAAAACACAAAAAAATGCTGGCAGGGAATGAGTTAAATAGCTTATATTGACCAGACTACATCCCACTGAAGAGAAAATGTTTCAGATTGAGCATGTGAAATGACTCGGGAGCTGACTTTTCTTTCCTGTGTGTTTAGTGTCGTCAACATTTCAGAACATCACTTTCCCAGTAAATTGGCTCAAAAATATACAAATATGCAAAGACGGCAGCATGCTGATATACTACCATTGAATGGTGAATGCTAATGGATAACTTTGTCAGACATTTTTGATCTTTGGTATTAGGGGAGCAAATCCTCTTACCCAAGTAATATTTTATTCAACACAAATGTGGAATATTTTCATTGTGTTTGAGAGAAAGGTCGTAAATTTAAAAGAACACTAGCATATTGATGTCTATATATGCATTTATAGTCATAAAATGTCGCATTTTATTTAATAGTGCCTTTCGGATAAAAACCTTTGTTTATTAATATAAAAATACTGTATATAATTCCTTTGTTTACATAACCCATATTTTTTTGTTGTGGTATTGTTTTATTTGTCCTTCCACCTTTCAATTCCAGCTCTTTTTCTCCATCTGTATATATGTGTGTAAATCGACAGTCTAAACCTGCGCCACTGTGCTCCTAACGTCAGACTTCCTTAACATCTGCTCTTCACGGCTACACCTCACACTCTCTTAGTAGCTTTTGCATAGAGATTCTCTTGGGGTTGTCAGAAATAATACAAAAAGGTGTGTGACTTCTTTGAACAATTTTGCAATATTTATAGTGGAACTTCTTGAAAATTCTTACTAGTTCAAAAAGACTTTATCATTATCCCTGAAATATACAGCAACACCTCTAGTTCACCTCCAGGAGTTGCTACACAAACTAAGAGCAAAGTGGACAACTGTTCAATTATTCATCATGTTGATTCAGAAGGCATAATGGAGAACAAGAAGCACTTGTCAATTTCTATTACACAAGTAGGATAAGAGCAGATGCCTATTAAAAAGCTTTTGATTAGTTTGAATTAATAACAACCATGACATGGGTGATTAGAAAACAATACTAAAAATAATGGAATGTCTTAAAAATAATGTAATGGTATGCAAAATTGTACAGTAAGGATGAATTAAAATGCAACACGCCAACACTATCTCACAATAATTTTTTATGAGAATCGTATGATTTTGCACAATTAACTTCATATGAATTTATACAAATTAGCCAACTCGTAAAAGATGTATTATGTAATATTTACCTATGATTTCTTGTGAGATCAGGTTGAACACCCACAATAAAAATATCTCAAATTAAAACTATAGTGCTCTTGAATATACACTTACCTAAAGGATTATTAGGAACACCTGTTTAATTTCTCATTCATGCAATTATCTAATCAACCAATCACATGGCAGTTGCTTCAATGCATTTAGGGGTGTGGTCCTGGTCAAGACAATCTCCTGAATTCCAAACTGAATGTCAGAATGGGAAAGAATGGTGATTTAAAGGTGCCCTAAGCGAATTGACGCGTTTTAGACCATAAAACATTTTTTGTTACATACAGCAAACATCTCCTCACTTTCTGCTTGCTGCCTGTCTGCTGATCAAACTGTAAAAAAACGCGATCTCTGTAGACAGCCCAGGCTTCACAAACGGCAATAACAAAACAGTGGCCAAACCTACAAACAGAAACCATAACAAAGTGTTCCAGCCAATAAACGACAAAAAGGATCTGGGGGTGGGGGTTGGGCACGTTCATGAAAGCATGGAAGGGAGGGGGAGGAGTTAGCTACGCTCCGTCTGTTTGAAAACAATTCAAACGTCAACAATAACTAACGTCTCGCAGATTCGCTTAGAACGCCTTTAAGCAATTTTGAGAGTGGCATGGTTGTTGGTGCCAGACGGGCCGGTCTGAGTATTTTACAGTCTGCTCGGTTACTGGAATTTTCACGCACAACCATTTCTAGGGTTTACAAAGAATGGTGTGAAAAGGGAAAAACATCCAGTATGCGGCAGTTCTGTGGGCGAAAATGCCTTGTTGATGCTAGAGGTCACCTGACTGATTCAAGCTGAAAGAAGAGCAACTTTGACTGAAATAACCACTCGTTACAACTGAGGTATGCAGCAAAGCATTTGTGAAGCCACAACACGCACAACCTTGAGGCGGATGGGCTACAACAGCATAAGACCCCACCGGGTACCACTCATCTCCACTACAAATAGGAAAAAGAGGCTACAATTTGCACAAGCTCACCAAAATTGGACAGTAGTAGACTGGAAAAATGTTGCCTGGTCTGATGAGTCTCGATTTCTGTTGAGACATTCAGATGGTAGAGTCAGAATTTGACGTAAACAGAATGAGAACATGGATCTATCATGCCTTATTACCAATGTGCAGGCTGCTGGTGGTGGTGTAATGGTGTAGGGGATGTTTTTTTGGCACACTTTAGACCCCTAAGTGCCAATCGGGCTTCGTTTAAATGCCTCGGCCTACCTGAACATTGTTTCTGACCATGTCCATCCCTTTATGACCACCATGTATCCATCCTCTGATGGCTACTTCCAGCAAGATGTCACAAAGCTCGAATCATATCAAATTGGTTTCTTGAACATGAGAATGAGTTCACTGTACTAAAATGGCCCCCACAGTCACCAGATCTCAACCCAATAGAGCATCTTTGGGATGTGGTGGAACGGGAGCTTCATGCCCTGGATGTGCATCCCACAAATCTCCATCAACTGCAAGATGCTATCCTTTCAATATAGGCTAACATTTCTAAATAATGCTTTTAGCACCTTGTTGAATCAATGCCACGTAGAATTAAGGCAGTTCTGAAGGCAAAAGGGGGTCGAACACAGTATTAGTATGGTGTTCCTAATAATCCTTTAGGTGAGTGTAAGTCATTCTGAACACAAACTACATTTAGCCTAATAAACAATTTTTATCCTGTGCAAATTTGATCAAATATGACTTTTCATCTCACATTTCTATTATGCAAGTCCATATTTATCAACTAAAGAAACTATCTCTGATTAATGTTTATCTCTCTGACAATGCGTGCATTAAAAATATTTGGATACTTCAATTTAGGCTATATGTTTCATTGATTAGGTAACAAAATATTAAACCAAGGGTTTTTTTCAAGTCAAATGTTGTAAGAATATGTGAGGTTTTCAACATTTCTTGTTGCACAACCATAGCATACAGTATACTGCAAAAAAAAAAAAGAAGAAGACAGTTGACAAAAAATGGTTCCTAGCTGTCACTGGGGCAGAAGCATTTAAAAAGTACATCGGCTAAAGAGTTCAGATTAGTACCTCAGAGGTATACACCAGTACCGAGTGTATACAATGGCAAGCATTGTTTGACCATTTGTTTTGACAGTATACACGGTTAATGCTTTTGTATGGTTACACTTCTAGGACACCTGTGTGAACTTTAGGACCACTGACTTCAAAGAGCCATTAAAAATCCCTTTGAGACTGGTTGGTTGAAGGTAAATGCAAAAACAACTCAGCATGTTGTTTGTAATGCCACTTCGTTTGATATTTGATGTTATCTAATGCAATACAATGCATACTTTAAAAAAGTTATATCTATATCTTTAACAAAGCTTAAGCTATGATAGCCTAAATATATATATTTTCTACTTTAGAAAATATTTTTTTAACATTCAGAAAATAATTGCTTTCACTGATAAGTTTTGCACTGAACACAACATCTTCATTGTTAAAAAAAAAGAAAAAAATATGCTAAGAAAAACACCGAACAATGCAGCCTCTGTAAATTACTGGTGCATTTTTCATCTACATATTCAGTGCAAGGACAAATACATTACATAACAACTTCCAGAGAAACTACATAGCAAACAAGTATTGAGTGTTTCACAAAGAAGTTCCTTTTTAGCCTCCATCAAAGTTTATTCAAATATATAAAAAATCTAAAATGTGAAATATGGCGACGATACAATATGTTAATGTCTAAGCATTACAGAAAGATCTCATATACAGTGCCTATAGTAGAGGGATGGAAAATGACATGGTTGATGAGAGTGCTTCCTCTTCACAGCAGGTACTAATGAAAAAGATAACAGTGCCACTTTACTTAATGTAACAAGTGATGTCAACACAGCCAGGGTGACGGGATTGCAAATAATTACAATGAAGTGTATGAATGAGAACTGGAAATAAATTCCAAAAAGCCACAGAAAGAAGACGGTTAAATATCAGGTAAAAGTCGGTATGCATTTGCAGTAATTGCTTGCTCGTTCTCTCCTGTATTTTTCTTTAAAGCTATTATTTTATGTGGATAACACAGAATCCATGTGGAATGTTAAAACAACTGTAAAATCAGCACTTATAATGATAACAGTGTGTCTGAATCTATTCTAATGAATGCCTAATAGGAAACTCACATTGTTTTACAAACACAAAGCTTCAAGGACAAACGAGTCATTCTACAACAATGGTTAAAGATGCTTTCTCACACACTCCTTCACAATTATCTCAAGATTCTTGAACTTTAGAAGAACCTTTCTGTGTCACAAAAGCTTCTTTGTGGTGATAAAGGTTCTTTGGATTATAAAAATGTAAGAAAGAAATGATTCTTCAAAGAACCTTTGACTAAAAGGAACCTAAAATGTTCTTCTATGGCACTTTTATTTTAAAAAAGTGCAGTGCATAGACAATGTTTGAGTTCCAGTGTCTATAGACGGTTATTTGTGTCCTTTAACCACTAACCAGACCAAAGAATAAATACAGACCGAAAGTTCACTTTGGTTCATGTGCGTAACTGTGACATGCGTCATGAAACCATATTTTTATTACTATAGAAATTGTTATGTTATTTTGTGTATTTTGTATAATACATTGTGTTTGCGTGGTTTATGGTTAAATTATTTCGTTAAATTACTTTCGTTAATTTAGTTAAATTATTACACATTATTTCCAAATGCATTTTTGTATCTCCCGATTTCACTCTCTTCCTGAAACGCATGGATTTTGTACAAAACTCATCAATTTGAAAAGTGCTGTGTCTCTGATTGGCCAGCTAATCTGTACGTTGTGATTGGCCTGAATACCTCTGACGTAAGCCGGAAATTTTGCTTACAATCCGTGTGTTTGTTGTAGTCCAAGAAAAGAGAGTTATGTTGGAGAAGATAACTTGCATCATTGTTTACTTTGGGATCTGTACAGTTTGCATAACGTTGACTGAAATAACCACTCGTTACAACCGAGGTATGCAGCAAAGCATTTGTGAAGCCACAACACGCACAACCTTAAGGCGAATGGGCTACAATAGCAAAAGACCCCACCGGGTACCACTAATCTCCACTAAAAATAGGAAAAAGAGGCTACAATTTGCACCAAAATTGGACAGTTGAAGACTGGAAAAATGTGGTCTGGTCTGATGAGTCTCGATTTCTGTTGAGACATTCAGATGGTAGAGTCAGAATTTGGCTTAAACAGAATTAGAACATGGATCCATCATGCCTCGTTACCATTGTGCAGGCTGGTGGTGGTGGTGTAATGGTGTGGGGGATGTTTTCTTGGCACTTTTTAGGCCCCTTAGTGCCAATAGGTCATCATTTAAATGCCACGGCCTACCTGAGCATTGTTTCTGACCATGTCCATCCCTTTGTGACCACCATGTTCCCATCCTCTGATGGCTACTTCCAGCAGGATAATGCACCGTGTCACAAAGCTTGAATCATTTCAATTTGGTTTCTTGAACATGACAATGAGTTCATTGTACTAAAATTGCCCCCACAGTCACCAGATCTCAACCCAATAGAGCATCTTTGGGATGTGGTGGAACGGGAGCTTCGTGCCCTGGATGTGCATCCCACAAATCTCCATCAACTGGAATAGGTTGAATAGGTTTTAAGAAAAGTGACGTGCCCATTTTTTTCAAATTAGAGTGTCACATCATAGACAGGAGTTTAAAAACGGTAAAGTACTAAGATTAAAACGATGGCCAACAACTTGCAAAATTGGACTTAATGGTTGAAAGCTTAGAAGTGGCACTAATGATCAACACCTAAGCAGTTATTTGGTTGAATGGTCATCTAAGAGTGGCCAAACATTCAATATCCAATTGTGGAAGTCGACTGAAAAGTAAGATTGCTTTTTATTTCTACAACGATTTGGTGTGAAATTGAATAAAACAACAAAAATTCATCCTATACATCACTATAGGTTCAATAGAATATGGATAGAAATGTCACCACAGTCGTTGTAGTGTAGAGAAAGGTCAATTTCCTTTATCATCTGAGTAAAAGAAAATGATTGATTACAATGCTGTATTTGTCAACTAGTTCACCCCTCATATTTTACCACCAAGCAGTCCTAGCTGTACAAACACAGTACTGTATGAATTACATTAAATAATATCCTGCCTATTTTTATAATGGCATTGGATAGTGCCCCAATTTTATAGCTCCAAAAAGTGCATTAATCCATCCATCAAAACATCCATCGTTACAGTTATTAAATGTCTTCTGAAGTGAAGCGATGGGTTTTTGTGAGAATGGGTCAGAGGAAAGTCCTTGCCGCCTGACCTCAGCTCTCTCGTGAACACACATATACGGCGGCTGTGGTATAAAGTTTGAAGTGTCTACAAAAACCCATCGTTTTGCCTTGAAAGACATTTAATATCTGTATATATTAGTTTATAATGGATGGGTGCACTTTGAGCTTTAAAAATAGGGCACTATCCAATGCCATTATAAAAAGAGCCGTGATATAATTAAATATAACTTTGACTGTGATTGAATAAAAGAAGAAAGTCATATACACCTTTGGCTTGGGAGGCTTGGTCAGGATGTTATTTAATATAACTGTGACTGTGTTCAGCTGGTGGAACAAAGTCATATAAACTTGGGATGGCTTGAGGGTGAGTAAAATATGGGCTAATTGTCATTTTGGGGCGAAATGTTCCTTTAGGGGTCTTGGAGATTGGATGGTCATTAATGACTGCTGCACATCTTCAACAGCGTTTTCATTATTCATATTAAATAAGTCTTGTGTGCAATGCCCGAGACGAGAGAAAATTCAGTGACAGAGAGACACAATTCTTTGTGTCAAGGTATTAACCATTAGGGGTTCTGTTCTCGGAAGAGGTCAATGTTTCTTTGTAGCATGTCAAAACTTAAGCTACGGCACTTTTAAATGCAATTAACATTACTCAAAGATGCCTGGAGATTGTAGGCTATTTCTGTTACACATGTTCTGTATCTCTAAAGACTCTTTACGAGAAAATACGCTTCCTGTTGTCATTTATGAAGCCAGTCACATGGAAATAGGCGAGACAATAGGACGTTAAACAGGTCTGTTTACTTGGATCAAAGCGATGCAAAGCAGGTAGAGGGCATTATTTCTTTCTTTATAAAACCTGCTCTGCAAAACATGAATGGACTTCTGACTGTTCCTGTCACAATGGAAAATATTAAGAACAGTTTTGGCTTTGTGTCTGAGGACACACAAGCCTACAATTTGTTCGGTTGCATTCATAAAAGCACAGTTGAGAGACTCGGGGGAAACATTTAATTGATTTTGGACTTGCAATTCCAACACCTAGAACTGTGAAATCACATAACCCAGATACTATACATCTCTGAGGAGTGGCAATACTTTCATTCAATTATTTTTTTTTACTAAAAAAATTAGATATGATTAGATAATGTGCTTAGTGGTAGAGGCATTGTGTTAGCAGCCCAAAAGGTCATGGGTTTGAACCCAAATAACACACATACTGACAAAGAATAATATACATTGTAATGCACTGTACTGTAAGTCGCTTTGGAGAAAAGCAATTGCCAAATGTGAATATCACATAATAGGTTAACATTGGAAGTTTTTACAAGGGTCTCGGAAAATGTGAACTATTTTTATTGCCTTCTTTGTCAACTGCCTTGGTAGAATTTTTCCCATTCATTTTCTCCACATGAATTTTTTACACTATTAAAAGTTAAAAGGCAAGAACGAGCCTACTGTAGCCAGCTTTGAGATAAATTACAATATTAAACATTTTATTCTAATGGAAAATGACACGTACTATATACTAAATAAAAAGACTATTCAAACTAAATCCTATCAAGAGAGAATAATCTACTGATTAAGTATTGCGAATTATGCTACAATAAAAAAAAGTTCACTCTTAAAGTCCACCCAAAATATGAAGCACTGACTTTTTATAGTAGAAATAAAAAAATACTATGGTCAAGTCAATGGGGACAATTTTTGGTTGTGAGCTACTCCTTTAAAAATAAGGTTTTGGGAATTTAGCTTATTCAACGTATCCCAAAATATATGCTTTTGTAGAAGCCAACATTCTGTGTGATCATATACTCTTAATAATGAAGGTGCTTCACAATGCCAGAGAGGAAGAACCATTTTTGGCGAATGGTTCCATGAAGAACCTTTAACATCTGAAAAACCCTTTCTGTTCAAAAAAGGTTATTTAGATTATGAAGAAATTATTCTTCTAAGAACCTTTGACTAAATGGGACTTTGGGGAACCAAAAAAGGTTCTTGTTATGGTATTGTTGTGAAGAACCTTTTAAAGGAACACGCCCACATTTTGGGAATTTAGCTTATTCACCGTATCCCCCAGAGTTAGATAAGTCCATACATACGCGCGGGGATGAAAAGGTGGCGTAACTCTGTCTGATGCACCCCCCCCAGCCGTATACATACAGGGAACTACATTCTCAGTGCTTCGCCTTCTGAGAATATAGTTCCCAGTATGTATACTGTTAAAAAATTGCTGTGTCTCATATGACCTTGTTATTTGTACACTATGAGGCTGTTTACACTTGGCATTAACATGCGTTTTCGTCGATCGGATCACAAGTGGACGACATTAATGCCAGGTGTAAACAGTGTTCAAAACGTTTTGAATGCGACCACTTTCGACCACTTTCAACCACATTCAGAGGTAGTCGAAACCCCTTTCGATTGGATTGCTTTTGTAGTGTAAACGCACATGTGGTTGAATGTGTTCGAACAGCCACACGCGACCGCCTTCTCTCCGCCCATTTATCTAATCTGAGGTATTAAACACAAGTTTTACGTCTTTTTTTACTTCTGGCATAAACACACGGTGAACTGCGCTATTTTTAGCCTTTCATTGATAAAACGTCTGCGGGTGATCTCCGTAGTTTCATTTAGAATGCGTGTGAAAGTTGCGCGATCCTATTTCATCAATTGCGCAGAAAATTCAGAGAAAACTCTAACATATAAACGTACAAAACACTGTGCAGCATGTTTACTTGCTAAAAAAGCAGCGGACTCTGACATAATATTAGTTCACGTCCATATAAACTCGTCATTACTCTCGCTCGCGTTTGAATGACAGCAGAGAGACTCGACCACCATCTCACAGACCGCCCCCTCACAGTATGCAGGACAGAAGCGGTCGAAAGTGGACAAAAGAGACGGATTTAAATACCAGGTGTAAACGTAATGTGTCTCTCTCGTCCACTTGTGATCCGATCGATGAAAACACATATTAATACCAATTGTAAACAGCCCCTATGTGACTATCCAAATAAATAGGAAAATGTTGGTGTTATTTTGTCACTTATTGGGAGCAGTTTGCTAGCTGGAGCCATTTACTTCCAGTCTTTGTGCTAAGCTAAGCTGCATGGGGGGGATGCATCAGACAGAGTTACAGCACGCACGCAGATGAAAAAGGTATGTGTGGACCTACAGTATCTAACTCTGGGGGATACGGTGAATAAGCTAAATTCCCAAAATGTGGGCTTTTTTCCTTTAAAAGGTTCTTCACAACAATACCATAACAAGAACCTTTTTTGGTTCCCCCAAGTTCCATTCAGTCAAAGGTTCTTTGACTTGAATTTCTTCATAATCTAAATAACCTTTTTGAAACAGAAAGGTTTTTCAGATGTTAAAGGTTCTTCATGGAACCTTTCGCCAAAAATGGTTCTTCCTTTCTGGCATTGTGAAGCACCTTTATTATTAGAAGTATACTGTGGATGACATCACACAGAATGTTGGCTTCTACAAAAGCATATGTTTTACTGCATCCTTTAATAATGTCATTATTATTTTAATACATAATCATTAAAAATCTATTTGTTAGAAAAAATGGTCAAAATAGCTGTCACTGGGGCACTACCTTACTTTAAAAGGTCGTAATATAATACCTTTGGAGGTACCAATACAGTATATAACTCTGAGGTACTAGGAACTCTGTACTGTAGGTTCAAATGTGTACTTTTTGAAAGGGTACCACCCTGGTAACAGGGGCCGATTTTTTTTTACTATTTTTGACAGTGTACAAAACCCCACTGTTAAACTCTCTGACATAGATTATCTAGATTATCCTGTCAATATTTCAATTTCTGCCATTTGCCATTTACAAACAGTACTCTTCTTTTATTGCAATAACTGCAATATTTGCTTTGGTTTTTTAAAATTGTATCTGTGTTTCACAGCATCATTCTGTAGTCAAAACACATTGCTGCCCCCAAGTCTTCTCAGTACAGGAACTCAGACTTGTGTGAAATGACAAACATACTCAAAGCCTATGTTGACAAATGCTCTTCTGCGACATATCTCATTGTGATTCATTGTTCTTGGATACATTCCAGATTTATTTTTCCCCTTAAACGATCAGGAAGCATGGAGAATTCTGAGGTAGCACATCATCAATCATTTCATGGCATGGCATGGAAGATTAGGTGATGTCCTGTGGTAAGATATTTTTATAACCAGCCAAATGTTTATGATTAGATGCTAAAAAAAACTCTACTGCCAACAGGGAAAAATCATGTGCCTTATAAATATAAGCACACACACTGTATAATAAGAATAGTGTGTTTTTGGCTTCTCTCAAGGTTTGAAACGCAGACGCAATATTTATTTGTTTTACATAGGTGCAGTTACTACTATTTTACTTATTCAAACTACACATCACTATCAGGCAAATTAATACAGCTCAAATATTAGTACTGTATATTAATAATAATAGTTAGTCATGAATTCTGATACAGTAGAGATCACCATAGGAATGTGAACATTCAGCCTTCTCATATGCTGTTCAATAAACATGAACTGTGGCATATGGCATACAGTATTACTTAAATGACAATTCACCAATATGCACGATGAAGGCTGTATTGTAATGGATGATCTAATAATTTATAATGAACTGAAATGAAGCATCTGATAATTACGATCTAATCATGACCTTTTACCAAACTCATCGTTCTCACGAGATAAGGATACTGACCGAAAAAATATTACCACAGTAATGCGAGATAAAATTACCACATCGGTTTTAATGTCAAGACAGGTGAAGTTTAATTTAAAACTGCTTATGCGAAAATCTTGTTCATTTTTATAGTATCATTTAGCATTCCAGGACAACATCAGTGCATTTCTATACAAGCAACAGTGCAAACTTGATAAAACTTTATATATAAGGCGATCACAAAATCGTCGAAATATCAGAGGATCTTTTTAAACCCATAGCCTCGTTTAAAAAACAAAGATGCAAAATAAATGTTAAAATGACACTTGAAATTACTTACTGTATGTAGAGTGTTGGAATAAAGGCATTCCTCTGTTGCAATGTGATATATATGAACACGAGACAGATGTGTGTCTCAGGTGCACATGAAAACGCTCGCGCTCTTACTGACAGATGATTCGACTACACGCCCCGCGCGCAGCTCAACGCCACGCGCAAGCACGGACGCACAGAGACTGTGTTGGACAGTCGGGTACACGAGCTATAGACAACTAGGCTCCTGACTGGAAGTGGCTGTTGTCTTGCATGATAAAAAGCTCTAGTTTCCAAAAACATTAACACATAATAAAAAAATAAAAAAATGTCACATGCAAAATGTTTCTTAATTGACTGATCTCTCTCTCTCTCTCTCTCTCTCTCTCTCTCTCTCTCTCTCTCTCTCTCTCACACACACACACACACACACACACACACACACACACACACACACACACACACACACACACACACACACACACACACACACACACACACACACACACACACACACACACAGGGCGCAAATTTCATAGGTGTAATGTACACATAATGTTCACTTCATTTCACCCCTAAACATCCGAGAAAAACTTTCTTTGAATGAAAAACTCCATTTAGTATGTTTCATTGAAGTGCCCTTATATAAGCTAATAAGCTAATACCGCCATGAACGTAAGTCAAGCTGCATTCATGGTACCCTTATTCATTGGCACAATGAACTAATCCTAAACTTACCTGGCTAACCAACTAAACCGGCTTCATGATCTATAGTTTCTGTCAGTCTGTCAGTCTTCTTTTGTGTTGTGGTGCTTTGTTTAAAAAAGATCATGCAGACTGAATTTACCACTTGAGGATTTTATCCAGCAGCCTTACTTTGTGGTACTGTAGGAACCCAGGCTCGTATGCTCAATGTTGTGTTCATTTTTTTTTTAGCTGTTTTGGAGTTGTGAGCTTATGGTGTTTGTTTGCCATGTGCTCCTATATCTTGTGTAGTCTTCAAGCACATGGCTTTTGTTTGTTTGTTTGTTTATTTATTATTAGTTTTTTTTTTTTGTGCAATATGCTTTCCTGTCTAACATCTTAACCTTGCCCACTTGTTTCCCCATTAATCATCTAATTATCTGTTCATTTGTCCCACCTGTTATCCCTTGTTTTCCTTCTTTTTTTCTTCCCTAACCCACCCCCATGTCCTGTGTTTTCTGTGTGTATTCATGCTTTGTTGTTTCTAGTAGTTGCTTGCGGCAATTGAGTCCATAAATAACGTTTTTACTCCTTTGGGGAAGCCTTTGTTGGTATTTGTTTTTTTTTTTTACGTAAAAGCTCTGTTGCACTATGACTGATTCTTTCACTTTCCTCTAACTCCACACTTTGAAAGTTTGAAGGCTGTCCTTTTTTGACCCCCTAAGATACACCTGTGGGCTTTCCTTTTTTATAGTTTAAGCTAAAAATCTTTTTATTCTGAAGCGGAGGTGTAAAGTAATAAAGTATTTTCTAAATTTTTAAGTATCTGTACTTTATCACAGTGCTTGTCTCTCACTTAACTACATTCTGAAGCATATCATAGCCTACTTTTTACTCTACAGTACCACATTTCCTATTAACTTTTATTTAATACTTAATTACATTTAAATTCTAGTACTTAAATATTTTTTACTCAAGTAAATGTAACTTTTTGCCAGATTTACTAACAGCTTGCGCCACTGCAAAACATAATTTTGTCATTAAATAACAGCTGTCGGGTTTTAAAGACGCGCAGTGGATAATTAGTGTTGTAAAGGTGTGGTCTAGTTATTTTTGTGACTGACCTTATTGTATATGCATTTCTAGAAGTTTCCCTTTCAGACGCAAAATGTATAGTAGGAGAGTTTTTAAATGATTCACGCAACGCAATTTACTAATGTTTGCGTGTTGGTATTTGCGCCTTTATTTAATGCAGAAAAAAGCATGTCTTCAATCATTTTGCAGGAGAAGGCTTGGCAGAGATCAGAAAGCGTGTGGTGTGGTACAAGGCAGAGGATTTTTTCTACGCCTAACAGATTTTTTGTATTGCCAGAGGAACATATTGTTCAAAAATATTGTTTGCCAAGCCATGTTATTTTTTATTTGCTGAAGGAAATCAAAGATGAGTCACTTGGGGAAGTCACACAACACCAGGTGTTTCAAAACTTCTTGTAAATCTGTACATTTTTTGTCCTCCGGTGTATGGCCTCGTTAGCTGGGATGTACGGGTGCTGAACTCAAGCGCATCAGGTGTAAATCACCTGCACCTCATTAGCTCTGTAGGTTGCGTTGGTCATTAGGGAAATCAGCTGTTGTGCCTGTGTTATTCAATTTGTGCCTTTTTATGAAATAACCCACAGATATTACCACTCCCATCTGCACTTTTTTGAAATTGCCCTCTAATGCTAATTTGTCCCATTTTGTAAATCTGGCCCTAAATGTGTGGTTTAAGACGCTATATGTGAACCGTCCCTAAGTGGTGTTTAAGTGTACATTTTTGATGTAGCCTACCTAAGTGATAAAAGTAAAGAAATAACATTTATGAAATGTAGTGAAGGTAAAAGTACAATATTTTTCATTGGAATGTAGTGAAGTAAAAGTATGCCAAAGAAAAACACTGATAAAGAAAAAAAACACTTAAATAATAATAGTTCATTACATTTATATAGCACTTTACATATGAAAGGGGGATTCTCCTCAACCACCACCAAGGTGCAGCATCCACCTGGATGATGCGACAGCAGCCATATTGCGCCAAAATGCCCACCACACACCAGCTTATTAGTGGAGTGGAGACAGATTGATATAGCCAATTAGTATGAGGGGATGATTTTTAACAACCACAGAGAGTCAGGACCTCGGTTTAACATGTCATCCAAAGGACGGTGCTTTTTTGACAGTATGGTAAATGGTAAATGGACTGCATTTTTATAGCGCTTTCATAGACCAATGGCCATCCAAAGCGCTTTACAATTTTGCCTCACATTCACCCATTCACTCACACATTCATACACCAACGGCGGTGTCAGCCATGCAAGGCCCCATCCAGCTCATCGGGAGCAGCTGGGGTTAGGTGTCTTGCTCAAGGACACGTCGACACTTGGTCAGGTGGAGCTGGGGATTGAACCACCAACCTTCTGATTTGTAGACAACCTACATGAACCACTCAACCACTATAGTGTCCCTGTCACTATACTGGGGTGTTACCCACACAGACTACAGTGAGCACCCCCTACACTAACACCACTACCACCAGCAGCAACCTGGTTTTCCCAGGTGGTCTCCCATCCAAGTACTGACCAGGCTCAGCCCTGCTTCGCTTCAGTGAGAAAGCTGTCTTGGGCTACAAGGTGATATGGCTGCACTTCACTAATTTACACCTCTGTTTTGAAGAAAACATGCCACCTACAATTTCATTCACATATACTGTACAGCACAAATAATGACCACAAATAATAAAAAAAGTCTATAGAAATTACAGTATTACTGGCAAATAGCTGCCAGTAACTTACTGTAGATTTTAAATTTATGTTATTTACTTGCAACAGTTTGTTCAAAGTTAAAGGATAATTCCAGTATTTAACACTTTGAGTCTCATTTCTGGTTTGTTTTGGATGAACTACAGTGATGGACACAGAAATTTTGACAATGGGTCGTGTCTTGACTTTTTGACTCGTTTAGAAGCGTCTCTTGACTGCTTCAGAATGGAAGTCAATGACCATGCACAAACATGTCATTATAACAACACTTAAAGTTCATTTTCAAAACTGTACTACTCACCGAGTGGTTTGTGGTGTTCGTTGATGATTATAAACAAATATATTGGCGCAATGTATGATTTCAATCTGTGTTATTTGCTATAGTGGAAATATTTTTTCAGATACCTCACAACCGCGTATATACTTCTGCTCTATATTTGAGTCTGAAGCGTTAGCACACTCCCAACCACTTGATGGCGACAACCACTTTGCCATACAAGTACGCTCTGTGTCTAATATATAGACAGTCACAATCGAGGTCAACTTCAAACCTAAAGCTGGTCACTGAGCCATCAAATATGGGAAACATTTATTCTGAGAGAAACCGAGCGAAAAAACTACAACCACATGTAAACAGACTCTTTTCTGTTTCCCGGCGGCGGAGTGAAATAATCAGCGAGCAATGAGTCCAAGAGAAGTCAATGGAATTTTACAAAATGCCAAATAAAACACAACAGAAACTGTATTTCGCTACACAACTTGTTTTTAATCATCAACCAACACCACGAACCACTCGGTGAGTAGCACAGTTTTGAAAATGAACGTTAAGTGTTGTTTTAATGACATGTTTGTGCATGGTCATTGACTTCCATTCTGAAGCAGTCAAGAGACGCTTCTAAACGAGTCAAAAAGTCAAGACACGACCCATTGTCAAAATCCAAAACAAACCAGAAATGAGACTCAAAGTGTTAAATACCGGAATTATCCTTTAAATGAACATGAAACATTTTCAGTCTTTATCTTCTACACTGTAAAAAATTTCCGTAGATATTGCAGCTGGGTTGCCGGTTACTTACCGTAGATTTAAATTTATGTTTTTTACTGGCAACATTTTGTTCAAAGTTAAATGAACATTAAACATTTACAAGTCTTTGTCTTTACAGAGTAAAACTAAAAAAACAGCATCAAGCAAAACATTCTGGGAAAAAAAAATCTGAAGGAAAAAAACAGAAAAAAGTTGATGATGATTTCTGGTTCCCAGAATGCTTTGCATGCGGCTGTTATTGTAGTTTTATTCTGTAAAGATAAAGACTTGTTAATATTTAAAATGTATTTAACTTTGAACAAACTCTTGCCAGTAAATAACATAAATTTAAATCAACGGTAAAATTACCGGCAACCCAGCTGCAATAACATTGTAATTTCTACTGAATTTTTTTACAGTGTACAGTAAGTTACTGCCAACCAGCTGCATAATTACAGCAAATTTTTAACAGTGTACCAAAACATACAGCAAGTTAAAGTCATACACTAACCACACATCACTTTTTCTTTAAAGGTAGACATAACAATTAGCTGTAATTATGCAGCTGGTTGCCAGTAACTTACTGTAAGATAAAGACTGAAAATAACTTTGAACAAACTGTAAAATCTAGCAACCAGCTGCCAGTAATACTGTCATTTCTACAGAAACTGTGTAGTTTTTCTTTATTTTTTTTAATTTTCCTTTGTTTTCAAAGCAACCATTAAATTAACTAAATCATCAAAATGTAAAAGGAACTCGAAATCCATAATTTACAAACCAAGGGTAAAAAAAACCTGAAATTAATACTCACTTATGTGCTGTGTTGTAGTCATTGATTTTGGTGGCGTGATCATGAACTTTGTTATAAATGAATGCTTGATAAAGTTGGCAGACCTTCCACATTTTATAGTTTCAGTGTTTAGAAATATTATCTATCTTTAATCCTCCTCATAACCCTACTGTGACTGGGTGAGCCACAGATATTGTGTGTGTATGAATGTGAGCAGTCATGTGTTCATCTGCCCTTTCAACACATAATCTTATACTAAGAAAAAAACTCTGCCAGTAACCAGAAAGGATTAACCAATGAATCAAAAAGAACCAGTTCACATAATGCGGTTTACTTTCACTGAAAGAATATAGAGTAAGTAAACTTGAAGCAACATGTTTATGTTTATACATCCAAACTGCCTTCCAACCTACAAAGAGAGAAAGAGACAAAATGAAAGTTTGAGAATTTAATTAGTGCAGCTGTTGATGTTGAAAAGGTCAGACTGCCACTGTCGATGACCTTTGACTTTCTTTTGCATGCAACAGTAAATCATTTTTATGAGTAAATTGGTCTCATCTGCCCTCTTTAGAGGTAAACTGTAAAATATCTCCAATTACATGGACAGCTTCCAAAAGCATTTAAAGGATCTGTCTTTCTGTCTCACCTGGTAGTAGCATGCCCAGCCATCTTCATTGATTCTTTGGCCTTTGCCTATTATTTCCTACAATGCAAGCTCAGGGAAGCATTTTTTGTAATGGAACATTTAATTAGTAAAATAATTAAATGCGCGCTTTCAATTCAAGTTTATTTCTATAGTGCTTTTTTACAATTTTGCATGTTGAATAGGAGCTTTACAGTAAATACAAATACAAAATTGATTGCAACCACTTACCTTAAAAATATTTAGTAAATTGCATGAATAATCTTTTTCAGTGTAATGAGATCTTTATATTCATTTTATATTTAGCAAGTATACATGTGTATCAAATTTTGCCATACAATGTATAGTGTGTTATTAGTGTGATCAGTTTATGAAAGAAAAAGAACCACATCAAATTTAAACCATTTTATCCAAAGTATCTGTCATTTAATTCAAAATCTTGTACATACCTTAATGCTATATGAGAAGACAATGTATCAGGTACAATACTAAAACGAGACATTTAGTCAATTATCCTGATATGAGACAGGCATCAAATTAAACGGGATACATGGATACATGCTTCGGCCATGCACCAAAAAGATAAATAAAACATACAGTACTTTAGCATTACTGAGAAAATAGTGAAGGGTCTATGAGTCACACAGTCAAACGTAAAAAGCCTTACATCAGATCTATTGACAGCAAGCAAGGTTACGTTGGCAAAGAACGGAGTAACAAACCTTGGGAGAAACAGACTTAACCAAAATGGCCTTATGACATATTATGATATGGCATGCCTGAATTTACAGTTTTTCTCAATCAATTTGACACATTTCTCCAAATGAATGTTACTGCATTCAAAACAATTAACACAGTCAACTAAACATGCTCATATGTTAGTCAAACAGTTAAGTATTCACTGCACAATGAAACACAGCATTTTATTCTAATAATGCATTCATTAAAATGTAATATTAACATCATGTGTTCTATGTTGATTTGATCAAAAATTTAGCTGAACATACACAAAGAAATAAATGAAAATAAAAGTTCTTTATTGAGGAGTTTAGATGTATAACAATGAGTCACCCCACCAAAAAAATGTATGCAAAATAGGTAAATGGGTAAATAAAAAATAAAATAAAAAAGTACTGCATTCATTAAATCAATTACAACCCCAAATCAGAAAAAGTTGGGACACTGTAGAAATTGTGAGTAAAAAAGGAATGGAATAATTTACATATCTCATAAACTTATATTTTATTCACAGTAGAATATAAATAACAAATCAAATGTAGAAAGTGAGACATTTTAAAATGTCATGCCAAATATTGGCTCATTTTTGATTTCATGAGCGCTACACATTCCAAAAAAAGTTGGGACAGGTAGCAATAAGAGGCCGGAAAAGTTAAATGTACATATAAGGAACAGCTGGAGGAGGACCAATGTTTAGACATGGGAATGTTGTCCCATTCTTGTCTAATACAGACTTCTAGTTGCTCAACTGTCTTAGGTCTTCTTTGTCGCATCTTCCTCTTTATGATGCCCCAAATGTTTTCTATGGGTGAAAGATCTGGACTGCAGGCTGGCAATTTCAGTACTCAGATCCTTCTTCTACGCAGCCATGATGTTGTAATTGATGCAGTATGTGGTCTGGCATTGTCATGTTGAAAAATGCAGGGTCTTCCCTGAAAGAGACAACGTCTGAATGGAATCATATGTATCTAGAACTTGGATAAACTTTTCAGCATTAATGGTGTCTTTCCAGATGTGTAAGCTGCCCATGCCACACGCACTCATGCAACCCCAAACCATCAGAGATGCAGGTTTCTGAAATGAGCGCTAATAACAACTTGGGATGTCCTTGTCCTCTTTAGTCCGGGTGAAATGGTGTCCCAGTTTTCCAAAACCATGTATGGATATGGCTTCTTGTTTGACCTATAGAGTTTTAGCCGGCAACGGCGAATGACACGGTGGATTGTGTTCACCGACAATGTTTTCTGGAAGTATTCCTGAGACCATGTTATGATTTCCATTACAGTAGCATTCCTGTATGTGATGCAGTGCCGTCTAAGAGCCCGAAGATCACAGGCATCAAGTATGGTTTTCCAGCCTTGACCCTTACGCACAGAGATTGTTCCAGATTCTCTGAATCTTTGGATGATATTATGCACTGTAGATGATGATAACTTCAATCTCTTTGCAATTTTTCTGTGAGAAACTCAGAAAACTATTTTTCGTCGCAGCATTGGGGGAATTGGTGATATCTTGACTTCTGACAGACACTGCCACGCTGACAGGCTTTTTGATACCCAATCATTTTGCCAATTGACCTTATAAGTTGCAAATTGGTCCTTCAACTGTTCCTTATATGTACATTTAAATTTTCTGGCCTCTTATTGCTACATGTCCCAACTTTTTTTGGAATGTGTAGCTCTCATGAAATCCAAAGTGAGCCAATATTTGGCATGATATTTCAAAATGTATTACTTTCAACATTTGATATGTTATTTATACTGTGAATAAAATATAAGTTTATGAGATTTGTAAATTATTCCATTCCTTTTTTACTCACAATTTCTACAGTGTCCCAACTTTTTCTGATTTGGGGTTGTAATTTATTGATCATGCCTCTCAATTACATCTGGCCAGAGAATTTCATCAACATCACAGCAAATATTTTCACGACTCCTGCATTGTAGGAAAAAAAACGCCTTGAATGCTGTATCAATTCTAGACTTGTGCCCCAGTATCTCCACGGGCCTCTTCCACCGCTTGTAGAACACTTACACTAGTGCGAATGGTGGAATTGGACATTGTCCCAAACAACTACAAAATTTTGCACCATTTTCTCCTGATCACCCTATGGAAAGAGAATTTCATTGATGATGGTTTAAACAAATGTAGGAGTTTTGCTGTATTGTATGGTCACAAGACCTCATTGTGTGCCACAACACCAGCTGTAGAAATTGTGGCATAGAGAGTGATGCTGCTTCCTCGTTGTCCAGGCACATTAACTGTAGCACGGTGGCCAATCACATTTCTCCCTTTTCTCCTTTTTTGTGAAGATTGAAGTTTGCTTCATCAATATACAGGTACCTGTACTCATAATGAGTCGCACTGCTATCCAACTCCAAGTAAGGGATAATGTAGAGGCAGCCAGTAGTTATCGGGAAATAAGCCCCGACAGTGTGATCAGGACCCGAAGCGGAGGGTCTTGTATCACACTGAAGGGGCTTATTTCCCGATAACTACCGGCTGCCTCTACATTATCCCGCTTATTACACGGCTACTTGCCACATAAGAAAAAAACTGGACATGAATATGAATTTGAAACATTTTATTGGCATATTTGTTTTAAATTAACATTTTTATCCTTCCGCGAAACTTTACACAGATGCATAAAATGATCGTAATACCTTATTAAGATCCTCTGCTTCATACTCGTCTGTCTCCATTTTTTCTCTTTTAGCCAGTCTTTGAGAAGTTTTAATGCCCATTCTGTATTTTTTTGAGTGCTGGCTTCATAGCTGGCATGCTCTATTTTGTCAAGTTCAGTCTCAGTAAGCTCTCTGTGTCTGGTCGTTGTTCGTTCTTCTATCCACTGTTTAAATGTTTTCCGTACATGTTAAAATTAATGTCAAAATTAATTCTTAATTGTGGTTGTCCAGTGTTTGTCACAAGATGGCGCCAAACAGTAATCTTTATTGGCGCGGAGCGAATTTAATCGTACAAGTAGTACCGGCTATGCGTTATTACTTTGGAGTGGTTATTATTTGAAAAGAACGAACCTGCAAATGTCTCAACTGACCAATCAGAATCAAGCATTCCAGAGAGCCGTGTAATAAGTTTCTTTAGAGTATAAAGAACACAAGATACAATACAGTAAGTTACTGTTTTACAACATAGATAATGGCATAGATTGGAGTCAATACTACTGTGAAACAGTTGCTAAAGTTTGAGTTCATACTTTGAAGCAGCAGTATAGTTATGCCTAAATCTTTTTTTACTTACAGTAGCATGGGTTAGTTTATGGACACATTTAAATTCAGGAAAAATATATATTTGTGTTGACAGTAAAAGTGCAGTAATTGGGTTGCACTTACTTGAACAAACTGGAATCGCAACTCCTTCACGCTAACGGAGTTCCTTTCAAAGGTCACTTTGTATAATTGCTTCATTCGGATTGCATTTCTCCTTAGACCACGATCAATTGTGGAGAGACTGCATTGGTGGATATTGTGGATCAGTTGATTGTCCTGTGTTATTCTTGGCTGAATTTCTTTAAGGTGGGGGTGTTGTTCTGGACCACCATGTTAACAATGGCATGCTATTGTTCAGTTGAAGTTTTGTTCCTCAACCTGAATGTTCTCTAACTTCAATTTTGAAAAATGTTTGGACAAGCAGGAACATTTACTGTAGAAATCTAGACCCATGTCAAACAAAACTACATGGACTCTCATTGTAGAAGTAGAATGATATAGTTTCTTTTCCCTCTGAAATGTGCGGATAATTGAAGCCACTGTTGATGTCCATGATTTCATTTGAAACACGAATGTACCCTATGCTTCTACCTCTTCTCCCTCCTCTTACACCTTGTGCTTCTCGTATGCTGCGTTAACACCAACCTGTGTAAACTGAGGAACTGTTGATGATTAGTATGGCAGGATTGAATTAACTGAGATCATTGAGCGTTCCTGCACTGCATGAAAAGGGAATACATATCCATAGTAGAAACAATGATCAGCAATGCTGTGATTGGCCGGTTGTTATATAGAATCATATATAGAATCACCCTACATAATGTAAAATATTATGTGAAAATATAATCTTGATATCTTTAACAACAGGAACCCAAAAAGCAGAATAGAAAAAAAGTGGTGGTCCTGCAACAAGATTATATCATCTCTGGAGCAGCTGCTCTTTCTTAAACCCACAGCCAGTGCAACACTTTCATTGCTGATAAATGAACTTGAAATAAATTACTTCTCTTTTTTGTTTGTAGTTTATTATAAGATGGCGTTTCCCTCTCTTTTGTGCAGTATTGTAGATAAAACACCAACACTTCAGTTGTTACCAAGAATAATGAAGTATGCAGGTACCTAAATAAGTTTACTTTGCATTTTTCTTGTATAACTGATTTCTGATTGCAGCAATATTAGGCCTCTAGCAGGAGTCCACATTAACTTAAAGTCCTGCATCTGCTAAGTCTGCACAGAAAAGTGTAGTAAAGAAGATAAAGATATGTGGCAATATGTGCAAAAAACTTTTTTGGTTATTTTTTTGTCACAGGAAAGGGACAGGGTAACATCTTTGCGGACAGAGTTGAATAAATACAAATTTCTAAGCAAACCTTTCATGCATGACATTGTATTTGACAATCTAAAGACAAAACTAAAATTGGAGATAAGTTGATTCAAGGGAAACTTATTTCACACTGAGTAATATTTTTAAAATTTTAGATCATAGTATTGCTGGTTTTTATAAAGGAAAATTAAAATGAATATGGTCATAAGCATGTTTGTATTGTGATAATCAAAATGCCTGCTCCACAAAAACAAGTTGCACAAGCACAAAAAATATATTTTCTATATAATATATTTTTTAAATAACATTGCTAAAAGATAAAATCGAATATTTTTATTACCTGTTGAATTTGAAAAGCTCTTTATATCACTTGTGGATTTTACGCAGATAATGGAGAATACATGACTGCGTCAAACTTTCTGTATCACTTTCGCTTTAAAAGGTGCAATCTAATCTTGTTTACATGAAGTAAACCTGCTCCTGACCAGGTTAAAGGATTAGTCCATTTTCTTAAAAGAAAAACCAGATAATTTACTCACCACCATGTCATCCAAAATGTTGATGTCTTTCTTTGTTCAGTCGAGAAGAAATTATGTTTTTTGAAGAAGACATTGCAGGATTTTTCTCATTTTAATGGACTTTAATAGAGCCCAACATTTAATACTTAACTCAACACTTAACGTTTTTTTTCAACGGAGTTTCAAAAGACTCTAAACGATCCCAAACGAGGCATAAGGGTCTTATCTAGCAAAACGATTGTCATTTTTGACAATAAAAATAACAAATATACACCTTTAAACCACAACTTCTCGTCATGTAGATCCGGTCGTGATGCGCCAGCTGACCCCACGCAATACGTCATGACGTCAAGAGGTCACAGAGGACGAACGCGAAACTCCGCCCCAGTGTTTACAAGCGTCTTGAAAGAGGACCGTTCCTACGTTGTTGTATGTCGAATGATACTAATTAATGTCTTTGTGTCAGTTTATTGTTTACAATGGTCCGCAAATGTGCGTTTTATATATGTAACACGTGACCTCCCTACGTCACTATGCATTTACGTGAGGTCGCGCTGGACTGGAGCTAGACGAAAAGTTGTGGTTTAAAAGTACATATTTTTTATTTTTCTTGTCAAAAATGACAATCGTTTTGCTAGATAAGACCCTTATGCCTCGTTTGGGATCATTTATAGTCTTTTGAAACTCCGCTGAAAAAAACTGTTAAGTGTTGAGTTAAGTATTAAATGTTGGGCTCTATTAAAGACCATTAAAATGAGAAAAATCCTGGAATGTTTTCCTCAAAAAACATAATTTCTTCTCGACTGAACAAAGAAAGACATCAACATTTTGGATGACATGGTGGTGAGTAAATTATCTGGATTTTTCTTTTAAGAAAATGGAATATTCCTTTAAGGCTTACAGACCTATGACAGCAACTCTAGGATGATCTTCAAAGAACCAAACAATCCAAGATCAAGCCAAATTGTCAACAATCAAATCCAGCTAACTGAGTAATCCACGTACTGATCCACTCATGATTGCATGAGGTGTCAGTAAACAGGGAAAAAATAATTCTCTTAATATTACTGTCACAGGAGTGACGATCTTTGAGGCGGAACCAAAAATTGGGAAGTTTTGGTTCCGCCCGGATGTTTCCGCCCGGACCGGTAAGAGCAAACACCGGACATCCGGTGGCGTCGCGAACGCTGTAATCAGCTCAACTACACACAGCTGGGAGCTATTAAGAGGAGCGCCGGGTGATTGGAGGAGAACAGCACCCAGGGGAGTATAAAAAGACAAGTCAAACCACAGTCTGGGCTGATGTTATCCACTGATGTGTTGGTGTGTATTGTAGTGCTGAGTTGAGCTCGCCTAAATACGCTATATTCGGATTGTTGTATTGCTCTCTCTCCACGTATGGATTATAGATCGATGGGAATGAGGACATCGAAGACCTTAAAGGTGAAGTACTAGCCGGACACTGACATTGTTTGAGAGAAACGGAAGGAGAGGAAACTTACCACTGTGAGTATATATCTGTGGGAAAAGTGGTGTTTGTGGCTGGAAAGCGCCCCGTCTAGCTGCCTGAGTTACTGTTGGCATGAAGACAACCTAGGACGAAGAAAGATAGAGATCGTGAGTAACCAAAACCCTTGAAGTGAGTGTTTATATACATATTGGATGGATTCATTGTTTGAGTGTTCTTAAGAGAGATCGAGTGGCCCTACCCCTGGACCAGCGTGGTGGGTGAGCCGAAGGCTTTCGTGGGAAAGCAGCTACAGCAACGATAGCAAACAAACGCTAGGCCATCTACCATCTCCCTATTTCTCGCCCAGAGCGACGTGGAAGAGGACGGGTGTCTATTGTGTATTGCAGTGTGAGTGCTGTGTCTTGTTTGACGAAATCCCGTTCCCAGTCACTCGTCCCGGGACGGTGAAGAGGAAAGAACGGCGCTAGAAAACCCTGTATAATACTGCTGTAGTGTGCTTTCAGTTCCACAGAATTACAGAGTGGCGGCGAAGAACTGTGCGAGTAGCAGTGTGTGTGAGTACTGTACCTATTATTGTTAACTTACCTGTGTTCTTTCATCATCACAGAGTAGAGGCAGGAGAGATCCGCTGGCCCGAGGTCTCGACGAAAGGGCGCCCCGGTCCAGTTTTCGATTGACCAACGGGTCTCGAGGAACGGGCAGCGTTCGACCCGGTGTGCCGGCGTGGTTCTCGCCCCTCTGTTCATCAACGAGTTCGCCGAGAGGGTCCTGGCCCCCGGCGTCCCAGTACAAACCATTGCTTAATCGCCGCATTGCAGAAACTAGCCAGCGTAAGCTCGCGACCCCTGTAAGTCTCTATGTAACTTGTTACGTCTGCTGATTGACAGGAAAGCGAGTGAGTTGTGAGAGCTGTGGAGAGAAAGGGAGCCAACGTTGAACACTGAGATACTGAACTGTGGAAAGAAAGAGAGCCATACCTACCTAGAAGCTGTAATCAGCGCAGAGGTGAGCAACGTCTTGAGAACGATTCATTGTGTCCCTGTATCCTAGCAGCCGCCTGTGGAGAGAAAGAGAGCTAACGTGAACACTGAGATATCAAGCTGTGGAGAGAGTCATACCTACCTAGACGCTGTAATCAGCGCAGAGGTGAGCGAACGTCTTGAGAACGATTTACTGTGTCCCTGTATCCCAACAGCCGTCTGTGGAGAGAAAGAGAGCCAACGTGAGCACCGAAATATTGAACTGTGGAGAGAGCCATACCCATCTAGAAGCTGTAACCAGCGCAGAGGCGAGCGAACGTCGTGAAGTCGACTCACTGTGTCCTCGTGTCCTAGTTGGAACCTGAGAAGGGAGAGAGAATAAGGAAGGCGAGTGAGTCAACGAGCAAGGACCTGTGGAAAGTAGGCGGTGCACCGCTGTGCGCCGAGTCAAGGTATAGCCACAGAAAAAGACCCATACCAGCACTCATTGTGTTTTTATTCTGCCTCCAGGAAGGAAGAGGAGCGCGCCACGAGTAGAGGGAACTCGAGGCAGGAGCCCGTTCCCCCACGTACGACCCCCCACCCTTAGTCATTCATTGGGCCGTGGCCCCCCCTGGATAGCAGAACCTGAAATTAGTTTTAGTTCCCCCTATATTTTAATTATTTAATTCAATAAAGAACATTTTATATTTACTTGTGCTCGTTGTTGTCTGGTCATTGGGTTGGTTTTGGGGACCTCCTCGAGGTGGAAGTTTAGAAGGGGCGTGGTTTATACAACTAGTAGCCAGCCCCTGGCCGGTGACATTACCTTCTAAACAAAAGTTATTAAGATTTAACAGAATGCAGGCATGAAGAAGTTTAATTCCCGTTATTCCAAATGCAAAAATAGGCTTACCTGTTATTACCACTAAAATATTGTGTTTACACTGCACAAGACTTTATTACTAATCCTGACACATGTCTGGTAGAACTGTAATAAAATATTTGCATTTATATTGCAAAGAGGAGTGAGTTGTTGCAATTTATTTGAGTTGTTTTGACCTGCACATCTGAGACCACATAGTGGTATCGCTAGGCCACATACAGTTGACCAAAAGATACAGTTTCATTTATACACTACCAACATCACATTTAAAACAGCAATAGGCTCTTGGAGGTTCTTTGCAGTTTAAGGCACCTACACTATCAGAAATAAAGGTACAAAACTGTACCTTTTCTGTCACTGGGGCTGTACCCTAAGTTTCCGTTTGGTATCTTTACAGGAATACAAAACAGAATGCAATTTTGGGTAGATTACCGTACCTTAAGGACCCTACATTGTTAGAAAAAAGTCAAAATATGTACCCTAACTGGGGCAGCACCCTTTAAAAAGGCAATTTTATGGACCATTAGGTACAGATATGTACCGGTAAAAATTTAGTATCACTTTTGAGATACTGATATGAATTTTTGAGGTACTAATAAGCTCTCTTTGGTCCCAGAATGTACTTCTGAGGTAATTAAATGAAATCCTTATAGGTAAAGCTGTACTTTTTGAAAGGGTACAGCCCCAGTGACAGAAAAGGTACAGTTTCGTACCTTTATTTCTGAGAGTGTACTGGTCTTCAGGACTAATTCAGAAATATTCATTGTGCAATCAGCTGAGCGTACTGATGCTTTTTGATCATCTGTCTTACCCCCACTGTCTTTAGCAGGTATAGAGGCATTTTCAGACTCGTGTTTGGTGAATACTCTTCCCTCTGAAGTCAGTACTTTTATCTTTGATACGCATTTGTTTTGTGGCAAGTGTTCAGGAACTGCTACACAGAGCAGTAGACACATGCAAATCATCTTATCTCTAGGAACAATGAACAAAAAGCCTTTCATCTGTATAGGAGTTTGCATTTTGGAGAAACTGTACAGCACACACTCTAAAAAATGCTGGGTTATTTTCAACCTAGCGTTGCGTCAGAAATGGACAATCCCACACTGTAAGCAATTGCCGTAAATTTACAGCCAATTTTCAACACTAAAATACTGTTTTCATGTTAAACAGTTTAGTACTGTAATTAGCAATGCATTGTGGGCTGCTTAAATTGGAGCAACAAGACAGAGGCCCTCAACAGTAAGTTGATGTTTTAAATTACAGGACAATACAGTATTTTCTCGAAAATGCATGTTGACTGGGGAATTTGGAGCACGGTCAGAAGCAATATTAGTTTTATAAATTGAGGCTAGCCTTTTGCTTTTGGTCAATTTTCTTTAAAAAAATACAGAAGTAATTTGTCATTAATCCCTGGATGGAATTTCGGGAACCATTATTTGGATTGGAGATTTTCCAGAAGAGGACGTACAATTGAGATGACGTGCTGCACATTCTCAAGTGTTCTTCATCAAATTCATCGGGTCTTGCATCTACAAATGAAACGGTAATTCAAATCTTATTCATATTGCCAAAAATGCTTGATATCAACTGATAGAAGCTTCTCTTGCTAGGGATTTAAACATGTCATTGAACAGTGAGGCTTAGATTTGAATAGCCAAAACAATATTACTTTTGAGTGGTATTTTGTTTAATTTTGGTATAAAGTTAGCCGTAGGCTACTTCTGAATTTGAGAAACAACACTTATTAAAAAATTTACTTTAACCAAACCATAGGATTATTTGAACATCGACTATCCAAGATGGTTTTGGTGAGTTTTATTTTGTTTGTGTCGACTTTTAATGAAAAGTGTTTTACAAACAGTTAACAAGAAAATAAAGCTAATTGTAGTTTGGTTAAAGTTGAATAGTCAAGGCTTTGCATTTTTCTTTTTAAACGCCAAATTGGTGTGAAAATATTGTCTTTCTGGACTCTTTGTGAATGCAATGTGTGTACTAGTTTGTGGGAGTACTACTACATATGTAAAAAGAGAGGTGTAAATATTTTTTTGGCTCAAAGGAAGCTGCATGTAAGCTACGTGTGACAACATGGAGTTAAAAAAATAAATTGTTACCCTTTAAATTTTGAATGTCAAATCTATTTAGAAGTTTGATTGTAGGTACCTCGTTCACGTCTTGGTTACATTCCACCTAGTGTTTACTAATTATTGTCCTTTTTATAAATTTTCTTCTTAAAAATCTTATTATGGTAAGGATAATGTATTTGTTCCCTTCAGGTATCTGCCACTGCAGCTGACGTTGAGACAACTCTCAGTCTTCCTGCAAGTCCTCGCCTGATACCTGGTAATATACATTTAATTTAGAATCATTGATAGACACATTGTATATTTTATCCATTCATCTTGAGTTTACAAATGTTTACACAAGGTAACAAGTATTTCCATGTTGTTAAGTTTCAAGTGCAACAAGGCAAGTCACAATTAAGGGTTGGATGATCACCTTTAAGGGCTCTGAGGGCATCACACCAACATTTGCAATTGGACTTGCTGCTATGTTTGCAACCTACTACATTTTCAGCCTTCAGTATCAAGATGAGACAGCCTGCCCTCTGGAATTCATTCAGAGGTAAACCCCTTCAATCCCTGCCATCATTATATAGATATATACAATTAAATTAATGTGTTTGTATTTTATGCATAAAATGGAATTAGTACTGTACATTTCAAGCCTCAACACCTACACACACACACACACACACACACACACACACACACACACACAGGGTATAGATGGTTTCATCGGACGCACGTGATACACGTCTGGATCCGAACCTTACTTCCGGTTTCGTTTTTTTAATGGTCTGACTGGTTGCTAAACTGATCTCTTGAACAAATGCCTCGTCGAAAATAACAAATGTTTTGGTTTCCTAGGTAATCTATGTGTTGTTTTGTTTGCTTGTTATATAAATAAACTATGTTTAAAGAATTTGTTGTTATTTATTATTAGCGGAGTTTACCGGAAGTTACGTGCGGACCGCGACAGCGGCTTGTTTATGTTGTTACCGCTGAAACGGTCTATAGACTTTATTATAATTCCATTTTATGTCATTAAATCCACTCAATTTGTGCAATGACGAAAGACAAAAAAACAATTAATTGCTTTTGATTTAGGCACTTCATCGATATAAATCAAGAGAGAGGAACAAATGCCAAAATCATCAGACAAGATTGTCTCTAAGAAGAAAGGAGTGATCGTCCAGAAGTCATCTTCTGCAGTTAAATACACACGTGGCCATGCTACTGAAGAATCTCCTTGACTTTTTAATGGAACTTCATATAGATCGGTGAGTATATAATCTTTCTCTCATTTTTTTGACAGTCTGGCATTGCCACAATTATACTGGTATTTTTAACTTTATAAGCATTCGCTTGGAGTTTATACTTTACATTCGTGATTGTTTAGTTTATTTATGAGTATGATTGTTTTTTGTTCTTTGACAGTTGCAGCACTGGAATAATGCTGCAGAGAGGAACAGCGGCTACTAAAGTGATGATCGTCTCTTCTGGATCCACAAGAACTAAGATGTAAAAACACAAACCTACCTCACAGGACAATTTTAAGAGGTAACCTGCAAGTCTAGCTTGCAGTGGCACATGTGCCTATACGGTTTCATCCTAAATGTTTTTTATGCTTATTATTGATACATCCTGACAAAATGTTCTACTGTACTATAATAGTTTCAAAATGGCCTTAGGTATGTTTTCAAAAAGTAAACTATAGGTTATGCCCTTCACATTTGGTTAGGATTAGGGGCAGTCTCTGACGAGCAATTTAAGAACGTACGTTTATTGCCATAGTCTAAAGCAAGAAACTACTGTTTCTGTTTACTACTAGAAAGCTTTTTCAGCATTGTCCAACAGGATTTATTTTCTTTCCTTTTTTGTATTCATGTTGACATTGACATTTCTCTTTGAAATAAAGGTGTTTGATTTGAAAGTTTTTGTTGCTTATTTTGCATAATATTCACAATAATGCATATCTTAAGCAGTTGTCTTTAGCCCTGGGAATTCATTGGGCAAGTTCATGGGAGAATGATATTTTAAATATCAATGAAGAATTTTTAGAGACTAAATTTATGTTATTTAAAAAATGCTGCATATTTCTGTGATTATTTGGAAATTACAATAATATTGTTTAGGTTGTTACTTTAAACCTAAACAATATTATTTTAGTTTCTAAATAAATCACAGAAAAATGCATTTATTTTTTACTTTATTAGACTGTGAAATTATTTAATTAAGTAGTGTGACTACAGAAGTATTCTGTATTTCTGGTTTACAGACTACTACCGTAAATTAATTTTACATATGAATACTGTAAAAATAACGGTATACTGCTGGCGTCTCTGCTGCCAGCTCTTTACTGTAAATTATATAAATACAGAACAATACAGTTTTTCTGGTTTACAGACTACTACCGTAAAGTCATTTTACGTATAAATACCGTAAAAATAACAGTATACTGCTGGCGTCTCTGCTGCCAGCTCTTTACTGTTATTTTACAGGGAAATTTTTTACAGTGCAGCAGCTGGGTTAAAATGAACCAAGAACATGTATATTTGACCTAACAACGGGTTAAAATAACCTAGCATTTTTTAGGTTGTAGGGTTAAAATGAAATACGTTTGGCTGCAAGTAAAACTAAAGTCTCAATATAAAGAGCCATGCTAGTTTGTTAAGTATACAACCTGTTTCACCTATAGTGACTTTTTTATTAGAAGACAAACTCAGTTGTTGAGTTTACAGTGTAACCACAGTAATAAACAGTTATGTTAAATTCATTTATTTGCCTCTGTTTCAAAAAGAGGCTTTACACTACCACAAACTGGCTTCCCGCAAACTCCGGAGATCAGATAACATCTATTAATAATCCATGTGATATATTTCTCAAACTAAGTATATTTGGCATTTCTTTGATGTAAAAGGCAGCATTCAGTGTCCATGTCAGCCCTGCTTTAGGGCAATAGGCAAATAAGCGCTCACACAAGATGAGTATAAATATACTAAAGATCAATGGAAATGTCAAAGATTTAAATTTAATTCCAGTAAGCACAGAAATGAGACAGGCGGATTATCTGAGCCATGTAGCCAGGGGCGCCACTAAGGGGGGAAGTTAGGACGATTCTAAGGACCCACGCACTTTTGGGCCCCCAAAGCTTTTAAACAAAGCTTAGTACAGGTCTGGGCATCAGAAATTAAAAGAGAGAACATTTGCTGACAATTACCCAATATTTATTAAAGAAAGGTAAGTTAACGTTATATATAATTTATTCACGGAGCTTCCGTTTAAAGTAGTAGACAACCGCTAACAATACTTAAAGGAATATTCAATTTTCTTAAAAGAAAAATCCAGATAATTTACTCACCACCATGTCATCCAAAATGTTGATGTCTTTCTTTGTTCAGTCGAGAAGAAATTATGTTTTTTGAGGAAAACATTGCAGGATTTTTCTCATTTTAATGGACTTTAATGTAGCCCAACATTTAATACTTAACTCAACACTTAACAGTTTTTTTCAACGGAGTTTCAAAGGACTATAAATGATCCCAAACGAGGCATAAGGGTCTTATCTAGCGAAACGATTGTCATTTTTGACAAGAAAAAAAAAAATGCTCTGTTAAACCACAACTTTTCGTCTAGGTCTGGTCCAGCGTGACCTAACGTAAATGCGTAGTGACGTAGGGATGTCACGTGTTACATATATAAAACGCACATTTGCGGACCATTGTAAACAATAAACTGACACAAAGACATTAATTAGTATCAGTTGACATACAACAACGTAGGAACGGTCCTCTTTCTCAACACTTGTAAACACTGGGGCGTAGTTTCGCGTTCGTCCTCTGTGACCTCTTGACGTATTGCATGGGGTCACGCTGCGGCATCACGACCGGATGTTTAGACAAGAAGTTGTGGTTTAAAAGTGCATATTTTTTATTTGTCTTGTCAAAAATGACAATCGTTTCACTAGATAAGACCGTTATGCCTCGTTTGGGATCGTTTAGAGTCCTTTGAAACTCCGTTGAAAAAAAACTGTTAAGTGTTGAGTTAAGTGTTAATTGTTGGGCTCTATTAAAATGAGAAAAATCCTGCAATGTTTTCCTCAAAAAACATAATTTCTTCTTGACTGAACAAAGAAAGACATCAACATTATGGATGACATGGTGGTTAGTAAATTATCTGGATTTTTCTTTTAAGAAAATGGACTATTCCTTTAATGGTCAATTCAATAGTTTACATTTATCACCGTTAAAAATGAGAAGGATATAATTTTTGTCCAGATATAAATCTTGAATTTGTCGCCAATTGCCAGCATTCTTCTGTTAGCACATATTGCCACCGGACTTAAACACATGTGAGACTCTACCTGAAAACCAGACTAAAGTCTCAAATCTAAATGTGAGATTAGGAGCATCACAGTTTGATTTCAAACATTTATTTCACTATGATTTCAATTGCTGACATTAACTTACTCAGTCAATATTAAATATATCATCAAGTTTATATTTTCAAAGATTGATCTTTCCATTATGTAGGATAATTTTATGTAGAAAACAGTAAATCAAAAATAAATACTTCAGCTTGGTTTTCACTGGCAGGCTCACAATTATCTAGTAGATGAAGTTAAAGGTTTTTGGGTTAAGGTTCACACCATATCATGCATATTTAATCTTTGTTTAAGAATGTTGCATTTTCTCTGAATATTTGATTATTACTATAACCTATATTACTATAACCTATTTTCTATTAAATTTACATTTGCATAATAAATCATCTTACAGACATGGTTATTTTCTGACTTAAAACTGATTACAGTGGTCAAAAACAATACCAAACGTTATATGTATGTATTATTAAATTGCAGCAGACAAAGATTTTAGATAACTAGGTTGGCTTGTATTTTTGGGGCAAAATGAGAGTGGTAGGGGGCCCAACCTCATATTTTTTCATAGGGACCAGAATTGCTAGTTGGGCCCTGCATGTAGCAGGTGTGTTTTCCCATGCAAAGTAGAAGGAGACTACTTAAGCAGAGTTTATTTTAGCATTTTAATTAGCTATGCACATCATGACATTGACTGTAATTTATTAATGTCGACTGGCCCACACTGTAATATGTAATTAGTTGACTTGACTCAGATACAGTTTGGAAACTGATTGCCTTAACATTTCAAAGCTGTGTATTCATTTTTATTTGGCAAAACTTACTAGAATTTGAGTGCAGTTGTAAAATTAAGTACTAGTGAATCTGAAACATTACTTGTTACAGTTTCCTCAATTGTTGGCCTAATTTCCTTAATTCAGTTCTTGATACATAAACACATTTCTCATAACTCTAAAACACAATCCACTTGCTTTCAAACAAGGTCTAACTTTCTTAATAACTTTTGCAAAACTCTATATAAAAATGCCTTATTTTGCACAGCTTTAACCATGTTCTCATTCAGAAACATAATTGACTCAAGCCATCACAAGCTGAACACATTCAACACAAAATTCTGCACCTGTTAAAGGGACATTCCACTTTTTTTTTTTGAAAATATGCTCATTACTCAGCTCCCCTAGAGTGAAACATTTGGCGGTACCACTTTTAGCATAGCTTAGCATAATCCATTGAATCTGATTAGACCATTAGCATCGCGCAAAAAAAATAACTAAAGAGTTTTGATATTTCTCCTATTTAATACTTGACTCTTCTGTAGTTACATCGTGTACTAAGACTGACGGAAAATTAAAAGTTGCAATTTTCTTGGCCAATATAGCTAGGAACTATATACTCTGAAACTGGCTTAAAGACTTTGCTGATGTAACATGGCTGCAGCAGGCGTAGTGATATTACGCACTGCCCGAAAATAGTCCCCTTGGTTACTTTCAATAGCAGGCGACTGTTTTCAGGCAGTGAGTAATATCACTACGCCTGCAGCCATGTTACAGCAGCAAAGTCCTTGATTATTACGCCAGTTTGAGAGTATAGTTCCTACCAATATCTGCCTAGAAAATCACAACTTTTAATTTTCCGTCAGTCTTAGTATACAATGTAACTACAGAAGAGTCAAGTATTAAATAGGAAAAATATCGAAGCTCTTTGGTTATTTTTTAGTGCGACGCTAATGGTCTAATCAGATTCAATGGATTGTGCTAAGCTATGCTAAAAGTGCTAGCGCCAGACCTGGAGATCAGCTGAATGGATTCCAAAACGGTAAGAATCAAATGTTTAACTCTAGGAGAGCTGGAAAATGAAAATATTTTTAAAAAAGTGGAATGTCCCTTTAACACTACATAGCAAACTTAATGACACATCTCAAGTAAAATATAAAGGGCCACAGGTAAATATTTTCTTTAGAAAATAGCCCCTAACAATGGTTAAAGAGCTAAAAGATGTGGGAGAAAGAGAAGAAGGAACCAAAGAACATGTGTTAATGATCAAATACAAGCAACACTAGTTGATCATGTTCTTGCGCATTAGCAAACACTTTGTTTTGTGTACTGTAGCACTGTGATGTTGCATACTCCACACATTATTTTTTTACATTGACTGTAATAATACTAGACCTATATATATATATATATATATATATATATGATGAGGCAAGGTTCAACCTCACAAAAGCAAGAAGGAGAGGCAGAAATATCATTGGCCACAGTGCTATAATCAATGTCCCAGGGCAATTTCACAGCATGCGGTTCTCCTCCGTCATGCCAAAATGGGCCCTTACAACAAACCTCACATTCTTGCATCTTTGGACCGATTGCACCACAGTAGATAATGAAATGCACTAGAAACAATACACTGTCATCTGGGACAATGTGTCATTCCACCGCACTGCTTTGTTCTAGAACTGGTTTCAACACCATCCACAGTTGATAGTACTATACCTTTCACCATACTCTCCGTTTCTAAACCCTATCAAATAGATTTTATCTGCAAGGCGGTGGAAGGTTTTACGATATACAGCCCCAGGCTCGGCTATCCCTCATTCAGGCCATAGAGGATGCCTGTGACCAAGTCGACGTCGCAGCCTTGCATGGTTGGATTCGACATTCAAGATGGTTCTTCCCACGTTGTCTTGTTAATAGTAAACTATGATTACGAATGAGATTATGCGAATACCTGGCAAACGCAAGCGTCTCTTTTATCATAAACCCTTTAGACACTTACTGTATTTTGACAAGACACGTGATGCACATAGGATCACTCAATGCGCAGAACACATATTTTGAAATGACCACACATGGCGGGCTACAAACATGTTGTGATGAAACTTTGCATCGTGCAGCCTCAAAAAAAGAAGTCACCGGCCGCCACTGACTCTAATAACTGAGAATTAGACTTGCTAAAAGTGTTTTAGGTTAGCAACAACAATGTTCTACTCAAAACTTTTTTGTGTTTTACTTGTTTATATGTTGAAACATCATTTAATCTAAAAAAAAAAAATGGTACTGTAAATAGCACTACTGGCCTGTTATCATAGGGGAACTATTTTTAGGTGCTTTTACAGCAAAAATGTGTGCTATTTAGCACCAATGTGTTCTGCAGTGTATTTACAGTAATTTTATACAACATGATCACACGGAAAGTCGTATAGTAATTTGATTAATTTATTCTTTATGTTTTTTCCTCCGATTTTAAAACTATTCTTGCCTGGAGTTGGGGTTAGGGTTAGGGTTGGGATAACAGAAAGTGATTCTAACCCCAACCCCAAGTGACAATGGTAAGAAAATAAGGAAAAACATTGAGAAAACAATATATAAAATGAAAAGAAAAAAAATCGTGCAACGGAAAGGAAAAAACTATTTATATAAATATGCAAATCCTTTCTTTAATTGATGCCTTATTAAAAGCTTTTTAGGACTTACTGGTTGTCTTACTTGTCCAGTTATTCCAGCTTTGGGGTCCAAAACAACTGTATGAAAGACAAATGAAAGAAACAATGTGTCTGAAACATCATAGTTCACAAAATATTTGGTAAAAAAACTGACAGATTTAAAAATGAATATATCAAATCATAAATCATTCAGCTCAGTGACTATAAAAGATGTGGCACATATTGAAACTCTCTGTCAGTTTCTTTGAAGCAAGACTGACAGGAGCTGGTGGGCTTGAATTCAAAATTTCACATTGGATTTTTCTCTTTAACACAGAAAAACAAGTAATATGAATACATTATGTACATTACATTGAAAGCTACAATGCAATCCAATTTGTCACACAGAAATATTTGACATATTTTTTAAAAAAAGCAGCTATGAATGAACATTGTCATGTGGACAATAAATGACGCATATGCTTGCAATCTTGTGATTATAAATTCATCACTAGCAAAATAATCATAAATAACCCATCACAACATAAACAACAATTATTTAGTTCAGAATTGATCTGCCTCCTCTATTAATTATCTAAAATATATTAGTTATATTTTTATGAAACCTCTTGCTTCAGTTTCAACAGAATCTCTACACACACACAAAGCAGACAGATTTAGTGGCCTTTGTTTATTTCCCACTGAAATCACTAGGAAGTGACAGAAATGCTTAATTAGAATTAAAATATATCTCAGTCCCTCCATATCGTAATGCTTTTCCGAGAAAAGCTGTGTGAACACAATTCCACAAAGTTTACTAATGAGGATGTTACACAGTGCATGTGATACACAGCATTGCAATTTCTTGATTTTAAGATTTTCCTGCTCGCAGGGTCTAAGCCAGTCACGCCTACCTGTAATAATATCTTGAGCCAACACTCATTATTTCTCCAGCACAAGCAAAACAGGAATATACCAAAGTAATGTAATGAACTGTTTACAACAATCTTGGGGGTGCTAAGTTTAGTAAATTATTTTGCTTTGTGTCTATGCAATGCATGAAGTATAAGTATAGGCTAAAAGCTGAAGATAGCACACACTATACATTCATGGTTAAATTGCTGGTGGACATTATTTAATCAAACATATAATTAAATTTCAAATCAAAGGATACTTAACACTAGAAAAAAATGACTTTTTTAAATTCTTAAATTAAGATACATTTTTGGTGAGCAAAATGACCTAAGAAAATAAGTCTAATTTTTAGACAAGAAATGTAAAATGTAATTTGTGCTTAAAACAAGCAAAAAATAAATCTGCCAGTGTGGTAAGAAAAAATATTGAAATAAGTGAACTTTTTTTCTTAAACACATAATTCAAGAACAATTCAAGTAAAAATTTCTTGCCCCATTGGCGGATTGTTTTTGCTTGTTTTACACACAAATTCACTTAAATTTTAGATTTTTTGTCAAAACACTAGACTAGACACTAGACTAGATTTTCATAGGTCATCTTGTTGATTAAGATTAAGAAATTTTTGATATTTGTAGTGAAAACAATTTTATTAAAAATAATTGTATTAAAAATAATAAAAAAGTCATGTTATAGTCACAAAATACTTGATTAATTTATTCATGTTTATGACATGTTTTTTGTGCTGTTTTTTGTGTCTCTCAGCACGAATTTTTATAAATAGTTTTTTGTGTCTGTTGCATGACTTTCTTTATCATGTCATTTTGATTCTCATTGTTTTTTCCTATTTTTAAATCAAAAAAGTGTTTCTGTGCCATAGTAGATTTAACAAAAATAAAATGAGTAAACTATTTAAAAAATTGTTTTTTTTTAAAACCAAAATATGAGTTAAAATAACATTAAATTTGAATAATTTGAGTTATTCTAAATGAACAAATTATTGAGTAAATTCAACTTCATTTTATCATAAATTTAAACATGAATTATTTTATTTAACATAACTAACTAGGCAATGGACTCATAGTTCCCAGCATGCTTTGCACGGGACTGCATTTGGAGAGAAAAATATGAATTCAAACTCTATTTTTTGTGTTTTTAACTAAAAGACAGACTTGTTAGTGTTTAATGTTCATTTATCTTCGAGATTTAGAAGAGTTTGTTTCTTATTTGAGTTTTGTAGTTCCCACTGTTCAGTGCTTGTGCATAGACTGCATACTGAAGTATGTTGGGCTTTACAGCTGCCCTAAACAAAACTGAGTGGGCACGTTGATTGAATAAATGTTTCATTCCCTCATCTCACGGAATAAAAAAACAACAACAAACCATAAATAAGTTACCTGTTTCAAGAAAAGTAAGTTAATCTAACAAAGTATACTATTAGTTGACTCAACTTGATTTTTAAAATTAATAAATCAGAATACTTTAACTAGTATTTTTTTATTTAAATGTAACCGATTTTAATTAAGTCTGTGTATAACATGCTGATTTTTTTACATTGATTGTACTTAATTTGTTGGCTTTTTTAATGCTTTAAAACGAATGCTTTAATCTTTAAACAAAAAGAATCAAAAGGGAAACAGGTGGAAAGAAAAAAAACTACTGTCTACAGGCTTCCAGACAGCTACTGATTTCTGTTCATTACAGCCAGAAAACTCACCTCGTCTCAGTTTGACAATCAATCTGTTCTGTTCCCTTTGTCTCTCCTTTTCCAACTGTGCCACCATCTTTTGTCTCATCTGGAGTCTGTGCCCTAATTTCTATGCCTTATATGAAGTCTTCTGTTTTTTGTCCTGGTGGTTAAAGAGCCATGAAATGATACAGTCGTGCAAGTGTCTCTACCATCTTTAATCTCCCAGTGACAGCCTGTCACCAAAGACTTTTTCTTTACCATCTGCCAGCACTAGTCTCTTGAGATATCATAGTCAGGGCCATCAAAGACATTACAGTCATATGAATACCAAGACATTCAAGAAGTTCAGTCTGCATCGCTTCATTCAAGGTAGACGTTTTATTCATCAGTGTTTTTATTCCCAAACCTATACATTAGACTTACAAACTGTAAAATGCATGGCCTGACCGGATGCAGCTGACTAAATAGATTTTGCTTTTCAAGCTCAGCATGGCATTTTTATAGAAGTTGCATTGAGTAACGCGGAAAATGTTAAGCTCTAGAATTTGAATTATGCCTTTCAAAAAAGTATGGTTTTTAAATCATTGTTCAAACTATTACAATACATCAAATCCATTTGGTGGTAGAGCTGTTTCACAGGTCTGTAGAAACCATGCTGTGTAAACTGACGTCAACACTGCGAGTTAAGCGCATGCTGACTTTCAGATGGATCTGTCACCATGGCTCTCGTGGATCTATTACCGTAATTTGTCTGCCATTCTCTTTTATTCTGCCCGTCCAATAAAACTCTTAAATAACATGACTTTATAAACACTTCTATTAGGAAAATCTGCTTTGAAGAGAAGAAGCACAGCACTCTTATAAAGCTCAAATAGTCAAAACAAAATCAGCTCTTAACAAAACAATTACAGCTCTCCAAAGACACCTCACATAATCCTTTGATAGAGGTCTGTATAGTGTTATATCAATGCAATCGGCTCAGTACCCAGATGATTAAGGTGAACTGCCACGAGCCTGTTAGATTTCATCCTAAATCTCAGCCCGGTAAGACAGCGGCAAGCCACTTTCATCGCTGCTTCATGCAACCTGTTTGATCTCAACCTCCAGGCTCATATTAAAGGACCACGAGGACCAGCAGTAGCCTATCATTAACCATGGCACTTTTCTCTTCAAAGCTGGCATCAAAGCCACTGCTCAGACAAAATCATTCATAAAACATGACGGAAGTGCCATCTGGGTACCGTTTTAGTTGTGCAAGTTGAATTTTTTTATTAGTTAACTCCTTGCTTCAGCATACAAGCACTTTTTTGCATGAATCCTGTTCTTGTCTTGGGGACCAAATGAGCCGTGCACGACTAATATTCATCCTAATTTGCGTGTCCCTCGAAATTACTCAACCAAAATACGTCAGTCCATACAGGAGTTGCATATTTGTCTGTGAATTGAGATCATGTAAGAGCCTTTTTTTGTGGATTTCTCGAGTGCTCTCAATCTAGTGTCGGATATAAAAAGTGCTTTGTTCTGTGCGGAAGTTGTGGTAAGGTGTATTACTTCTACCTACTGTCTGTCTTTGAAGGTCATCTTTACTATACAGTAAGTGCCAGTGCAGGGTTTCTTTGAATATTAACGGATGTTAGATTCTAACGTCATTAATTACCACAACATAAAGAAACTTTAAATAAATACAGAACGGAAATTGTAATAATAAGCTGGTCAGAGCGTATCTTTCATCCACAGGAGCAAGCATACCTCACTCAGCCTGTTGCTTAGCTACCAACCATTTCTGAATGTTTCCATCCTACAGTACGTCGACAGACTATGTGAATGTAATTGATTTTGTTGTGAATTTCAGCCTTGTGCGCATTCATTGCATATATTGTGTAAACAACTTGTTTACTCATTTTCATAGAAAAATTGTGCATCGATCCAGGACATTTTTTCGATGTGTTGTTTATCTGTTTATGTGACAGGTAATAATCAGTGATACAGATAATAATAGATAACTTATTGCGTTGCCTGATCTTGTTCGTGTTACTGGTTTCTGTTGTTTCCCAATTATTTTGAGTCACTTGTTCGTTTCTATTTATGCTGTTCGTGACTCTATTTATGTTGAAGAAATGCGGATGGGTAAGTACGTCAACTGACATACAGTACAGTACCATAATGCAACAAGCAGGCTAGTTCTTTCTGTTTTAGACACCCTAGTTTAGGAGTGAATGCCACCCTATGTATGTTTAACTTTCACAGATATCTTATTTTCCCCTTTTATTTATGCATTTTTCCAAAACTTTAACAATATACTTTATACAATCAAGGTTATAGCTTTCTCCCAAAAGAACCCTTCCCACTGAAATAATAAAAATAACAAATAAAATACAACTAAAAGGACCACAACAATAAAAAATAGACAATTTGGAAAGAAAGAAAAATAATAATGATAATAAAAAAATGATATACACATAAACAAAAATGATGAAAATAAATACCTACAGGGTACAATGAAATACTTTGACATATTAAAAGTGGTCTTTACATAATTATGAAACCAAACAATTTTAGTGATGTTTTGAAAGATGTATTTTAAGTACCAGTATGTGACTCTTAAGGTTCAAATGTGTATCTTTAATCAATCAATAAACAATCAGTCAATAAAATTTTTATTTATATAGCACTTTTCCAAATAAATTAATGCATTTCAAAGTGCTTAAAAAGCACATAAACAATGAAAATGCATAAAATACACATAAACACATAAAATACAAATTTCATATTAGCCCATAAAAATACCAGGATAATATATATATATATATATATATATATATATATATATATATATATATATATATATATATATATATATATATACATACATACATACATACATACACTCATCTAAAGGATTATTAGGAACACCATACTAATACTGTGTTTGACCCCCTTTCGCCTTCAGAACTGCCTTAATTTGATGTGGCATTGAGTCAACAAGGTGCTGAAAGCATTCTTTAGAAATGTTTGCCCATATTGATAAGATGGCATCTTGCAGTTGATTGAGATTTGTGGGATGCACACCCAAGGCATGAAGCTCCCGTTCCACCACATCCCAAAGATGCTCTATTGGGTTGAGATCTGGTGACTGTGGCGCCCATTTTAGTACAGTGAACTCATTCTCATGTTCAAGAAACCAATTTGAACCAAGAAACAATGCTCAGGTAGGCCATTGGATTTAAAAGATGCCCAGTTGGCACTAAGGGTCCTAAAGTGTGCCAAGAAAACATCCCCTCACCATTAAACCACCACCAGCAGCCTGCACAGTGGTAACAAGGCATGATGGATCCATGTTCTCATTCTGTTTACGCCAAATTCTGACTCTACCGTCTGAATGTCTCAACAGAAATCGAGACTCATCAGACCAGGCAACATTTTTCCAGTCTTTAACTGTGCAATTTTGGTGAGCTCGTGAAAATTGTAGCCTCTTTTTCCTATTTCTAGTGGAGATGAGTGGTACCCGGTGGGGTCTTCTGCTGTTATAGCCCATCCACCTCAAGGTTTTGCGTGTTGTGGCTTCACAAATGCTTTGCTGCATACCTCGGTTGTAACGAGCAGTGATGGGCAGTAACGCGTTAGAAGTAACGCGTTACTGTAATCCGATTACTTTTTTCAAGTAACGAGTAAAGTAAGGGTTTACAATTGCAAAACCAGTAATTAGATTACTGTTACTTCCCCGTTAGCAGGCTGCGTTACTGCGTTATTTTTTTATCTTGATTTTGTTTCGTGAGACTCTCTCGTGTCCTGACGCGAGTCGAGTGACAATGACGTATGAGCGCCGCGCCGTCAGTCAGTGTATTGTTGAACGTGAGAAGACAACATGGAGCGCGGAAGAGAACAAGACTATGCAGCGTTTAATGCTTGGAAGTACCGACATTACTTTGAGTTTAACCCAGTTAAAGGTGACAAAAACATCAGCGTCCTCTGTACACTCTGCGTGGGAATAAAACTTCTATCCACAGTGAAAAATTCCACCTCAAATCTAAGCAAACACCTAGCAAGCCGGCACAGCAATGTGAAACTTACTGAAAATATCCCTGAACCCCCAGCTGACATGACCGCTGCGGCTCCATCTCATACACGTTCACGCGAAATCTGATGTAAAACAACAGACTATATATCTGTATTTCATGGATTATACGCATTTGTGGACAAGCTGACGTGACCGCTGCGGCTCCATCTCATACACGTTCACGCGAAATCTGATAACAACAGACTACTATATTTCATGGATTATACGCATTTGTGGACAAAAATTGTCATTTGATTAATTTTATTAGACTGATTTCATGGATTATTCACACATCTAAAACAGACCGGATTCGACTCGCGATCGTTATAAGGTAAGAAGTCCCATTTATATTCAGCATGTTGTCATCTGGACTTCTGTAACAAAATACTACATTTGTTGCTAGAGCATATATCTCAAAACAGAGACCATACACTGATGCTAAACCCGTAGACCTTTTAAACGATGTATAGTAATGTTGATATTAAATTAATATTATTAATGTTTGTAGACAGTCGGCTATATAGATATTGTTAGCAGGCTAAAAAAAACGAATTAGTGCGCGCCGAGAGGTTAAAACAGAGAATGTTTCATTTGATTCAATTTTAGATGATGGAATATGCAGAAAGAATAGAATTAGGCTGAAAGGTCTTGGCCCTGTTGCATAAAGCACCTTAAGTTTTTCCCTTAAGTATGACACTTGGGGTAAATTCCCCTTACCTACAGTAAGAGAATAATTTAAGGGTGTTGCATGCAGTATAATCCCTGAAATGGTTCTCTTAGGTAAGGGTAATCGTTAAATGTTTCACGACAGCGACCCAGGTTTATAAAATACTATTGTTACCATGGAGATGCAACAGAAAATGCTTAAGGTTTTTTTGCAACACCCTTAAGTTTAAATGAAACATAAGGGTGAATTTAAGGGAAAATTACACTTAAGGTGCTTTATGCAACCGGGCCCTGTTGCTTTATACTGTAGCATATTCAGGTCGTGCATCATTTTTTTGAAAAGGAATTAGTAAAGTAACTAGTAAAGTAACTAATTACTTTTGAAAATAAGTAATCAGTAAAGTAACGGGATTACTTTCTTAGGGAAGTAATCAGTAATCAGTAACTAATTACTTTTTCCAAGTAACTTGACCAACACTGGTAACGAGTGGTTATTTCAGTCAAAGCTGCTCTTCTATCAGCTTGAATCAGTTGGCCCAATCTCCTCTGACCTCTAGCATCAACAAGGCATTTTTGCCCACAGGACTGCCGCATACTGGATGTTTTTCCCTTTTCACACCATTCTTTGTAAACCCTAGAAATGGTTGTGCGTGAAAATCCCAGTAACTGAGCAGATTGTGAAATACTCAGACCGGCCCGTCTGGCACCAACAACCATGCCATGCTTAAAATTGCTTAAATCACCTTTCTTTTACATTCTGACATTCAGTTTGGAGTTCAGGAGGTTGTCTTGATCAGGACCACACAGCTAAATGCACTGAAGCAACTGCCATGTGATTGTTTGATTAGATTTTTGCTTTAATAAGAAATTGAACAGGTGTTCCTAATAATCCTTTGGATGAATTCTCTCTCTCTCTCTCTCTCTCTCTCTCTCTCTCTCTCTCTCTCTCTCTCTCTCTCTCTCTCTCTCTCTCTCTCTCTCTCTCTATATATATATATAAATGTCTTCTGGAATTTTATTTCAGAGACGGGCAGCCTAATGGTTGAAAGCATCATCACCTATTTTTTTGCTCTACAAGGGTACAATTAAAGAAGAGAATCTGAGGATTGAAGAGTCAGTAATTTTCATATACTCTAAGCATTTTAGAAAGATCATCTGGAGCAATTTTATGCAATGCCTTGTAAACTAATAAAAGATCTTTAAAATCAATATGAAAACCAACAGGTGACCAGTGTAACGACTTTAATAGAGGTGTAATGTGATCTCTCTTTTTGGTTTTGGCCAGTATTCAATCAGCCGTATTTTGGACCAATAGTACTGGTTTATTGTATTTTATTGGCAATGCATATACCTTTTTCTGTATTGCTCTGGTCTTACTTTTGCAATGTGTTTTTAGATGGTAGAATGCAGTTTTGGTAATGTTATGTACATGAGCTTTAAAATTAAAATCGTAATCAAAAATTACTCCGAAATTTAAATTGATTTTAATCCAACTGTATTAAGTTTAGGCGTTAGTTTCTCTCTTTAAGGTACCAATATGCACAGGACCAGAAGTTTACTTTTTAAAAAGGTATAATGCCCCAGTGACAACAATCTTTAAACATATTTTGTGTCTAGTTAAGGATGACACATTAAGTGTAAATCCTGTAAATGTTGTAAATATCACTGTCTACACTTGGAGCACTACACAACACACTTTGTATATAATATTATACCACGGGCTTGTTAAATGCTGTTTTCTCTATGGTTGAGAAATGTTCCACGGGTATGCATTATTTTTCAATAACTGCACACATAACTTTTCAAATGTCTTAAAAATAGGCACCAGAGCAATGTTTATGCTAACCATGGTATTGGCAGAATAATTGACTCCAGTCCTTTGAATTATTTGAAAATAATTCAATGGCCTGTCGTCAATTTTTCCTTACATTAAATCACAGTTTTTGCACTATATTTGTTGCCTTTGTCTTTGACTGCCACACCCATATCAAAAACAAAACATCAACATCCTTTTCTTTATTTTGACACCCCTGTTTACCCCTTAATAATAACTGGGGTCGTAATATTAGTGTGCATATAACATTTTGCCCTGAGGTTGAGTAATAATTAACCCTGAAATATCAATATATACAACAAACTGCAGAGACTCAATACATAATGAAAATGGAGAAGGTATGAATGAAGCATTTGGAAGCTGCATAACTAAACATTTAAACTTGACATGCTGATGATGACTATGGATAGATGGGAGACTAAGGGAGATTCAGACCGGTGTAGCCAAGCTGAAACTCTCATAAAACATTGATTTCTATAATTGTTTTTTTTTTTTTTAGAGAAAAGATAAAAGCAATGCCTAGGGCTGGAGCAGTACAATTGAGTTTGTTGAAGAGAACTTGTCTTTACAAATGGCTGCTTGTTATCCATGCATGGGAATAATAAACTACGCAGGAAGAATGAAGAATCAGGTGACACTCGCAAGGTAGGATCGTTTTTTTGGTTATATAATTTAAAATAAAATAATTCATTAATGTGTATTCTACTTGCTTTTATTTCTTGACGCCGTTGCTTTTCTCAAAATCAATAGAAGGCATGGGCCCTATAGGGACACCAATGGTAGGAACTACAATTCAAAAAGTGAAAAATTTGGATCAACTTAAAAAAAGTTGTTTCAAGTGGAACAAAAACTATAAGTGAAATAACTTTTTTAGGTGTTACCAATTGAAGTACTTTTTTGATCCGAAAGTGAGTGTACAGTGTATACCATTTGTTATATCATACACTGAGAAATAAATGGTACAAAAGCTGTTATTAAGGCGGTGCCCTTTCAAAAAGTACCCCTAAAGGGTGCATATTAGTATCTCTAAGGTACATACACCTCAGCGGTAAATATCCTGTAAATGGTCAAAGGGTACTGTCCCAGTGAAAGCTTTTGTACCTTTACATCAGGGGTCTCCAACCTTTTTGTGAGCATGGGCTACCACAATGGATAAAACAATCTGGAGGGCTACTTTTTGACATATCAAACCTTTTTGTTTTACTTGTTGATTTTATTTTATTTTACTTGTTGATATGTTTTAGTATTGTTTAAAATGTTAACATACGTAAACCAAGCCAAGCTTATATAAAAAATATTTAATAAATATATATTACAATTGAGTCTATTAATAGAATGTGCTTTGGCGGGCACCTCACAGACTCTGTGTGGGCTACCTTGGAGACCCCTGCTTTACATTATACTGTCCATGTAGTATGTATTTTTAAGCAGACTTGACTGCTTTATTATTCAGCTCATGTCATGCATTTCAAAAACATTTTTAAAATCAAAATTTAGTTTTCTATACTTAAAATTAATATGGTGCCAAAATTATATTTTGACTAAAACAAATAATTTCAAACTTTTACATCATCGGATTAAAAGAATCACAAGAAACATTTTAGTTAAGTATATATTAAGTAATACATTTCTATAAAAAAGAAGATAAGAAGCCACGAAGGAAAATAAATTATGTTTAGAAAACAAATGAAAATCACATTATTGCCAAATAACTGAGATAAAATCTAAAATCGTAGGGACCATGTCCTCCCCTGACTTTTTGCGTTAACCTTTTCCAATAAGGAAGAGTGTTGCATATACTGATGAAATTACCTTTATTGCCCCTGTTTTGCTTGTTTATGCATTGACATCTGAATTGCTGATCCCTCTCGACAGATGTTTCAGGACTTAATCATAAGGTACTCTGGATATTCATCGGCACACTGGGTTCTGCAATAGATCATGTTTGCATAATGAATTAAGGAATTTAAACTGGGAGCTGCCATTTGCTTTGCTCCTGATCTCTGGTCTGTTTACTTGCAGATGACATTCATCTCCACCAAAGTCAGATGTTTAATGTGCATGAAACCAACGGAAGCAACAGCAGAGCGAGTGAAAGAGAGACTGTTTTAAGGGTCCTAGCACATTAGATTTAGACATTAAACTGTGAGAGTGAAAATTAAGGGTAATGACTGTTCTGCAATGTAATTAAAAACAGCCCATTTACTCCTTAATTTCTTAAGGACCCAAAGGATCCATGCTTGATCTGACTGACATTGGATTTGAATTTATAGATGTTTCCTAATGCATAAAAATGACTCTTTGCATTTGAAACATGCTTACTAAACATAACATTAAAAGCTTTGTTTATTGATTATATTGGTATATTATTTTAAAGAGACCTCAAAATTAAACCATTGTTTTTTGGGTACTCTATTTAAATGTGTGTTGTAATGCGTAATGTGATTACAGCCTTTAGATCTTTAGGTACAGTAATTTTACTTTAGGACTCTTTTTGCTATAGTAATTACAATGCACTTAATTTGAAAAAATGTACATTAAAGGCATCACACGCTGAAAAGGAAATTAACAGTCTTGCATCCCCAAAGTGAGGTTTCTCTTAGGTTTTTCAGGTTTTGCTCACTTTTGGGTACATAAGTACACACACACATTTTAGGGGGATTTTCTATAGACATAATGACTTTGATATTGTACAAATTGTATACCCAACCCCTAAACCGTCACACAAACCCTTCTACATTTTTACATGTTCAAATAGCAGGGGCGGTTCCTGAATTTCATTCTTAGGGGGGCTTAGCCCTCAGTGATGATGTGAAGAGAGCATTGTGATGCCTTTTTGCAAATTGGGACCAGTGTTATTATATTAATAAATTAATGTAAGCTACACACATTACTCTTCTATATAGTTCCCTAATGATTTTTGATTTAACCTAATAAAAAACCTCTAGAAAAGATATAAAGGTATAAAAGTAATTTTTTACTATTATTTATTATTGTGTATCTTGAATTAAAGTTTATGTACTATATGTATATTCAAAATTTACTGAATACTAACAATTTATATGAAAATGTATATTTATATGAGTCAGAGTAATAAATCATACATGACCCCTTTAGTTCCTGACCAGAAATTAAAAGCTGTTATGTTTTAAAACAACATAAGGGTAAGTAAATAATGGAATGATGTTTATTTTAGGGGCTAAAAACCTTTATCATGACTATGAAACTGCTACAATCACTTTATCATCTCTTACCTGTATCTGACCCCTTCAGTCTCTCTTTCTCCACCTGTTTGCTCTCCTTTATTTAAAAACGTTATATATCCATCTATAAAAGCAAACAAGTCACTGAATGTTGTTTTAGTCTATCTGATTTGTGTGTTTCATATAGAAAATGTGTGAGTGCACTAAGTTTGTTACATGCCAGGTGTGTTTGTTTGTTTCTGTGTGTGTCCGTTCGTAGCTTATGTGTGATGGCGGTGTTTACAGAAATTTCATGGGTTAAACTCAAAATGACAAATTTCTCAATAGCACATTTGAAAACTTAAGCATCATATTATTCACAGCTATTGTTAACTAGAAAAAGGCAAACATATAGACCTTGTATTGCAAAATGTGTCATGACGGTAAACTAAAAAACTCCACGACTTCAGTTTGCAAAGCAATTTTGAATAAGAAACGGGGGATAACTTATATTAGCTCATTTAAGATGGCAAATATTCTTATATATTTTGCAGACATGACTGCATTTATACAGGCTAGCAAACAAATTAAAAGATTAGCGAAAATACCTTCTGAGCTTCCACGCTGGATATTTAACGAAACAATGATATTAAGTTTGCAGCTGCCTCTGTGTGAACTGTAGGCGCTCGCGCTCTCCTCCACACTTTACTCCACTGGCGGTTATGACGCATGCGCAGAACAGCAAAGCTAATCAAACGCCTGATAAACTCATAATTCTTTTTCATCTAAATGTCCTGCATTTTGCGTTATTTTAATTTTTATCTTCGAATAAATTGTTTTTACAAATAAATAAAACTTCAGAAAAATATATTTGATAGTTTGGTAGAAAAGACTAATTTTAGGGTTGCTAAGATGACAGACAGGGTGGTTGGAGCCCCCGTAAAAAGGGTCTAGAACCGCCCTTTAATAATCAGTTTGAACGGTATGTGGACACACATTTCAAGAATCAGAGATGTGTACTGTATGGATGGATGTGATACCTGTGAGAAGGTCTGTGATGGTTGTGTTCCCACTGCAGTGTTTGATAAAGCCCTGAGGTGCGGGTGCGTAGCCGGTCAGAACAGGTGCAGGGTCCAAGCTCTGGTCCTCAGCTCATGCTCTCTGAACTAATTAAGTTTAGGGGCTTTGTGCAGACGTGCTTGGTTACTTTGGTAGGCTAACAGGCCTCAGTGTGCAGGGATTTACCTGAGACACGTAATGAACGCGGTCTTACTTTTTCAAATCACGTATCCTTTGTTCATTCTCATGGGAAAGGGTCATCTCCACGCTTCCCTTAATCTTGTGTTTGAAGCCTGTTTAGTCTTCCCATGTTTTCTTTCTCTCTCTCTTACTTTCTATTTGTATGGTATACCCTTCATCACAAGAGAAACGTGTACAATAAGTGTTGTTTTGAGAGCAGTTGTGAACTCACTTGGGACTTGTATTGCACTCACCTCCATCTCTCATTGCCTTTTACAGTCTGAAGGATTAGATGGGCTAAACTTCTTTCTTTGGACTGGTGGATAACACACTACAGGACTTAACAGTCATTTATTCTTCAGACTGTGTGAATTTAAAGGCACCATACCAAGATTAAAATAACGAAAAATGTGCAAGTCTATACATGCAAATCTGTGTCTAATTTTACATAATTTTGCACTGCATATTTTATAAAAATGCACTTTCCAAATATACGAAGCATACAGTTATGAAGTATAATACTTTGCATTGAATAATAATTTTACCACATTCTTAGAAAAAAATGCCCCCAAGCTCTCACTGGGGCAGCCCCCTTTTTAAAGGTCCTAAACTTTAAAATGACTGGGTTATTTTTAACCCATGCTGGGTAAATATTAGACAGAACACAGCACTGGGTTAAAATTGACCCAATGCTGAGTTGTTTTAACCCAACTTCTGGGCTATTATAACCCATGGTTGCATAACAACAACCCAACATTGTGTCATTTTTTAACCCAGCATGTGTTCTGTCCAATATTTACCCAGCCTAGGTTAAAAATGACCCAGCCATTTTAGACTGTAATATGTAACATTTAGGTACAGATATTTTACAGTACATTTGGTACTAATATTCACTCTTTTGCACTTTTTGAAAGGGTACCGGCCCAGTGTCAGCTAGGGACCATACTGTATGTGACCACTTTTTCAGACAGTGCACTTATACTCTAAATAATTTTCTTAGGCATGAGCTAAGGGTGGCAAAAACAAAATAAAAGACAAACATGTTAAAAGCAGTTTAACGCAGTGGCCTATGATACCTTATTGCTTTATTATTTAAATGAACACTCTTGTCAATCACAATTAAGGATGCAACAAAATATTGCTTGCATAGATTATGAAGGGTCATTACAGCTGAGATTTATTTCATTTAAAAAGAAAATGCTGAATGTACAAATATGTTTTATTCATGATGCTAACCTACATTTGCAGTGGCGGCCGGTGACTTTTTTTCAAGGGCGCATGATGCGAAGCTCATCACAACGTATTCAGCCCGTCATGTGTGTGGCTCGTCATGTGAAAATATGTGTTTGCCATGAAAACTTATGTTCATCACGTGTCATGTCAAAGGAGATGCACATATTTGCCAGATACTCGCTTTATATCATGAGTAATCAGAGTTTTGTGTTAAGTTAGTGTCTTGCGTGTATTTTGTGTATGTGAGCATATTTTTATCATGAACCCTTTCGACGCGTGTGGAACAGGCACATATTTTGACATGACGCATGATGCACATGGTTCACATGACAATAATAGGAGTAATAAAATGAGTGTCAAACTTAGATGCTCCCATACCTAGTGGGTTTTTGGACGATCTGGAGATTTTGTCTTGTGAATGGGTTTATATTAAAGTCCATTTTTTAAAACTTACCATGACAAGTCCCTGTCTAATCTTAGGCCATTAGTTCAGCTCAAAATGTAAAATCTGTCACAATGTTTTCTGTCTATCATGAAACACAAAAAATTTTTTTACAGACACATCTTAAATGAAACTACAATGAAGGATGCCTGAGGCTTTCAAGCTTAAAAGAATAACAGATTTATATTATTTTTGGGGGGAACCAAGAATTTAAGGTGAACTATTGTGCTTTATTTAAGTCTCAGAGATCCCTGCAGATGGTCACCTGCTTAGCTAAGTTTACAAAAAACAAGTAAAAACAAGTATCTTAAGGGCTTTCAGAGCTTATATTTTTGGACAGGCGCATAAATAAACCTAAAACAACAAACCAATGCTAATTGTTTAGTGACCAGATGGTCTCTGTCATGCATTTATTTATATTTTTTTATATTTTATTTTATTTTATTTCATTTTATATTATTTTATTTTATTTTATTGAAAAGCTAAAGACCTAATAGCTCACACATGTTTATTTTATTTTATTTTATTGAAAAGCTAAAGACCTAATAGCTCACACATGTTTATTTTATTTTATTTTATTATTGAAAAGCTCAAGACCTAATAGCTCACTCATGTTTATTTTATTTTATTTTATTTTATTTTATTTTATTTTATTTTATTTTATTTTATTTTATTTTATTTTATTTTATTTTATTTTATTTTATTTTATTAAAAAATTCAAGACCTTATAGCTCACTCATGTTTATTTATTTATTTTTATTTATTATAAAAACTTTAAGTAGATTCGTTTGATATGCGAGGGAATAATTCATCCACAGTATATTCATCTTAATTAATCATTTGTTTATCCTTTTTAACTTTATTAAATACATAACCCATGACCTAAGATTTACTTTATGCTTTCCTCTGACACTGTAGGCATATGTAAATGTTAACCTTAAATCTTCATGTTAAAAATAAAATGTATGTACATATTATGTGTAAACTACCCACGTATTGTAAATATTAATAAATGGTTTTGAATATGCATGCACAACTAATACATTTTAAATAATTTCACCTCCATATTTATGCAGTCAAACTTACTTCGTTCAATGGTAAATGTAAACACATTTTAAAGCGGCTAATTAACGCAGGTCAGTTTGAAAACCTCGGCTTAAGTCACATAAGCTCTGGTCTGTCAAAACAGTCATAACCACACACAGTGGAAATAGACAGTATTAAATTACAACACTTTACCCTAATTACCAGAGCTTTGCCTCAGGAAGCATGCTGTGGGCTTCTATGGTGTGGTAACACCAACAGGACATTAACATAGATGAGGGGTCTGAGGGGGCTCAGTATAAATACCTGCACACGCCCTCTTCGTGTCAAACAGGTAGGCTTGTGCGGCGTGTTTAGGAGCTATAGTCTCTGGGTAGGTGAACATCAAGAGTCATGACCTGCCAGGCATTTAGCACCACTGATTCCTTCACGACCCTCAGCGGAGACTCGGCTGCCCTGCCTCTGCTCATGCACCACACGGGACCCTCCGAGTGCCTGCCCGTCACCAGCCACACCAACATGATGCCTTCAGGTACATCTAATCTTCTTGGATCTAGAATAATCTTCACTTGTTGCACTTCAATTTATACGTTTAATTAACTTAAATTTACAATTAATTTAAACTTTTTGCACTAGTGAGGAGTTGCTTTAAATTATTAAAATAAAATCATCAAAAGTCAAAAAAGCTTAAATGATTTGTAAATTCAACTTGATTAAATTAAAAAAATGTAAGTGCAACAAATCGCAAAAACAATGATGAACAATGTCAAAAATGCTAATTATTTAATGCAACTAACCATATAATTGTGAATAGATAGGATTGAAAAATAAATGTAAAAGTTTAAAAGAGAGGAGAAAATGTATCCCTTCCCTGTATGCTTTGTCAAAGGTTTAATCCAATCAAACCCTATTATAGTATTGGCACAAATACAGTACTGTATTGGGACCTTGGACCACAATCTGTCTTAAGTCGCACATATATATTTGTAGCGATAGCCAACAACACATTGTATTGGTGAAAATGATGGATTTTCTTTTGTGCCGAAAATAATTAGGATATAGATCATGTTACATGAAGATATTTAGTAAATTTCCTACTATAAATATATCAAAACTTTATTTTTGTGAGTGAAAGCAGTTTCCAAGGACTTTATTTGGAAAACGTTAATGGCAATTTTCTCAATATTTAGATTTTTTGCACCCTCAGTTCCAGTTTTTCTAGATTTATCACGGGACAAATACTGTCCTATCATAACAAACCATACATTAGTGGAAAGCTTATTTATTCTTCGTTCAGATAATGTAAATTAAAATTTTCAGTAAAAAAATTAATAATTATGACTGGGTTTGTAGTACAGGGTCACATATGGTAATATGGATAATATTTAACCCAGTATTTGTTTAACAAATGATGCTAGAAAATTTAACTTTTATATATATTATATAATTTTATATATACAACATTAAAAATATTTTTATTCTGCTTATTATTGTTATTTTCCATTTTGCTGGGCCTGTGCAGGTAATTGTAATACAATTCAATGCTTCTTTTAAGTTAACCTTTGGTATATTGTGTCGGTATCTGATTTTGGAAACCATTTGTTTTGGTAAAAAATAAGTGAGAGGCACTTATCAAACACACTCATATTCACCCCAGACATTCATTTCAGGTGGCAGAGGTACCATGTATGTGTACAAAAGCGTTCGTAAATTGCATTTGGCAGTTGTTTGAATATAGTAGGCCTATGCTGCCCTAAATGTTTGGTCAAAAATGAGTTATTATCATTTTCATGAAATTCAAGACAGCCTTTGTTATGTTGCAAAAAATGTATCTTAAATGTGTGGCGTTTTGGAGAAAAATTGTAGTCATTTGCACAGGCTGGATGGGATAGGATAGGATAGGATAACTTTAATGTCATTTTTCTCATTTCTGCACTCTGCGTACTGCCTTTTTGCTTTGAAGGGCAGTATGAAAATGCTTTTAATTGTGACTTAGTCTTTGAAAACCCAGCTATAGTGATTTTTTTGTGATTTATTGTTTTCAACACATAATCATCCTAAATAATGTAAACAACATGTGATAATATAACCTTCTCCGTAAAAAAATGTTCAAAAACATATTTTTGTGTTACTTTAACTTTATTTAAATTAAACAATTTCAACTGTATTTTATAAGTCATGTCAACATATTTAACAGTAATGTCTAAACTTAAAATAGTTGAATAGACTTGCAAAACCAAGTTGTTTTAACTTCATGCTGTGTTGATACAATATCTTTAATATTGAGTAAGGCCATGTCAAAGATTAATTTAAGTCAAGGTCAATTTATGTAGGTTATACAATTACAATATTGTGGCCTGGCCTATCTTATGAAATATAGCCGCAGGAAAATATAAGAGGTAACACTTTACTTGAAGAGGTGTTCATAACACTGTAATGACACCTTCATAATCATGACATGACACGTGCCATGAACATGAAGGAGATTTTATGCACGTTTATGACAACTGTCATTAAGTGTCATTCGTTAAATTGTGTCATTTTTAATGCAAAGATAACATTGTTTGAGATGTCTTTGTCATGACAACTTGACATTAACCAATACATCATAACTTATGACAACTTGACATTACCAAGACAACATAACTGACATATTCTCTCATGTAGTCATATTTCTGTCATACACGTCATGAATATTTTTTGTGACCTGAACTACAGAGGTACAAAAATAATTTGTCATTAAAATGTCACTAAGTGTTAATACAGCGTCAAATATTGTATAACAACATCATGAATATTTTTCAGTTCGTAAAGTTTCCTCCATGTGTTTAAGAAATAAAATCAATCATCCAATAATAATAATAATAATGAAAATTGATAAAATTATATCTTATTGCATTTGGAGACCGATTCACCTAAAATTAAATGAAAACAGTATAATAATGGGTTAAGCCATGCAGCATTGGGTCCATATCGCTGGAGTTAATTACATTAAATTAATGAATTATTAAGTTATTATTAAGAAAATTTCAGAGTCTTCTGTTTGAGGAAGAACAAGTTCTGTTAGTTGTCAGTTTTTTATGTATTGTGCACATACATAAAGTTAAGTATAATCTTTTGACTGTGTCTGTTGCGTTTTGTTAAGGTATTTACAATTATTTGACATAGTGTTAACAATTAATGACATTTTAATGACAGTTTAATGTAATGGTAACCCAGGTAGTTTCTTAAGTTTGATAATTATTCTGCTATGTCATGTTTATGACACATTTATGACAAGTTATGATGTATTGGTTCATGTCAAGCTGTCACAACAAAGACATTTAAACAATGTCATCTTTGCATTAAAAAGACATAAATGAATCTCCTTCATGTTCATGACACGTGTCATGTCATGATTATGATGGTGTCTGTCATGTCAGTCTTATGAACACCCCTTCAAATAAAGGGTTACAAAATAAGATACCACTCCAGTTTAGTCTTTCATCCACATTTCTACATTGTGTCCATTTCAGACCAGGGTCTATTGAATTCCAAGAAAAGAAAACCTTCAGGAGTGACAATAAAGTCACCCGATACAGCAGTGTAAAAGACTGAGAGCATGCCCAGACCCATTAAAAAGATGTGATTTAAAATCAGGTTATTCCATCGAATATTCACTTTGATGAATTATTCATAAATACATAGAAAAACTTACATACCATATACTTGTTTTTCTTTGCAGTACTTAAGATCTGAAACCATTGCAACTTTTTGTTAGTTTGTCTAGTTGCAAATTAATGCAAATAAAAACATTATTTTTGGCAGAAATGACAGAAAGAAACTATAAAAATGAAAATACTTATAAAAGTACATAATCTTGAAGTGAGCTTATTTTTCCGCGGATCTATGTTAAGTTGGAGAAGACTGACTGGACTTTCCCAGATATATGTACAGATGCAGTGAGATGACAGCATTTTCCTTTGGGAATATTTACCATAAAGGTTTTATTATGTGGAAAAGGAAAGGTGGAGAAAGAGGAAATGACCTTTCAAGAGATCACATCCAAGACAAAGATGTGTTTGTAGAAAGATCAAAAGTAAAACGTACTGACCAATGTCATTTTACATAATCTTAGTAATGACACTCACTTCACTGCAATCCAGATCAGTTAAGAAAGTAATGCTTTCAGAAGAGTTGATAGCACTTAGCTTTTTAACTTCAACATGTAAGGGTAACACTTTACAGTTTCATTTATTAACATTAGTTAATGCATTAACGAATATGATTTAACAATCAGCTATTTATTTTAACAGCATTCAATATTTAATAATGTAAATTAAAAACAACTGTTTAGTGCTGTTTTTTATGCATGAACAAATGTTAAAAACTTTTGATTTTAAACATTAATCATTGGTGGAGGCAATGAACCCTGACTGCTTTATTTAGCCCTTAATTTGATGGGCTTTTTGATATGCTTTGAGAGAGACTCTAGACATTTGTTTACTTGCAAATTTGTTAACAACAATATCTTTGTCTGTATGAGCTGGACCGTAACATCAGCTGTTATTTCTCCACATAGATGACTATTAAAGCAGACATATAATTAGTTTGACATGTTGATAGCTAAATTATCATGTGCTTATTTTGTTTCAGTTTCATCCTGCATGTGGGAAAGCTTTAGCAAAACTCTTGTAAGAAACTTATTAGATTGAGTCATATCCCTGTCCATTGTTTGCTATAGCAAAAAATAGTATCGTTTGCTACAGCTCTTATGCATAATTATTGTGCAACTGTGCAATCGACCTTTGAATCTCAACAACGAGATGTGAAACTCTGTTCATTTCAAATGAAATGTTTTGTCATTTCTATTCAAACACATGTGCCCTCTGTCAACTCCACGAGTCTTTGTAATGTTGAAGTGTGCAGCAATCTGAAAGTCTGAAGAGCCATTTAATCTAATGGTCTTGTTATTGTATCAGAGCACTTGATTTTAAATGAAAGATTCATTGCATCATTTCATTGCCGGATTTGCATGTTGTACTGGACAAGGCTGTTTTAAAACATATGGTCATTTTGTTGTTGTTACCTCCTGATATGAAGAAAATTCTGTTAAAGTTTAGCTGTTGTTTTGCAGCTCTGACCGCTTGATATCACGGTACACATTACACTGTTTTAAGAAGTGATTACCAATCCTTAAAATACGTTTTCTAAACTCTTAAAGAGCAAGTAACATGCAAATCTATCACTGCTTATAAGTCCCCGACAACAGGTTTGCATGTAAGTTAAAAAAACCCTGTAATTTTCTCAAATTATAAATTTAATACTACCCCATTTCTCAGAGATCCCACAACGATTCGTGTGAAGCCGTTCAATGACTCAATCTGCCTAAACCACACCTTTCAGTAGCCTTCTCTGCTCTGATTGGTCAACTGACACAGTCTCCGCACAGACCACAGATCAGTGGCACAGACCAACAATAGTGCAACATGTATTGACCTAGTGCTAACATGACTTAGAAGACTTTGTTGACATCAATACACATCATTCCTCATTAATCCAAGCAATAAAAACGACGACAGATAATAAAATTTTTACACACATTTAAGCAAATTTGTAAGCTAACGGGCAATAGCAAAACCGTAAGTGCAACATGCGTTAGCCGCTTGCTAGCACAACTTTCTATCAAGACATTATGGGCCCTATTTTAACGATCTGAAACGCAAGTGCGAAGCGCAAAGCGCAAGTGACTTTGTGGGCGGATCTTTGGCGCTGTTGCTATTTTCCCGGCGGGAGAAATAACTCTTGTGCCAGGCGCAAATCAATAAGGGGTTGGTCTGAAGTAGGTTCATTATTCATAGGTGTGGTCTGGGCGTAACGTCAAATAAACCAATCAGAACGCTATCCAACATTCCCTTTAAACGCAAGGGCGCAAGTTCCATGGCGGGTTGCTATTATTATGACGGATTTACCAGGCGCACGCCAGGAGCGGTTTAAAGCCGAGGAGACCCACGTTCTTGTAAGAGCAGTCAAAGACAGAGAAGTTGTTTTGTATGGGGATGGGAGAAACCCGCCCAAATCAGCGTTTGTTAAACATGCGTGGAAGGAAATACCCACAATTGTTTCATCAGCTGGCATCCCCAGGACGTTGCACTAAGCGCTACAATGATGTCAGGAGACGGTCACGGGGGAATCCCAAGCATAAATCGGGCACGGCATGTAACGGGAGGTGGATCTGCCTCTACACAGGACCTGACAACAGCAGAGGACATCGCTGCGTCCACCCTATCCGCTGAAAGCCAAGAAACGCAAGCAGTACACTTACAAATCAAGTTCACATACATTAAGGTTTCTTATGAAAACATTTAAATTATTATTTACATAAAATAAACGTAATACAGCCACACAACAAACTTATGAAAATATTTTAATCGTTATTTGCATGATAATTTTTTAATGCAGCCACACAAAATAAATAAAAACTATCACCACAATGCTCACCACAATGTTTTCCCTTATCTCATGTGTTAATATTTTTTATTGTAACAATTTATGATTTGCAAAAATAACTGTTGCATTTGTGTAGATTAGATAAGCAAAGTGTGTGCGCGTTGTGCACGCTATACATTATGGTCAAGCATGCGCCCTTAAAATAGCATAATGAACCATGCGCAACGTGCCACTGACTTTAGACTAGTTTTTTTTGGTCAGTGGCGCAATTGTTTTTTTTTACTGGAAAATAGCATCAGGGATGTTTTGCGCCGCAACACGCCTCCTTTTTGCGCTGAACCGCCCAGGGAGCGCAAGTTCATTCCCTAGTTTGTCGACGTGCTTCTGTGGAGGGAAAAACCCGCTGTGCGCCGGTGCAAAATACGAATGATACATGCGTCACTGACAAAGTCAATTGCGCTGGGTGCAAGATAGGGCCCAATGAGTTTAAACATCAATACACATCATTCATCATAAGTCCAAGTTACAAAAATGATGACAGACACTAGCATTTTTACACTCATTTAAGCAAGTAAGCTAACCGTGCCATAGCAAAATTGTACACAATAGTGCAAACATGCGTTAGCTGCCTTCTAGCGCAACTTTCTATCCAGACATTAAGAGTTTAAACACCGACATCAATACACATTATTCATCATTAGTCCAAGTTATAAAAATAAAGTGGGTACTGATCCATCTTTCATTGCCAAACGTTTAGTAAATCCCTCCTTGAAAAAGTAATTTTAACCACTGATTCTTCATATCTTTGTAGTGAAAACAACACAAACTTGCCTTTACAGCTGAAAACACAGTGTGTTCTTGATATGATGTTTACACACTAACTAGCTGAAGTGTCTGTGGGCAGGTCTGAGTTTTCGTTTCTCCCGGGCAATATTGTAGGCAGATATTTTTATGCAGAGTGTTCGTATTTACGTAGATAGAGACAGGAAGAAGATTCAAACTATATGACGACTCGTTTCAGTGATTCAGAGTGATTCATTTGGGTCTACAACTCGTCATCTCTATGTGGATATATGGTTACAGAAGGAGCAACCAGTACTTTATGGAGTTTTAAAAAAGTGCAGTAAAAGCTTTATTGGCAAGGACATTGCTGTCAGTGATAAAAAAACAGCCCTTTAACCAAAATGACAGACCAAAAAGGCAAATAATTTTTTTTAATCGCTAAAATCTTTAGTTTTTGGCCACGTGTTCTTTTCAACATCACACCTTATTGTCTCTCACTATGCATCATGGATGGAAATGCTTAGCATGCTTTGTCCACCCTTGGCAAACTTCAGTGGAGATGTCTGCAGCCAGCCTCCATTGCATTCAAGAGGTAAAACTGATTATGTGGTCCACCTCCTGGCTGAAAAAAAATCCTCAGTCGGATTAAGTAAAGAAGAGTACGGAGGAAAAAAGCGAGCTGCAAACCAATTATGTTGTACCATGCAATCACAAATGTCCTCATATTTCTTCCCACTTGTTCTCTTTCTGCTTCTGGCAACAGTTGTGCTATGATGGTCTATTAGATGGTGGTTATTATTTCATAAGTGACAACAGCTCTTACTCTTCTTGCATTCTTACTCCTCCCCTCCACTAGTCCAACTAGTCCTCTTTTTAGTTCACATCATCCTCTCCCTGTCCAACTCTATCTTATCCAGACACTTCTTTATATTTTTCTGCTTCTCTGTATTGTTTTGAACAAAACCAAATTCAGAGAGGGCCTTTACACAGTTTTTCTCGACTGCTTCGACACTGGGAACAATTCACCATTTTCTCAAATCTTTACAATTTTAAAATGTGACACCCCACAGAACAAACAGCTAACTTTTGAATCCCAGTTCAAATTGTTGCCTCAAACAATACACACATACTGTGAAAACCACACACTACATGACTGTTTTTACACATAGGATGGATTAATTCAAAACCCATTTACCAAAGCTTACCAAATATGTTTTTAGAACAGTTATTTATGCAATCTCAGCATTGATAACTCTTCCAGAATGCTAAACAAATACCTCTTACATAATTGGATAGAGCAATACTGTACTGTTTTGGACAAAGACCTGACCTTTAAAATGTCACACTGACAAAACAGGTAAGGAAGAGACTTTTCAAAAGCTTTATTTACAAAGGCATCAAAGGTTACGCAGCATCAGCATCAGTGTTCTCATCAGCACCTCGTCTCAGGTCTGGGTCAGCCCATAATGTAATTTCTCATCAACATCACACATTGTGCAGCTCCATAGTCCTTGTGTTTTAAACAAAAACGCGTTTTTGAAACTTATGCTTTTTGTCCCTCTTTGCTATTATTGTTTTTCAATATGGCGGAACGACATGAAAGCCTCCTTGCACTTACCCGTTTAATGTAAATAAAGAGAAGAAATTCTAAGCTTACAAAAAAAGAAAAATCATTGGCATAAATAAGAACATATTTATGAATAAAGACATTGATTTTGACTAATAAAATACTTAAAAAAATACACATTGTCCCTTTAAAGATGAGAGGGGTTCAGATATCTGTCTGTTGAAGGTTCTGTCTGTATGTCTTTCTACCATCTACTGTATCTGTAAATCTATTTGTCTGTCTGTCTGTTGTAATCCCCTCAGGTCTCCCACTGGTACAGTCGTCCAAACGCTCCCATATGCACCTGTCCACTTCTGCTTTGGGCAATGCATCAGCCAGCCTGCACTACCCAATGCCTCCATGTCACTATAGCAACCAGCAGACCACTTACAACATGATGGCAGGTGCGTCAAGTAATGCACAAGTTAAGCAAGTGCATAAAGTTTATCTCCAAAGTGCACAGGCACTGTTATACATTATAAACATACACGAACAAAAGATAAAAAAGGTTGTTTCTATGAATCAGTGGGGATGTACAATGAGTGACAGTGTATTGTTTTTCTCTCTGCAGCACAGGAAATGCTCTCTGCCAGCATCTCCCAGACTCGCATCCTTCAGACCTGCGGTGTGCCTCATGCCAACATGGTGAACGGAGCCAACTCATTACAAGGTACAACCTGTGCTAATATCAAAGCTTGAGTGTTTCCCTATGTTTCCCACTCCTGCCAAATCCACACAAACTGAACATCTTAACTTAGGCCTATACAAAAATGAACCAAACCCAAACTCTCTGTAAAAAATGGTTATCACACAAACATGAAAATGTGAAGTACTGTGCCTGTATGTGGAGTTAGGAAAGATGCAGCACTTATATGTATAGCAAAGCTTTTTTAACTTACCAAGCCCGTCACACTGTAAAGATTAAATGTGAATTATTGCATTATACTGTAAATTTTGCAAATCAGATTATGTATACATTTCTTTTACATATATATTATAAATGTATAACATGCATAACACATGAAATAGACCACCTGTCTATTTGATTCAAGCATCCAGCATCATGAAGTACTTTAATGTGGACACTTTCTATTTCAAAGTTTTCAGTGTTTCACTATTTTGAACAGGAGTAAGGGATGTCAAATTGAATTTGTGTTTTTATAACCAAATTTGAGTCGGCTCATTGAATTTCTCTTAGAAGTCAGAAAAAAATCAAGCGTAGCATACAAACATTAAAACATATTTTTCTATTAAAAACTGAAAGTAAATAACTGTAATAGGCATCTGAATAAAAAATAAAGGTTAAAATAAAAATAAAAGGTTAAAATAAGGAATAAAAAAGGTCCTTTACAGTAACATTTTTACAAATTAGAATCTTTTCGTGTATCTTTGCCCTAAAATGTCTAATAAAACCTATAGATATAGACAGACTAAAGGTGTTAGCTGTCGATATTGAATTAAATTTCCTTTTTTAAAGGGAGCCAAAACAACAAAAGACGATTATACTTGACACGAAGATAATAGATGCACTGAATGCATTCAGCCACCAGGGGGCGATGCAGGTCCATTTATTTTAAAGCGGCTGTAAAGGTTCAAAAACAATTTTTGTTACTTTGCCAAATATTTAAGGGTATAAAAAGTATAGTGAGATTATATTTTATTTACATATTCTATACAGTGTCAGATTTGATTCAATGAGGTTCAAGCATTAAGACACATTTATTTATTTAATGAAGTGTTTAACATTATCTTCAATTTTAGATAAAGCCTAATAGACAAAATAGCAAAAGGCACAATAGATATTTAAAATTAATGCATTTGCCATATGATTTTATCCAAAAAAGTGATTTATTCAAATCTATTTTCATTAAAATAACTCAGTTATTTCTCAGTGTCCTGACTTTTTGAAAACTAGAAAAGTAGAAGACTAGAAACTTACAGGTTACCTTAACTGTTTACCTCAACTTTAAATTTAGTTTACAAAAATTTTTTGAGTCAAGTTTACCCATTATCAACAATTATTAGATTTAAAATATGAAATATATTGTTTTTTTATATCAATATATTAAATCAACTGCTTGCAAGTATTCAATTCAATTCAATTTTATTTATATAGCGCTTTTCACAAAAGTCAATTGTTTCAAAGCAGCTTTACATAAATAGAAGCAGTGAAAAGCACAGAAAACGACAGATAGCACAACAGAATACATGATAGCATGAGCAGTTAAATTTGCTGCGGCTATGACTCAATATTATAATTGCACGTATTACTAAAGCAACGTATAGAAGAGGAAGCTAGGTAAAGCCCAAAAAGGCTGCCTCCCCGGGGTGAAAAACCCCCTAGGAGAAAAAAAAACCCCGGGCTTTTATCCGAGGAAAAATAAGTCCTAGGAGGGAAAAACCCTTGGGAGAACGGAAATGGAGATTTAGCGGAGATTAAGCGGTTCTGCCGGTGATCGTTGGTCAGGTATCAGCTGGGCATAACGTTGAAGGACAGCCAGTAGATCAGAGGTGTGCCGACTTTCACATCTACCGGGACTGGGTCTGTTTGTCTTGTCCTCGGGTCGAGGACGAGACAGGGAGAGAAAAACAAAATCGTATTAGCGTAGCGGCCGTTCATATGTATTGAAGTGTCACACAGTGATGTGGTTTAACTCAGCTTAGTTCCAGACAGACTAAATATTGCGGCATAATTATGTTATCCACAGTTGAGGATTTAGCAAATTGGGGGCCCAATGCGAGGGTATATATGGTAAATAAGGGTCACCTTCCGATCTTTAAGAGAAAATGAAACCTGACGACCCGTTTGACTAAGGCCTAAAGCCCCACTGTCGTCGTTAATGCAGGTTCAGTGGCAAACGGGTCTATATTGTATACCATTTATAGGACCAGGAGAAAACGCCAAAAACATCGCAACCCGACCATACGTGCTAACCCGTTTGACTAAGGCCGGAAGCCCCACTGTCGTCGTTAATGCAGGTTCAGTGGCAAACGGGTCTGTATGGCATACTATTCATAAGACTTACGATAGCGCCAAAATCGCAACCCGACCATACATACCAACCCGTTTGACTAAGGCTTGAGGCCCCACTGTCGTCGTTAATGCAGGTTCAGTGGCAAACGGGTCTGTATGGCATACTATTCACAAGACACACGAAAGCGCGAAAAACGCAACCCGACCATACATACCAACCCGTTTGACTAAGGCTGGAGGCCCCACTGTCGTCGTTAATGCAGGTTCAGTGGCAAACGGGTCTGTATGGCATACTATTCACAAGACACACGAAAGCGCGAAAAACGCAACCCGACCATACATACCAACCCGTTTGACTAAGGCTGGAGGCCCCACTGTCGTCGTTAATGCAGGTTCAGTGGCAAACGGGTCTGTATGGCATACTATTCATAAGACTTACGATAGCGCCAAAATCGCAACCCGACCATACGTGCCAACCCGTTTGACTAAGGCTGGAGGCCCCACTGTCGTCGTTAATGCAGGTTCAGTGGCAAACGGGTCTGTATGGCATACTATTCATAAGACTTACGATAGCGCCAAAATCGCAACCCGACCATACGTGCCAACCCGTTTGACTAAGGCTGGAGGCCCCACTGTCGTCGTTAATGCAGGTTCAGTGGCAAACGGGTATGTATGGCATACTATTCACAAGACACACGAAAGCGCGAAAAACGCAACCCGACCATACATACCAACCCGTTTGACTAAGGCTGGAGGCCCCACTGTCGTCGTTAATGCAGGTTCAGTGGCAAACGGGTCTGTATGGCATACTATTCACAAGACACACGAAAGCACCAAAATCGCAACCCGACCATACGTGCCAAACCGTTTGACTAAGGCCGGAAGCCCCACTGTCGTCGTTAATGCAGGTTCAGTGGCAAACGGTGGCAAACTATTTAATGCAATTCATTTTAAGTGTTCATGCAGAAAAGGTTTTTATTTATTTATTTGGTTGGTCTGTGTTATGACCGTGAGTGCTTTGTTCCGTGAAAATAACTATTGCGAGTTAAGAACCTTTACTAGACAAATTATGCGAATGCTTTGTTGAAGAGAAAAGTTTTAAGTCTAGATTTAAAATGATCGACTGTGTCTGATTCTCGGACATCGGTTGGTAAATCATTCCAGAGCTTAGGGGCTAAGTAGGAAAAGGATCTTCCACTTTTAGAAACTTTTGATAGTCTAGGGATAATCAATAGGCCAGAATTTTGCGACCGTAGTGTGCGTGATGGATTGTATTCTGATAGTAATTCTCTAAGATATGAGGGTGCTAAGCCATTTAAAGCTTTGTAGGTGATTAGTGGTATTAATTTCAGTATTACTTACATAAACATTTCCATAAATAATGCACTGTAATAAATGTGTTGTAGTTATGCAGCTGTTTGCCAGTAACTTACTGTAGATTTAAATTTATGTTATTTGCTGGAAACAGTTTGTTTAAAGTTAAATTAACATAAGTCTTTATCTTTTCAGAATAAAACTATACAATAAAGAAATCCTCAATAACCTTTATCTTTCAGATTTTGTTTCCCAGAATGCTTTGCATCATGCTATTATTTTAGTTTTATTCTTTAAAGATAAAGACTTTAAAATGTTTCATGTTCATTTAACTTTGAACAAACTGTTGCCAGTAAATAACATAAATTTAGATCTACAGTAAGTTACTGGCAAACAGCTGTCAGTAATACTGTCATTTCTAAATTTTTCAACAGTGTGCCTTAGGATAGTAATTGCTCCAGTACACTTTAAATCTGTCTAGTCTTTGAAATAAACCAGGTTATGATATTTTGTCTCTGTTGTGATCTTTTGCAAACTTGTAATTTCTTCTGACAGAAGACTTAATGGCTGTACTCTTTCAATCCAAAAGGTGCTTTAGCTCCATGTCTGTATAAGTTCCCTGAGCACAGTTTGGGTGGAGGATCTTGTGCATTGACCCATGGGTTCACCCCGCTGCCACAGGCTCTCCTCACTGATGAACCCACTCTGAGCGACATCAAGCAGGAACTGCGCAGGAAAAGCCGGCCACTGGAAGAGCCCCCGGATATGGATTCTCCTCAGATCCGTGAACTGGAGAAATTTGCTAATGACTTCAAACTAAGAAGGATCAAACTGGGTTTGTCTTTTCTGTTTATGATATTAAAAGACTGTTATATACAAAAACACCATTTAGCTGCTTTAGATGGATGCCCACAGGCCAAACACTGGCCAAACACAATTTGTCTTTTCAATGTTACAAAAACAAAACATGAAAGCACTTACAATATGTAAATCAATAGCTCCAGTATGATTGCCTGAATCCGACGCAACTTTGAGATGCAGGATTTTATTAGTGTGCCACGAAACAAAGTATTTTTAAAATACCATTACAAATGGTTGTAACTGTACTGTCAGAAAATATTATTTTTTAAATGGTCCCAAGTTGTCACTGGGACAGTGCCCTTTAAAAAAGCCAACCTGATCTCACGAATTTCTGTGTTATAGTCACGGAATATTTTACTAATTTATCTGTGTCATTTTCACGGATCTCCGCATTTACCTGTGTCTGTAATACGGACTGTCTTTTTCATGTCAGTTTCACGTATTGGTTACTCAATTGTTTTTCCTATTTTCTTACCATTGTCGCGTGGGTTGGGGTTAGAACACCTTTCTGTTACATAAAATTAAATCCTAACCCAAACCCAACTCTAACCTTAACGTCTTGCGACAATTGTTTAAATAAAATTGTAAAAAACAATAGTTAAAGTGACATCCTAACCCAAACCCCAAATTTAACCCCAAAAACACATGACAATGGTTTAAAAATAGGAAAAACAATTGAGTTACCAATACGTGAAACTGACACTGAAAAGAAAGTCTGTGGTACGGACATAGCAAAAATGCGGAGATCCGTGACAATGACACGGATAAATGAGCAAAATATTCTCTGACTATAACACCGAAATTCGTGAGATCATGTTGAAAAAAGCACTTTGTCAGGAAAAAAGTGTAGTACCTCGCTGGGATGGTTCTGTTTTGTACCTTTTTTATTAGATTACTGTACCTTAAAGACCTATTGTGTACCTTTAAAGGTACAGTTAAATGTTTTGTATCCCTAGTATTTAACTGGTACAAAATTGGTCCTTAAAGTTACACAATAGGTCCTTAAGCTGCCTTTTCACAGTACACGACATTCAGACACGACTGTCGGAGTTCGCCCTCTAGTGGCAGTCGTCATGAAATTTCAGTTTAATCGTAAATTTGTGCCAACATGGGAGAGAATCTCATTCTAGCGCAAGAGCCTTCAATCAACGAATATTCACTATAGTGGAATAAATAAATGAATACAAATAAATGAAACAATAAACAGCTATGCATATATGACAAAGACTGTTAATATTTTTGGAGAGAACATATTGAGACAAGATTAAAAATAATAATATTTAAATATAAAATTAATAATTTATTAAGTATCAGTAATAAATCATTTTTAAAGGATTTAAGTGTTACTGATAAAGTTGAACAAAAAGGATGAATAATTTTCACCTCACACACAGTTTTTGATTGGAATACACTGAAATACATCGGTGTATGGCATGCGGTGCAGTCGCACGAGTTCAAATGTTTTAATAGATCCACGCTCAAAACGGGTCTGAAAATTACGCATCAGCAAATGGTCGGCACCTACGGTACATTCACACTGGGCGTAAGCGCTGATGCTTCCCATTCAATTTTAATGGGTAACGTCATGCGTAGCCGAACTGAATTGTGGAACCGTCTGCGCTGTGTCACTGCCATTGCTCGAAGCAGAAATTGAAAATTTCTCAACTTTTCAAGCGGCAACATGTGCGTCAACCATTCAGATCGCCTAATGCAAATAACCTAGGCAGAGCCAGCCAATTACATTTATGGAAGACAAGAGCATGTGTAGCGGGCACTGTGATTGGCTGTTGGCCACGCGTCAGACAAGCCTTTCGTCAAGCCTTAACGTTTTTGTCCCGTGTTAATGTACCGTTATGCAGCCCCTTTACACTGCAAAAAATTACTTTCTTGCCTTGTTTTTTTGTCTTGTTTTAAGTACAAATATCTAAAAATTCTTATATCTAGATGCATTTTTTGATGAGAAAAATGACCTAAAAAATAACTATGGTTTTTGACAAAAAATATCCAATTTAAGTAAATTTGTGCATAAAACAAGCAAAAAAAAAAAAAAGGGGGTAAGCAAATTTTTCTTACATTTTTCTTGAATTAAATGTTTAAGAAAAAAGTTTAAGATTTTTTTGCTTACCCCATTGGCAGATTTTTTTTGCTTGTTTTAAGCACCAATTCAGTTAAATTTGACATTTCATGTCTTAAAACTAGACTTATTTTCTTAGGTTATTTTGCTTATCAAGAAAATGCATTTTGATTTAGATATTTGTACTTAAAACAAGACAAAAATACTAAGTAAGAAAGTAATTTTTTGCAGTGTAATGACTTGTTTGTTGTGTACAGTGGAAAGGCGGCTATCAGGTATAATACTATATCCCAAAAGGTACAACATTTCAATATGTTGCATATTAATAAATGTAAAATAAAATTGAGGGTACCACCACAATGACAGAAGAGGTACAGGTTTAAGCCTTTTTCTCTCGAACAGTGTACCTATACACATGGAAAACAGTATGTACCTCTCAGATATATAGTCAAGATAAATGTTTTGCTTGTAAATTTCTTATTTCTAACACTTAATTTGATGCCCAGGTTACACACAGACCAATGTGGGTGAGGCATTGGCGGCCGTTCACGGCTCAGAATTTAGCCAAACCACCATCTGCCGCTTTGAGAACTTGCAACTCAGTTTCAAAAATGCCTGCAAACTCAAATCCATCTTGGCCAAGTGGCTGGAGGAGGCTGAACAAGCTGGTGGTGAGTCAACAGCCATCAGATTCTTACTGTTATGTGTGATATTTTTTCTATGCGTTTTATACAGTGCCACTATTCTTGTGTCATAAATAATAAAATCACAAAAAACCCTTTCACTTTCTCAGCTCTTTTTAACGAAAAGATGGGCATGCATGAGCGTAAGCGAAAACGGAGAACAACCATCAGGTAAACAGGGAATTTAAACAATTAAAAAGGAAACTAAACCCATTATATCAGCATCTGCATCTAATTAATATCTAATGAATTCTCCGTTCTACAGTCTCGGGGCGAAGGAAGCCTTAGAAAGGAATTTTGTGGAGAAGAGTAAGCCTTCGTCTCAGGAGATCGTACGTTTGGCAGAGGGTCTGCACCTGGAGAAGGAGGTGGTCCGAGTGTGGTTCTGTAACCGCAGGCAGAGGGAGAAGAGAGTCAAAACCAGCTTAAACCACAGCTCATTTATGACTAAAGACACGGCAGCTTGTAGGCCCTGAAGATCAAATGATTTAATGTACAGGAGTATATGACGTGTGTATATACTGTTACTTTCTAAAAGGCTTTTTTTACATTTTTCGGTTGACAAAATTGCACAGAAACCCCTCATAGGAATTTAATTGGGTCCACATATGCCTTATTCGGTATACATCTATGTTGATTCCAAACCGATGCTGTGAGGGATGGACGTCCAAGCATGCGCTTCAAACCTATTATTTTGTATGAGGATGCTAGTCATTCAGCCATCAAAACACAGAAAATACATCGTTTTACAAATTTCAACAGGACAAAGAACCTCAGAAAACGTGAATCTAACAGTTTCTTAAAATTATTTATTTAAAATACATTTTAAAGTTTAATATATTGGCTAAGTGTGCAAATATTGTAAGAATAGGAGAGCACAGTATCTCCCCATACCTGCACTCTGAAGAAAATCTTTTTGTGATGTCATTTGTATAGATACAATTAATTTGATTAATATAATAAATTATTAATAGTGTTGTCGCACATGATTTGTCATATTATGACATGATCTCATTCATTTCGTAGCAAAGATGTGATTCAGATTATTACTGTATATATAATCGAACATCTATTCCCTGTATGTGGTGCATGCTAATTTACAGCATACAGCCCTGTTCACTTTTACTGAGGGAATACTGTATTTTATTACTCCTGACAGTGTTATAATGAGGTATACAAAGCCTCTTACCTGCACACGATCTCTCTCGGCAGAGACATACGGGTGATGATCTACAATATCATCTTCCTGCCGCCGTTGGGTTTGTCACAACATATCCCATAACACCTTTCTGTGGTCTAATAACACAATAAATACTGTATACTGAGGGATAATGCTGGCAGGATTTGACATTATGAGTATATATTACACACACATATATATGTGAATGCTGAGAAGACAAGAAAAAGATGGATTTGTCTGTATGTATTTTAGCACAGGCGTTGGGGGTTTGGAGGTCTTCGGTAGTGCTCGGAGCCGTTATACATCCATAGTTCATTAAATTAGTGTAAAATTAATGGACTCAATCACGGTTCACTTCGTTTAGGATAGGTCACTGTACAAACCCATTAAGACCTTATTTGAAAATCATGTTTGGTTATGAATAATGATGTCTAATTTAATGAAATGCGAAACTGTCTGAAGGCCATTTTAAGAATTATTGTACAAAGGGTTTCAAATTCCCTGACTTCACTGACTAAAAAGCTGACTTTCCATGACCCACAGTGAGGAAAATAAGTATTTGAACACCCTGCTATAAGATCTCTCACTTAGACATCATGGAGGGGTCTGAAATTGTCATCGTAGGGGCATGTCCACTGTGACAGACATAATCTAAAAAAATCCAGAAATCACAATGTATGATTTTTTTTTAACTAGTTGGTTGTATGACACAGCTGCAAATAAGTATTTGAACACCTGAAAAAGTCAATGTTTATATTTGGTACAATAGCCTTTGTTTGCAATTACAGAGGTCAAACGTTTCCTGTAGTTTTTCACCAGGTTTGCACACACTGGAGGAGGGACTTTGGCCCACTCCTCCACACAGATATTTTCTAGATCAGTCAGGTTTCTGGCCTGTCGCTGAGAAACACAGAGTTTGAGCTCCCTCCAAAGATTCTCTATTGGGTTTAGGTCTGGAGACTGGCTAGGCCACGCCGGAACCTTGATATGCTTCTTACAGAGCCACTCCTTGGTTATCCTGGCTGTGTGCTTTGGGTCATTGTCATGTTGGAAGACCCAACCTCGACCCATCTTCAATGCTCTAACTTAGGGAAGGAGGTTGTTCCCCAAAATCTTGCAATACATGGCCCCAGTCATCCTTTCCTTAATACGGTTCAGTCGCCCTGTCCCATGTGCAGAACAACAACCCCCAAGGCATGAAGCTACCACCCCCATGCTTCACAGTAGGGATGGTGTTCTTGGGAAAAAAAGTTATATTTTGGTCTCATCTGACCACATGAATTTCTCCCTTGACTCCTCTGGATCATCCAAATGGTCACTGGCAAACTTAAGACGGGCCTGGACATGTGCTGGTTTAAGCAGGGGAACCTTCCGTGCCATGGATGATTTTAAACCATGACGTCTTAGTGTGTTCCCCACCAAGGTCCAGCTCTTTTCAGGTCATTGACCAGCTCCTCCCGTGTAGTTCTGGGCTGATTTGTCACCTTTCTTAGGATCATTCAGACCCCACGAGGTGAGATCTTGCATGAAGCCCCAGTCCGAGGGAGATTGACAGTAATGTTTAACTTCTTCCATTTTCTAATGATTGCTCCAACAGTGGACCTGTTTTACCAAGCTGCTTGGCGATTTCCTTGTAGCCCTTTCCAGCCTTGAGAACAATTTTGTCTCTAGTGTCTTTGGACAGCTCTTTGGTCTTGGCCATGTTAGTAGTTGGATTCTTACTGATTGTATGGGGTGGACAGGTGTCTTTATGCAGCTAACGACCAGTTGTAAATGGAGTGAAGGTGGACATTTTAAAGGCAGACTAAGAGGTCTTTAAAGGTCAGATTTCTAGCTGATAGACAGATGTTCAAATACTTATTTTCCTCACTGTATATGTCTGGGTTGCGTGAGCCTGAATAATGTACAACGTGAAGTGAAATGAATAAATAGTGCCAATAAACAGCTGTTTAAATTGTAGTCAGCGGAGGCTTGGACCCGGAAATGGTATTCCTTACGTTACAAGTTAACAAGCGGATTACATTTTGATAAATGGAAACTAAAATTTAAAGCAACAAACAAAAATCCCTGATATTCAATGACTTGGACATGTCCATGACTTGCAATGTCTGGAAAAGACCTTTTAAAATTCCATAATATTCCAGAAATTCCATGACCCGTGGGAACCCTGTCTAATGATGCGTTCACACCAGACGCAGAACAGGCGGCAAGCGCGAGTGATTTACATGTTAAGTCAATGCAAAGATGTAAATTGTCATCCTGTGGCACGGTAGGTGAGAATGGCACGCATTGAGAATTGACGCATGATCCGCACAATTTGAAAAATCTGAACTTTGGTGGATTTTCGCACTGCGGTAACCAATTAGGAGCTTGCTCTAGCAGTGTCATGATTACAGGAAGCGAGCGGAGGAAGAAAAACAAAACAACAATGGAGGACAATCATCATCGCTATATGAGACATCTTCGTACTTTTACAGGAATTAAAAGGATCTTGTTTGCAAGAAAATGAGTGAGGTCGAACAATCCGCTCAATTTGATCTATATTAGTTAGGGATGTGCATCGATGCATCGCGTTCCCATTAAAAAGACCTGTCTAAAATTGATTCTGAATCGTAAGGCTCCAATTCAGTGTTTCATGCACAGCTTGTACATGTACTACGGCTCCGTGATCAGTAGGAAGTCCTTATCAATTTAAAATCAATACGAGTTTGACTTACATGCATTTAAAAAAGCAACACTCATCAAACACAATCATTTAAAATATTCTTTATTATCATGAAAATACCTCAAACAATCTGAAGAACAGCGATATAAATATGCCTCTAGATATTTCCTGGAATAGTGTTAGTAATGATTCTTCTTCTGTGGCACAAATGGAGTTTCTGCACGAAAGCGCCCTCTGGCTTTTGGATGTGGCGGCATTTCACCGTAATTCATTCAAATTCATTCATTGAGAAAACGCGCATTTGCCCGATTAATTGTCACAACCCTAAAATAAGTCCTTCCCATGACCCAAATTCACGCGTGATTGTCTTGAATGGCTAGAATTTAATGCGCAAATGAAGCAAGTAAACTCAAATGTTCAAGCATCCAACTACGCGCGAATAGCAAGTTTTTGCCGCCTCTTCCGCGTCTGGTGTGAACGCACAGTAACTGACTTCAGCATGGGACCTAAGGTTCCCATAATTTAGACGTTCAATATAGAACACCCTCAAATTTTTGGATGGTCTTTATATGGTTTAAACGTTTAATGCAGACACATATATTAAACAAGCTGTTTCACAAAGATGAAGATACTTTATTAATTAGAAAAACAAATCAAAGTTAAAACTGTACAATCATTTACAAGTAATTGGATAATTCGAGAGTTTAATCATTAAAACTTGAAACAAAAACAGTGTCCCAATGCTAACATGTTACATCATTAACATGGTTAGCACAGTTTACAATGAAAATTAAAGTGAGAAGACATTGTCAGATGTAACCCATATGATTATACAGTATATGCCATTAACAGTGCTTTCATTCATGCTGTATTAGCCACATTTCATAACCACAATATGATATTAAGTTTTGAACAGATTTGTAACAGTAATTGGGCTACATACAGTGCTTAACACATTTTTAGACCAAAAAATTGTACTGTAACTTTAATGCACTATGAGTCACTTTGGATCCCAGCAAAGCATCTATCAAATGCATGAATGTAAATATGATTCAAGTTCACCCATCAGGTACTGTAGCTGAACGGTCTCAGTGGTGTCAAGGTTGATAAGAGTTCATCACATTATCAACAAAGATTCTCATGCAAGATATTTTACCCGAGAGTAAATGTTTACTAAATCTCTCCGTAACAGAAAAGCTTACCTTACTTTCTAAAGTCATACACAACCTGAAACATAAATGTAAACATAATGAGCATCTTATGATTTCACACACATATTTGAGATCATCAGCCCTGTGACACATGAGAGGTCCATGCAGTACCATGTTGTTCACCTATATACATGAAAATCAGTGACTCTCAGTCTTATTCGGGAGCCACCCAGCATGCACTGCATTTCGTTTGTCTCCTTCACCAGACCCAATGCAGCGCTTGCAATCTCCTAATAAGCTGATAAGAGAGACATCTAAAATGTTTAGTGCTAAGGAGTGGCAAAGATTAAGGACAGGCATAGAAAATAGCACCTGTTAAATTAAAGGTAAAGTGTGCAATTTCTCCAAACAGATGCTGTATAAACAAACAGCTTGGTGTGAATGTGGTGGACAGAAATCACACATTTCATTCCTCTTAAGCTTACAATAATTGTGGTGTTTTAAAATGTGAAGACACGTATGACAGTATGAGAGCAGATTTTGCCATGAAGACTTTATTTTGAATCTGCTCTATACTGTATATCAGACCATTATATCCAACTTCAAATCAGTTACGCATGTGTTTCTTTAGGAGCAGATGCCAAAAAACATTTTATCCTTCATTTATTACTTGGCGTCCCCATAACCTCCCTGTTCCCACTGTATACACTCAGTCCTTTAGTGACAGTGGGTGCACAGGTGCGGTTAATGAAGATATTTAGTCCACACCCAAAGCCTTTAGCTGTCTCTCGATCTCTGCGTCTGAGATGGTGGCAGCTTTAGACTTTGCCGGGGAAGCGCCTGGGAGGCCTTTTCCTGCAGCCGGGGCTCTTACCATCTGCAAAAGCAACAATTAGAGGCATTTATTAAAGCACTAAAACTTTGCATTTCACAGCTCACCCGGTGTTAATACTCAATTAGCATAAACCTTGTGGTTCAGTTGTTACATTGAGGGATGTATTGGGAGAATATGTTTATAGCCCCTCCCAAACAAAACGCAAACACTTTATTTGGGGAAAAACAGGACAAAGAAACTGTGCTTTATGGTAATATCAGTATTACATTTTGGCCTAGGGAAATACACATCTGGTGCATGGACACAATGATTCTGCATCTCATGAATGTAAAAAAACTGCCTACAGTAATCGCAAGCGCAGCTAGAGTCCACACATCTGCTATTAGCAGCCTTCGGGCTGTCAGTATCAGATGCATTTTTATCACTTTTTTATTGTTTTGTGTGGTACAACTTTTTGTGCAACACTGATCACACTTAGTCTTTTAGTCGAAACCTTGCTATTATGTAGAGTTCTGGTCAAAATGAGTAAGATTATTGTAATAAAAACAACACTGAAACACAACTGATTGGTCTTATTTTAATGTATCCACATGTAGCTTGTGTTAATAACATGATACAATTTGTTTGGTTATCCTGGCTGGATTTAAACAACAGTTGCATCTAATTCAAAAGTGAAAGTAAAATGCACACGTCTGTATGTGCATTTATAAGCCCCTCCCACCCGGTGAAACCGGTATCGTCACGCGTTGATAAACCGGTGGGAAAATTCTGTCACCGCAACAACCCTAAGTTGGTATCACGCTGATATATGTTCAAGTGTTCATTTTTGTGATAAGTTTCATTTTAGCTAGTAATTTTATGCTATAGAAACGGGGCGTGTCCATATGATTGGCGTGGTTGAATTGGTCGCCCGTGGAAAAACTGACGTTTTTACGCAACATGGCGGCGACCATGGTCGGACATTTTTTGCTTCAATTCATTACAATGGAGGGAGGCGAATTCGCGTCGTCCATCTTTTTCAAAAAACACATTATTTTTGTTGGTCCTCTATGCCTTGCCTGAAATGCGTTGACTTTTATGCTGCGTTCACACCAAACGCGAATAGTGCATCTGTCAACGCGAATTGACGTAAGAATGATGCGAATTGAGTGTTGCTGCAGAAAACGCGTTGAAAGAAGTAAAAATATCTGAACTTTGGCGAAAAAACGCGCCACGTTAACCATTCAGGAGTTTGCTCTAGTAGTGACATGATTACAGAAAGCGAGCGGAGTCACAGAAGCATCTCCCATGACTAGAATTTCACGCGCGAATGAAGGGAGTAAACTCAAAATGTTCAACCGTCCAACTATGTTTTTGCCGCCTCTACCGCGTTTTTGGTGTGAATCCAGCATTACAAAGCTCATCATTCTGAAATCGCGGTGTGCTCTGATTGGCCAACTATCCAGTGCTTTGTGATTGGCCTAATGTCTCAAGTATGTGACAAAGATGTTACACCCCTTAACAAAACACAGCATCTCAATGACATGGGGGAGGCAGCAACAATACTACAGTGAGAAAAAAGTTACGCCTTCTTTCTTTGCGTATACATTTGGGCGGTAGTGTGCGAATCTTCCAACAAAGAGAGGTAGATAAATGGGGGTTTGTACGAATGAGGCGTTTTAGGAAGTCATGGATGAGCCTTCAATTTTAGAAAGTATATCTCTTTGGGTTTGAGACTTTAATATTTGCGACTTTACAGATCTTTTATATGCACAAACAACTTTTAACACCTTTAAAGACAAAGGAAAACATGACACGGCATCATGTGACCCATTTAAAGCTGAGAGTTGAAATTTCAAAATATTTAACACAAATAACCACTTAAAATGTGCACAAAAGTGATTGAAAAACCTAAAGAGAGATGTTAAAAGTTGACTCACTTTTCCAGAGATCTCGATACCGATTTCATCGAGCACCTGGTTCACAATGTCCTGGGATTCTTCTTCATCGCCAGATTCATCAAAAATCTCATCTAGCGTATCGTTAACTAAGGGAGAAAACTGTTTAAATGGGTATTTGTTGACATACAGTAATAAGCTCTTTTCTAGACTCAGAAAAGTCATACTTACTCAGATCTTCTGTCATTCCCATTTTTAAGTTTTCTTTCTGAAAGTCCTGCATGGTTTGTAGCGTCTTCTTGGGATCCATTCGTTTATTGACGGCCTGCATTGTCTGAGAGACAGAAAGAGATTAATTCATTCATCAGATACCAGAGGAGAAACGCTACAGTATATTCTCACGGTGCACAAAAAAGTGATAAAATAACACAAGCCCTGACAAAAATCCACCACGGACCAATACGTTCTGAATGCAGCTCAACATAAATCTCTACATTGTACAGTAAGTGGATAACACAGAACATAAAAATAGGTCAAGTTGAGAGAAGCCCATTTTACTGTTCCTCTGGGTTTCTCTACACTATTGCAGATTATACACAACAGGAAGAGTCCTATTAGATGAGAGAGAATTATTTACATCATCACCCCAGTATCATCTCATATCTAATCTATAATGTAACATCATACTATCATACTAATATGAATATGATCCTATAATTAAATACAAATCCCAGAATGACATATCACATAAAATTGCATGCCTGCAGTGGTTGCTACAGATATGCATTAGAGGTGTGAAGTTGTATATTTAATTATTTTTGTGATACAAATGTCTCAGGAGTGTATAAAGTAAAGTTTAAAGTAGGTAACAATGCCACCCCTGGTTTCACAAATATGTTTTATTAAATAAGTTTAATATTATGTTAATCTCATGCAACAATAATGATTTACATAAAAGAAAACATATATAAAAAAACTTTTTTGTCCCAATTTTTCATTAGCCGAACTTTTTCTATGTACACAAAAAGCCTATTTCTAGCCTATTTTTCTCAAATATTGTTCACAAATCTGTCTAAATCTGTGTTACTGAGCAATTCTCCTTTGCGGAGATAATCCATCCACCTTACAGGTGTGGCATAACAAGATGCTGATTAGACAACATGATTATTGCACAGGTGTGCCTTAGGCTGGCCACAATAATAGGCCACTTTAATATCTGCAGTTTTACTATATTGAAAGGTCCAAAACCATATGCCTATAAGTAGATAATAAAAACAAAGTGTTGCGTTTATAATTCTGTTCAGTGTACTTTTCATTTACAGTGTTTTATCATTAGATTTACACAAAAATCAGATACGTGACCCACGGTGATATGGATTGATTGATTGATACATTTATGCAACTATTTGAAAATCTTGAATCTTAAGATACAAACAAAATATTGCGAACTTCCAGTCTTTAACACATATTACAAATTGTAAGTGCGTGTTTTATATATTTACAAGAGGAAATGTATAAAATCTCTTTATGGAACATGAGCTTTACTTATGCTTATGATTTTTGGCATAATAAATTTGATATTTTCCCAGACAGGGCTTAAGCCTAGTCTTAGACTAACTTAAATGTTAGCGTTGTCTTGATCGAAAACAACTTTCTCTTACATATCTTAAAATATATTAGTGCGAGTGTTGTGTCTCAAGATGCACACCATAGTGTTTATTTATTAATTACGCTTTTAAAAATGACTTGAATATCCTAATTTAACTAAGGCCTTGTCCTGGTTTAAGCTAATCCTTGTCTGGGAAACCACCCCATAATGTTTTGTTGGCTATTGCTACAAATATTCCTGTGCTACTTACTGTATGACTGGTTTTGTGGGCCAGGGTCACATATTACAATTTATTAAATTAATTAAAAAGCCCCAAAGGAGAATGATACTGTATGGCTCATATTTCAAATGTTAATGAGTGTTAATGAGAACATTGTGTATCGACACAAAGACAAGCTAATGGTCTTTTTATTAATGTAGAGCAAAAGTTAAAAAAGTGGGTCACAATAGTTCTGCTAACCGAAGAAGTTACCCGACATCCTGCTAATTAAAGTCTGTTTAAGCATTCTTTTGAAGTACTGTGCTACATAAGCACTTCCCAGCATAACACCAGACTACATGTGAATAATACAGAGACATTGTTGGAGGGGACAACGGGGAACGTTGTCTGGGTCTCACTTTAGTAGGACTCACTGAAGGGGGGTCCACAAAAATCCTTTAATAACATAGTAGCACAAGTCAGGCAGATACATAGGGAGGTTTTGGAGGTCTTACCTTCGCTGTATTAGACATGGCTCCAGCCATCTTCATCTGAGAATTCATCACTTTGGTTTGTGTGGACATGGAGGTGACCTTCGAGCTCACTGCGTAGGTTCGATTCTTCTGTTTTCTAAGCTGTACGAGTTGCTTGGCTAATATCTTACAGGCTTCTCTGTTCCCAGATTTGGCCATTTTCTTGATTTCCATTTCCTGTTAAAAACATTTAAACATGGCATTTTGGTTTTATGGGAATAGATGGGAGCATCTAGACTTATTGTAAAAGAAACTAGATATTTGAGTTCTTGGTCAAACCACACATCGCTAAGAAAAACTTCATGTTTAGGCCCTAAGATTTGATGCTCTTTAGATTAGTAAATGTCTGATCGATTATATGCCCTGAACTAACTCTGTAAGGGCACACTTACATTATTACTAACCAGTGTGCCCGAGCATAATTGTCCCCAACTCACACTGTACTTTATTGATCTGTGTCCAAGCATGCTTTCTTCATTAGAATGCAATTGTTTCGAAGCAAACTCAACACGGGGAAAAAAAAGGTTGGTATGATAAAACGGTAGAAATTAGTCAACTGGTAGAGATTTTGGATCTTCTCTATCGAGGTTACGCGCCCACGTCACATTGCTGTGCACGTGTTCCCGAAAACATACTTTTTGTACACGTATTGAAGCACCACAGTTTTAAAACAAGTGAGTCTAATGGCGCTTTTCCATTGCATAGTACCCCACGGTTTAGTTTAGTTTGGGTCGGGTCAGCTCACCTCACTTTGGCGTGGTTAGCTTTTCCATCGAGTTTAGTATCACTTCGCAGTGGGAGGGATTACAGACGTGTTGTTATATTTGCGCTGCATACTGCTATGACGTCATACAAGTGAGAGCGTCCTTGTACAGTCCCATTCATTTATTTATTTATCTATCAGTCCGCCACAAAATTAAAATTGGCCACCACAAATAGATGTTGGCACATCGTGTTTATCACTAACGTTACCTCTATCTCTCTTGACAGTTTCGGTTTAAACACCCGTGGCGTCAGTCGGTGGCGCTCCGCTGAGCCTCATTGAAGTTGCATTTAAGCATATATAATGCTGACGTGCTCGTTGCAAATGTTCCGACACAAACTGCAAGTTTGGAAAAAAACGTTATGGAGTCCCTGATTCTCAACCTACCTGTGGATGTTTTTCATCGCTAAAAGGGAGTTTGGGAACTTACAGCAGAACACAGATGACAACATTTTTCCTCGAGACAGCGCAAGCTAGCACTAAAGGTAAAGCTAATATTTACATTATAGCCATGACGCTTAGTGACAATTGACCAGTCAGTGACCTACTGTGTTTTCGCGTCACGTTTGGTATCAGCTCGGGTCGCTTGGAACCCCAACCGAGGTGGTACGAAAAAAAGTATTGGGAACTACGTACTGCACCCAATGGAAAAGCTCCCAAAAGTAAGCTGACCCGACCCAAACTAAACCAAACCGTGGGGTACTATGCAATGGAAAAGCGCCATAAGCCATTGAAACACAAACAACAGTGCTAAATGTGCGCAGTTTCTGTATGAGAGGACTGCTCAAGCCGCGCTTCCACTGCTCATAAAGCATTTTTGCCGCTTTATTGGCATTAAATACCCATATGCGTCACAAAAAGTATCCTCATAAACATGACGATTTTAGGTCTTAAGAGAAAGTAAACAGTTGTAAAAGCAAACGCATGTGTAAAAGTATACTGGGTCCAGAGTGTCTTTGGTCTTAAAGGGGAAGTTACCTAAATTATCCTTATTTCATCACTGATTGTTTATCTTCAGTGAGCTTGAGTTTTGTTTGTTTTGGTGTCTTTTTTTTGCTTATTTTTTGTAAGTTTTAATTTTTTCAGGCTTTTTTAAGAATTACATAAATTATATGGCACTAAAGATTTTATTAACATAAAAACCTTATTAAAAGAAAAGGAAAACGCTACCGTGATACGTATCGTTATCATGATATAAAATTAATCCTATCATGATATTAGATTTTGGTCATATCGCCCACCCCTACTGGAGCCCATCGTGATGTTAAGTTTGGGGCTTCTATTCGGAGTTGTTTGAGACGAAATGACACGCAGCCTTCTCACTATGTCAATCATATTGCTTAGTCGATCAAGTAACCGTGCTAACTTTCACAGAGATTGTTCAAAACAATCGCATCCTAATGATGAAAGCGTGCCCGGGCTTGGACCGATAAAAGTACATTGTGCGTGCATCTGGGGGAGTATGGAGGGGGGACAATGGCATTGGGGCATGGTTTGGTTTGGATAAGATGAGTGCGCTCTTAGACGTTCTGCCGTCAATCTGAAGATCTGAGTTAAGACGGGGCAGTTGAATGCTTTATTCTTAGAAATGTTCCACAAGTATGCATTATTTTTCGATATAGCACACCTGATCTGTATAACCACCAGAGCAATGTATGTGGAAACCGTGGTATAAGCCAAACAATTGACTTTGGTCCCTTGAAATTTTTGAAAATAATGCTTCTCATAGTCCAACCAACATTTTTTTCAAATAATTCAAAGGCCTGTAGTCAATTTTTCCTCACATATTTACAGTATATATATGTAAAGAATAACTGACAATGGGCTGTTGAATTATTCGAAAATAAAAACATAAACTGTTTGAACAACAGAAAATGGCAAAAGGGGTGAATGGAGGTTTTCTTATATTATGTTGTAAACAGTCATCATGCCTCTAGTGCTGAATAAATACACATTTTACATTTAAGAGAGCGTTATTACACTACTGTTATAATAATGATACTAAACTCAGCAGATCCCATGATCTCATGTGTGCTTTTAATATCAGTCTCTCAGGTAAACTCTTGCTGATCAGCTAAACAGGGACATCAGCCAAAACAGACTCGCATTAGGGCAGGTGCAGCACTACACCTCACATGATGCCTGCTAAGCAAATGTAAGCAGTTCACCTCAGATGCACTGATGTGCACACACGCGCACACACACACGCACACACACACACACGCGCACACGCACACAGCTCCGTCTTATTTTACCATACAACTGCTGCTCTCATTCTCAGGATACTGTGTTAATGTTTGTCTGTCGTAAACAAAACATGACTGGAATATGCTTTTTTACTGTTAAACCATAATAAAAATGATGTGCCATGATTATAAATATTCATGTGGGGAGAGTCGGGTGAGATGAAGCGGTAGACTCAGCCCTATTAGGGAAGTTTTATAGTCACGTCAGCCACAGGGCAGCACTTTAGATTGGAAAACTAGAATAAAACTGACAGACTGGTGTGCTTAAAAAAACAGATATCATCAGAAACATAGTGCAACGCAGGCTTTGTTGTAGCTCCATATACTGTAGACTACAAGAATGACCCACTATAGATGATTAATAATTTGTCATTTGCACATATGAACTTGGCATGTGAAAATGCCAGTTTGTTGCTTAGACATTCTGCCTAACATTTGCCTTTGTGTTTTACATAATAACCCTTATGAAAATTAACCAGGGTTTTACTACATTTTGCCAGTGATCTATACACCAAAATTTTAAATTTCGTAAGAGTTAAAACATAATACAATCATAAAACCTTTTTTAATATGCATTTATTTGGAGAAAAGGTTAAAAAACATCAGACTATATAAATATTGTGTGCGTATTCGGAGAAGCAGCCCCAACAGACATATTGTCGCGACCTCTAATATATGTAATTTAAAGAAAATATATTTTTTAAATATTATAATGAAGACGAACAAAAATGAAACCCCTCTTGGGATGCAATTATGCACATGTTTCTGGTTACACTGTATTTTAAATGAATAAAAATAGGTTAAAGGACCAGTGTGCAGATTTTTAGCGGCAAGTGGTGAGACGACTCAGTCCACAGCTTACACCTCCCTTTTGAAACGCAATGAGAAGCTACGGTAGCCGCGATGTCATCTTCTGAGACAACGTAGTGACAAAAAAATAGTAAAGTTAATTTAGGGCTATGGCGGCCTCGAAATAGCAAATTCCATGTAAGAGGACCCGCAGTGTATGTAGATAAACACGGCTCATTCCAAGGTAATAAAAAATACAATTCATTTTGTAAGGTCTTTATACACCACTGATAATATAGTTGAGAATGATTAAAACTAAATGAATTGATAAAATTGATCAGAGTTTGATGCATTAAAAAGCAATCACAGCAGGACGGCCTTGAATGAACCTGATGTTCCTCGAAAGCAGAAGGAGGATGTTGGGATTTTAAGTAAGTCAACAGATATGCAGCTCCACTTACCATTTGCCGCTCCTGTCTCTCCAGGGCAGCTCTGTCTCTGGTGATTTGTCTCTGGGTGCCTCTCAGCTCTTTGGCCTGCTCTTTAATGACATCTGTGACAGAGAAGGGTTGAGGAGGAACATGCAATAAAACCGTCTGGAAAATCCTTGTGCAGTTCATTGAACTGAAACTATGAGTTTTTTCTACTCTATTCTAACTTTCTCCCTCCTCCCCCTCCTGTGTGTCTCTTATTCAACCGCAAAATCAAAAAGAAATGCAAAAATATCCCTCACATACACTGAAAGTTATAGGATGTTTCTTTGGTGCTAGTCTTTGCAAAACTTCCCACCCCAATGTTGGAGGGTTTGACAAGGCGCTCTGAATGTTACTGTATAGCACATTACTCTTTTAAAAAAAAAGATGTTTCTTTGTATTTACACTGCAGGAAAATTTGTCAAAAGTTGTCACTGGGGTAATACCCTTAGAAAGGTCCTCATATATATCATTTAGGTACAGATACGTATACATTTGGTAACAATATGTACCTCTGAGATACTTATATAAACTATTTAGATGAAAAAGGCATTTTGAAGGCGTACTGCCCCAGTGACGGCAATTTTTTCCGACAGTGCAAGTAGGCATTGCTATATAGACCCTTTTACTGTTTGTACACAATGATGACGTGGCAGCGTATGCGCGCGCATTTAGGCAACGGAAGTATCGTAAGAATCAGCAGTGAAGCAACACAAACGGTAAGTTATTTAAAAAAAATTGACTTTATCAACATTTTCAACACAGCTACCAGATCCGTGTACTATAGTGGAGTGGATAGAAGACGTTAGCAGATGGCCAAAAATAAAGTTGCCAGATACATATATACGTATATTAGTATATTATATTTGAGCAACCAAACGCAACAACCAGACAATTTGATGCTGGGAAACCGTTTTAATAAACGTTCTGAGTTGCTACCACTGTATAACCAATGGGGAATAACACTTCTTCCGTTGCCCAAATGCGCGCGCAGGCTATTTGATCACGTGAGCTGTAAAAGGGTCTATTTGTCTTTGGCCTGTTGTTACAGACAGTACACTGTTCTGGACCCAAGTATTAAAAAAAAAATCCCACTTGAAGTTCACATTTGACTCATCATCCAATGTAAAGCTTCATCACTTGTCAGATGTCAATCCAACATTTTATACATGTAATAGCATGGCTCTTCAACAAATATTAGTTACTATTAATTATAGATGTGTTTTTTGCAGCCCATTTTCATTATTTGAGTATAAATAGCAGCCAGTGGGGAAAACAACATATGCAACACATATGTCAAATTCCAATTTTGCATGCATATGATACGTCAGTCCTTCCCGTTTACTTAATACAGTTCATCTTTTAGTTTCATTTTATGTATTGATTTTTAATTTTTTCAGTTTTTTTTACCATTGAGCTTGGGTTTGAGGTAAGAACAACTTTTGGTTTTATGACATCCTATCCCAAACCCCAATTTCAACTCCAAGCGTCCATGGTTTAAAATACACCAAAAACATGGAGTAACCTGTATATTACCTCATTTCCCAGCCCTTTTTTGAAAAGTTTCTGCCAGCATTTTTTTGTGACTTCCACAAAAGTTTCGCAAAATGCCTTTCAGGAAAATTTTCTTCTAAAAATATATAAACATACAAATTTATCAAATGAAAGAACAGACCCGCTGCTTTCAAACAAACAATAAACAAACAAACAAAACGGGGTAAAAATGTTTCATCATATCTTTATTTTTTCTCTATGTTTTATTTTTTTAATACAAAATTTTGAGCAAAAAGCTGAAATAATTTTTTTGTGAATAAATTTTGTTATCAAAACATACATGGATTGTAAAATTAACAAATAATTTTTCGCTTCAGTTTTTAGAAAATAGCGGTGTTACAGATTACCATAAAACTAATCAGAAACACTTTTTTTCATGCAAATGTTTTCTCTTAATTGACGAGATAACGCGCCAATGGCGGGGAAAGAGTTAAATGACATCCTTAAGGAAATCCCAAATCTAACCCCAAACCCAAGCGACAATGGTTTAAAAAACAGAAAAAAGAGAAACCAATAAATAAAATGACACCAAACGACTGGCGTATCATATGCACGCAAAACTGGAATTTGGCTTATGTATTGCACAACTGTTCACACAGAGTATAAGCACTTCATGGGTTGGAATTTTGAGGAGTTTTTAGGGATGTAGAATGCAACAAATACCCCCAAGTCTCTCAACATATGCTGAATATTGTCTATGACTACAATGAGAAACCTCAATATAGCACTTTAAAAGTGCCACATCTTAAAATAAAAACAACACAGCATGATCCTATAATTTTTTAACTGCATTATGGGTACGAGTACTGGATTGCTCGAACGTGGCATTGATGATCGATCACGAAAATGATGATCATGTGGATTTATTTTGTGGTTATGGCGGCATTTAGATGTCTGGTTAGCATTACAAGCGCCTGTGGCAGCAAAGACGTTGTGTTGTGCAGGTTTGACGTTGTGTTGAGCTAGGCAGACCGGCGTATGACATCACACACGTTACCATGCATGATTCAAAAACAAACAGATAAAGTGTGCGCACCCGTGCCGCGGCAACCCGCCGATCCGCGCAATGCTGTGAAGCCGAACACACCTCACATCACTGAGGTCATATGGTTTAAGGATGCCGTGATTGGGATTCACTTCGGAACGACGAAAATACAGCCAGTCAGATGCAAAATGTACAGCACCGTAACAAGTTCCCTCATATCATCTTATATTTAAACATCAAATGTCAAGAGATACCAGAGAGCCATACAAGTATTACATCTTGACTGAGAACAGGTGAGGGGATGACACGACACAGCTTGCTAATCGCTAAAATGATAGCAAAAAGTGCATAATGTTAATGAGGTTAAACTTTCTCTCCAGTACTTAACTTAGTTTAAGTCTTGCATTTTGTGCAGATGTTTGCACGTTGTATAATACATTTATGTTGTATAGACGGTTTCAGCAGTAACAACATAAACAAGCGGCTGTCGTGGTCCGCACGTAACTTCCGGTAAACTCCGCTAAGAATAAATAACAACAAAGATCTTTAAACGTAGTTTATTTACATAACAAGAAAAAAATAAACACATAGTTACCTAGGAAACCAAAACATTTGTTATTTTCGACAAGGCATTTGTTCAAGAGATCAGTTTAGCAACTAGTCAGACCATTAAAAAAAACGAAACCGGAAGTAAATTTTGGATACAAACGCGTATCGCGTCACCGCACGTGCGTCCGATGAAACCGTCTATATAAGGCTTAATATTAGAGTACGTCACATAGAAAGTTTTGTGTCAGTTTGTGTTTAAAACATTTAATTCATTATTAATCTAGTATGTGTTCATATTTCTGTCATAGTTTCTTCAAAATTAAGTTTTATTTGAGTGTTTTGAATACAAATATTTTCATTTTCATCATGACGTATACGCTCCACCCCTTTGATTGCCCTGCCCCCAGTTAATCGAGTACTCGTTCTCCAGACCTATGGATTAATCAAAATGAAAAAAATGACATAAATGCACATCCTTAATCTCTGCTCTATGGTGTTTGATTCTACAGGCATTGCATGGCAGTAAACCAGAGCTCCTAAGTGCCGTCAGAGTATTTTCTTGAGAAACAACAATGAACAGAAAACATTTGTCAGAAGTAAAATTCAACCACATTACCGTCCTTCAGCTTGTCAAGTGCAAGGAAAGTAAATAAATTATTTTATCATTCTCTCCATTACTTAAATTGGGTTATGCCTGAAAATGTGTGCTGTTTGCAAGTTTAAAATATCCTAGTCCACATGGCTTTAGATATATGAGCAATATTTTTGTGCCTATTTTGGCATGATTGACAGCCAAATCTGTTATTCTCCATTTTAAGGACAAAACTCAATTAGGGACCAGAAGAGATTGTTTGAAATCAGTCCTGCATATTCAAAGACACTTCAAAATCAGATTCAAAAGTCCCTTTTGTTACTGAATATTGGCTTTTAAGATTGGGGAGAAAAAATAGTTTGGGGCCAAGACCTACAAGATCAAGCACATCTCATTTCTTGCAAGTGGCAGGCAAAACATTAGCACTCATAACCTTTTTCCTCACACACACCCTTTTCTCCAAGGATGCCCGCATGTGAAGGCAAAGACAGTGCCTATAGGGAAGTTACGCTCCTCTACACAGCAATCAGTCCATCCTGTGCCCTCATGAATGCCAATCATTGTGAGGTCATTCAATTTTATAGTTTCGTCAAAGTAAAAATAGTGAAAATAGTATTTTATTAATGATTAAATAAATGAATTATATTTTCGATATTTTTCCTATATTAAAACATAAATAATTTTAGAAGAAAATAAACGAGTTTATTTAAAATAAATGAATGAAAGGAATTGATAATGATTGTAGACACACTTCTTCGATAAAAAAACCTCTTTCTCTCAACAGTTATACTCTCGGATTTGTGAAAACTTGTAACTCGGTATAAGCACCTCTTGTATTATTGACTCCCTATGACAAATCGCTTAATTGTTTACTTATATTTGTAAGTCACTTTGGATAAAAGCATCTGCTAAATGTAAATTAATACAAATAATGAAAAGAATGTGTAAATGAGTCAAATAAAAGTTAATAAAATAAAATGACAAATAATTAGAAAATTAAGAAAAAATATGAGCCATAATAAGTTAGTAAATTAATAATAAAATTTGCCAATGTACATATACGGTAATATTAAAGTTAAAACAAGTTAATTATTGTTGTACAAAAGGGAACAAATAGAAAAAATGAGCTAAGAAAATGTCCAAAAAGTCACAATAAGTTTTCTGAATAGTTTATACATAATTATTGCCCATCTCTTAACACTGATAAGAGAGTTTGCGTAGACACGTCTACGTAAAAGATGACGTGTTTGAAAACGTCTTATTGAGGGAGGGTTATCGTCCACAAAACTCGATGAGCTAAACCAACTCTGCCATCTGAGCGGATACTTTGGCATGTCGACTCTTTGCTCACCTTGGCATCAGATGACATCAAGAGGACAAAGGATTAGAAATAATGAAAATTCAACTTAACACAAGCAAACACATTACAAAGTAAGTGAAGATTATGAATAATTAAAATCATTTTGTCTTGACTTTCAGCCTTATTCCTTCTTATTTTGCTGATAATCATTAGCATTTATTATCATGGGTCTGTAGTTGTCCTATAATCCTATAATATCAGATTATGGTAAATTAGCATTATAAAACTGCAGTAGTATTCAATTTTCTGACAACAGCATGAGTTACGAATGAGGCTTTTTATTGTTGATCATTGTTCATGTCGGTCCACTGCATAGGTTTAAATGTGTTTGAATGATACCATAGTCAATTGGTTTGTTTTTAACACACATAGCTGTATTACTTGCTCATTCCTAATCAGTGTCACCGTTATGGTCAAGTACAGTGTGAATTAATAATTTGTCTTAGCGTACAAGCTTTAGCAATGACAGTATAATCTGTCTAACATGACATATTTTCTTATCTCAAAGTGATCTGCACACTAGACATGTGTTTGGTTTATATGCTGAGCTGCGAATGTTAAACGACATAAATAATGCATATAAATTTGGCTTCATTAAGAATGTGGTTCCAAAAATTGGTAGTAATTTAAAGGACCTGTACATCATTTAAACTGAGCTGTATTACGATACCTTTTGTTCTCAGCAGAGCTGCTTTAAAACTTAATCCAATTCACTTTTATTTATATAGTACAAAAAAAAAAACAACAACAAAAGCATAGCAGTTTTTAAATATAGTTTAGAGTGGAGTATGACATTATACATTGTAGTTATTCAAATTTATTTCTTTATTTGAATAATGTCATAACTCAATTTCAAACTATATTATGAACATAGTCTAAGATGGAGTAAATATGAGGTATTACATTTTGTGACTAATGCAATAATTAATATTTAAATTACAAACTAGATCTTTAAATCTGAGTACACGAGGGTATTCAAAAGCTTTTTTGACTTTGTTACATTATTTGTAAAATATTCAACAAATAAATGTTTTCATGTTACATTTTAAAGATGGTATGTGGACCACCTTATCATATACTGTATATATATCCATATTAATTGGTTATAAATAAAGGTGGCTTGACTTTAGTTACCAAAATAATGTTGTTTGACAGTTTTGGTACACTTGCATTGAAAACACATAAACAGAAATAGATGGGACCGACACCGACCCAAACTGAACCACAAGCAAATACATTAAAGATAGGTTTCATTTTTATATTTTTACCGTTCATTTATACTTACTCACAACTTAATGCAAACCTTTATGTACATTATAAACGACGTTAACGCATACGCTCACAGTACTTCACATGCTTGGGTATTTAGACAGAAAAACTGGTGTAACAGGCTGGTTTTTCAAAAAATGCAGGTGCAAATAGTAGTTAAACAGGTGTAGGCTATATGAGAAATCTGATCGTGATGAAGTAATATAACAAAACAAAAGTGACTTACCGTCGGCCGTCTTCTTTTTAAACAGAGATGCCATCATGATTTTACTTGGATTTTGTTTAACTGTCTAATATACAACTGATTTATCTGAACAACACTACCTAACGGCTACAGACTATCGATCTACTCAAAGGTTGAGATTTCCTTGTTTGTAAGCCTTCCTGACTTTTCAGCACATGATCCCATTGAGTCATGCAGCGTGTGACGTCACCAGCCGGCGTGTTTATGATGCAGTTCTTTTCGCGTCCCTTGGGGGGCAGTGTCTCACTCTTTCATTCTCAGACATTGTCACCATCACAAAGAAGTCTCTTGCACGTAATAAATGAACAAGACTTTAGGTACTTCTCTAGTTACATGGTTTAGGTAACATTGCTTATTCCACCACCAAAGTTTATTTTTGTTTCTCTCCATGATTGTGTTTGGTTATACTATTGTCTGTACTGTACAATTCATTCAACAATAAAAACAGACAATGCATATAATTCATATTATGATAATATAATATGTTATGCTTTTAAATGATGTGCTATAATAAAATGTTAAATGTTAAACTAATAATGAGGGTTTTTTTTAAACAAGATTATTATATTTCAAAGCTATTTAAACTGACCCAGCAAGAGAAAAATAATGATTTTAAAAAGGGGAAAATCTTGATTTTTCACACAATTTTACTCTATATCAAAACAAAACCAAAATTTTCCCACCAAAAAAGCATAGGATAGCACATTATATATTATACATTGTCCTGTAATATAACCAAACCCCTCGCATGCATCACGCCCGTGGAATTTAATGCAGGTTAGATGCCAACTCATTGTCTGTGGTAATTTTAACATTCTTATCAATTTTACGCTCCATCCACTTGAACAATTTGTGTCTGAGTTCCTTGTGGGTGTAATTCTCATCATATGGTAAAGTGGAGCAGGCAAACACAGTGAGGGCAGGAGATTACTGCCCTACAGCAAAGAAACTGAGCCAGCCAGACAGGAGGAGCAGGATGGGTGACATTGGGAAGGATAGCTGATGTGTGTGGCCCTCAGCACATTACACCCTCTCTCTAAGGAGGACATTGGCCGTCCTGGGGCAGAATTCTCGTTAAGGTTATTAGGGAGATGTTTTCCTACAATCAGCGAGGTTGGCATCGGGGACCAGCGTTAAATGTGCTAATGATGGTAATAAGACCACTGGTGATCCATCTTGCCCAAGCACACAGAACAGGTCTATGATAAGTAATAAGTCAGGACTACAATTGTATTTGAGTGTGTCTTTAAAGTATATTAAAATCTCTGTTTTATATTAGAGAGAATCTGTTTTGGTGCGTTTGGGGAAGTCCCGCAGAGACCTCTCTGAAACATTTATCTGTCTTGCTCTGTTCGTGGATTTGCCCCCAGGCTAGCAGACGTTTAATGTTAATGTGCTAAATATGTTTCCAGACATTAATATAGAGTAAGACGTCTCATTGGTGGAATAGGAGACTTTTTATTATTTCTGTTGTGGTGTTGATTTTTAGGGGGTGCCTACTGCTCCAGAACTCACTATTAATAATTTCACTTAGAACGTTAATTGCAAAGAGTTTCATTAATTTGACTGAATCTTTGGCACAAAACAAATCATTCTTTTATTATTTACTTATTCTCATGACATCCCAAACCTGATGACTTTTATTTCATGAAAGATTCAATGAGAAAACAGCCTGATCTCACAAGAATTGGTACAGATTTTATGAGTTGGCTAATTCATATGAAGTGGGTCGTACAAAACATAGGATTACAAAAAAAAACAATAACGATACCCCATCCCTAACCCCAACGTCAAAGGGTCAAAAGTAAATCTTACAAAAATGTATGAAATAATAAAAATTCCGTACGAATTGCTATTCGATCGCATTGGAAATATCGCGTTTAGTTTTGCGTGCGTACGTGAAACTATTGCGTCTGTCAAGTAAGTGAAAGTTTCACGTGCGCACGCGATAGTTACACGTGCGCACTCAAAACTAAACTTTAAAAAAAATTCTGCCCATGAAGTCATTTTTCCCACTGAAAATTTTATCTTGCTTGAGAGTTATGATCTTTTTAACAATTACATTAAAGGAAGTTGTCTTGAACAATGTTTGTAACCAAACAGTTTTGGAGCACCATTGACTTCCATAGTGTTATTCTCCTACTATGGAAGTCAGTGGTATTCTACGGAGCCCCTAAAGAGACATGGAGAAAAAATTAAATAAAGTTTAGTTTTGCGTGCACACGTAAAACTATCGTGTGTGCACGTGAAACTATCGCGTTTAGTTTTGCGTGTGCACGTGAAACTTCGCGCCACATGTGAAACATTCTACAGAGCCCCTAAGGGGACATGGAGAATTTTTTTTATAAAGTTTAGTTTCGCGTGCGCACATGAAACTGTCGCGTTTAGTTTCGCATGTGCACGTAAAACTTTCGCGCACGCACGTGAAACTATGACGTGTGCACGTGAAACAATTGTGTGCGCATGTGAAACTATCGCATTTAGTTTCGCGTGCGCACATGTACAACTATTACGTGCGCATGTGAAACTATTGCGTGCGTCACGTAAGCGAAAGTTTCGTGTGCGCACACAATAGTTTCAAGTGCGCACACGATAGTTTCACGTGCGCACGCGAAACTAAACTTTTAAAAAATTTCAGCACATGAAGGTTTCGCGTGAGCACATGAAAGTTTCACGTGAGCACACGAAAGTTTCACATGAGCACACAAAAGTTTCACGAGAGCATGCGAAAGTTTCACGTAAGCATATGACACTAAACTTTAGATTTTGTTTACTCCAATGTCACCTTAGGGGCTCGGTAGTATTCCGGCTTCCTGCTTGAATCTTCCTTTGTGTTTAGCAGAACAACGAAATTTAAACAACGAGGGTGAGTAAATGACAGAATTTTCCTTTTTGTGTGAACTATCCCTTTAAAGCAATATCCAATATCAGTGACGTGCAATATGCAGTGCAATACAAAAATATGTGGTCTGTGTCTTATCACACATAATATGTAGTCACATCTTCGTTGTGATGAATGCGTTTTGCCCGAGTGCTCTGACTGGTGGTAGGCAGGTAATATATTGAGTGACTGACTCCATTCCATCTGCCCCTGGGAGGAATACAGCATCCGGATGTCCCATGCCATACTGCACAAGGCCAACCAGGGATTACAGGTAATGAGAGATTATCACCCCTGTTGAGTTCGTCTAACACACACACACAGATGTACAGCTACATATTCTGCATGAGTGCTTGTCACCTTCCACATCATTAATGACCACATAATTAATCAGTCCTAACATGTCTAACGCATGGATAGTGACCTCCAGTCTTTCAAACGTTTAAGGGAGGTACTGCACACCCGGGGTCCCGGTAGCAGGTCTTCTTCCATACTGTAGTAGCTACAGCCCTCGGGTTAAACTGAAACCAGAATAATTCAAGTGAGGCAAATGAATGGTATTTGCATGGGGAATTAAAATCATTAAAAGAAGAAGGGCATTGGGAGGACAAGTCCTTCATACGGAGAAATGTGCGGTCCTTCATAAAAAGAAAAGACGCCGTGTCTCAGCACACTGCTCGTGGTCTAACAGTGCTGATATAAAGCATGTAATTATAGCAATTCAAGTAAAGATGCATGAGAATTAACAGCAATCCCCGTTAATTACTTAAAGTGCTAGCGCAGCAAAAAATAAAGACTTGGAATCGCTCCATTTTATCACCAACAATAGCTTGCCTGATAAGCAATTGGGCTCTGATCAACATTTATGCCAGATAGGCATTTAATGTCTATTAAACCCATGCAGAATCTGATTATGCATCAGACGATGTACCTTGGAATGAGTCGTTTGTCTTAGACAAGAATTTAAAGTCTTTTTTCAGACTAAGAGTGTGTTATCTGATTGTACAGTTAATAACAGTGCCAATGACATTTAAAGAGTAGGGATAAGTCTCTAATCTCAATTTGTGAAGTCTTTGAAAATGTTGTCATAGCTTTAATTGAAAATCCACTTAATCCCCCACCCAACGTGAGCTAATTTGTTCTGTCAGAAAAAATAATGTAAAAAATAATGGTCCCAAGCTGTCAGTGCATGGGGCAGTACCCCTTAAAAAGGTCCTAATATGTACCTTGAGGTACTACCTTTGAGGTACAAATATGCACCATTTAGTCCCAAATTTGCCACTAATATGCAAAATGTGTACTTTTTGAAAGCATAGCACCCCGGAAACAGCAAGGGACCATTTTTTCGACCATTTTTCTGACGGTGTGCCGAAAGGACAATTTGTTGAAGAAGGCCCTGATAGGGTGGTAAGTTTATTAAAGTTAATGGACAATGACAAAGATATGCAATTGACACGAAAAGTCATCGTCTGAACATGCACCATGGTGGCCGCTCCGATGAGAATGAGTCGTCTTTTAAGAGCCGCGTGCAATTAACATTTAAATTTGTAATGCAGGGCAAGTGTGATAATGCGATTTCTATACCAGCTGGATGGTTTCTGAAACAATTAAAAACGTGAAGAGGATCTTTGTGTCTAAGGACATGCTTGTTGATGTTTCCATTAAGACTTCACTGACATATTTTATCATTTGTCTTGGGGAAGAATTTTAAATTTCACCAAGAAATGATTTTCTTTGATTTAGCCAGTGACACAAATTGAACCCCATTAAACCTTGTGCCTCACAGATGTCACATAGATAACTGGTAAGTCTGCCTCGAGATATGATTACCTCGTTCTGGTAAAGATATTGCTATGTTCTCTGATTCCCATGGATGTTATAAATTATAGGAGAATACAGCATTTCACATGGACCTCTAATTCGAGACAATTTGCAGCTCACTATGTGACAAAAAGACATTTAAAAAGTCATGAATAAGGTGAAAAGCACAATTTAAAAAAGAGAGTTTAAATACACTTTAACAGCTTGTTTATAACAGGTAATTACAAAATTCTAATCACATTTAATAAATCAGTTCATTAAAAAATAATAAATATAATAAATACAGATGCACTTTACATTTCTTCCCAAGTTGACTGTCAATGTCAAAAAAATGAAATGTTATGAAATTACAAGACATACTTCATCATTAAATAAGAATTTATCTTATTTAAAAGCAGTATGCATAAGAGTACTTAGTTTTCTTGTTACAGGAATGATGACCAATTCTCCGTTCCTCTAACAGACCCATGCAGCATAACTCATGACTAGGTTTAATATTTTTCAATTTAATAAACTATTGCTACTAACATTTGTCTTTGTTTCATAAGTGATACAATATTTAGTCTCTAATATCATCATCTTTCTCTTACAGAGCACTAAAGAAAGACAAAACATGACTTTCCCTCATAAAGTGCTTAGTAAGTATTAAAGCAAATCAGAGAATCAAAGAATAAACATTTTAGTGCTCCTTTCTATTGAAGACTCCTCCTGAGGGACTGCACTTCTGCACAACCATCTGGAGAAGAAACAAAAAGACATTCAAGCCATATGTGACCATAGGAACACAACTGCATGTGGATGCATCCTTTCACCTTACAGAGAAATATACATATGGACAATATTTACATAATTTAACCCAAAGTTATTTGCCAAAAAAAGTTATAATGAGACCGTAATATATGTATAAATTCAGAAGACAGAAGATATTGTCAGACAGAATTCATGTGAATGAATCACTGAAGTCTATCAGATTTTGTTCATGTAAGTATCGCCATCCTCACTATTCAGTGGTAACCACAGCACAACGAAACAGCTCTTGCTCCTCTAATGTGTATTTAATTGGGGGTAATGATGTTGAGACACAAGTCTCAACTGCAGACCAATCTTTGAATGTAAAGGTCTTGGCTGTGGCGATGGTATTTAGATTACACAATGCATCATCTTGCTTGTAGTGTGTGCTATACCCTGTGACAGCTTCCACCAGTGTGGATTCTCCTGTTTGGTCATGCAAATTATCAGACATTTAAACTTAATAAGGAATAATTGATGACGGGTGTTGAATTATTAGAAAAAAAATAATGCACACCCAATGTGGTAATGCACTGCATAGAGTAATGCATATCTGTACATTTCTCAACCAATCAGAATAAAGCGTTTAACATCCCCGTGGTATAAGTAAGGAATAATTGATGACGGGTGTTGAATTATTAGAAAAAAAATAATGCACACCCAATGTGGTAATGTTAGGTGGAAACCGTGGGTGTGCATTATTTTCAAATAATTCAAAGGACTGGAGTCAATTATTCCACTTATACCACGGTTACAACTAACATTGCTCTGGTGAATATTTTTAAGACATTTGAGAGGTGAGGTGTGTGGTTTACAGAAAAATAATTAACACCCATGGAACATTCTCGGCCAGTCAAAATAAAAGCATTCAACAGCCCTATGGTATAACAGTAAATAAAACACTGACATTTTTTGTCCATTTCTTTCACTCAATAAAATATGTGAGGTGAGAAACAGTAATTGGACAAATTTATTAACATGCAGTGTTCGTACTCTGTAACATCTGACGAACCTTTCTGTTTCAGAAACGTTTTTTTTTTTAAGACGATAACATAATTTCTGAAAAATACTTTGCAAAAGGGAGTCGGGCCAACTACCAAAACACACTTGTAGCCAATCAGCAGTACGATGCATGTCTACAAAATGACATTGTTGGTTGCGTATGTGTAGTGGGGGTCTATTAAAAGAAGGTCCAAATTCTATTGGGGTAGGGGCGTGTTTGTTTAGGTGATTTCAAATGTCAACATTGGCTTTCAGAGATCATGGACCCTGCCTTTAAGGTAAAAAAGGTTATTTAGATTATAAAAATGTATAAAGAAATAGTTCTTTAAAGAACCTTTGACTAAATGGTTTTTGAGGAACCAAAAAAGTTTATTCTATTGCATCGCTGTGAGGCACCTTTTAATTTTTAAGAGTGTACAGTGGATTTGGACTCTTAGTGAGTCACATAACCTTTATTGCATTTAATAAAAAATATCAAACCAAGTGCAACAGAAGATTTTAATTTCAATGATGGTCTTGCTCTTGTAGGGTGTCACTCTGGAAGAAATAAAGGTTTTAATGTTTGCGTACATTAAGAGTGTCAGGTGGTGATTTGCTTTTATTAGGAAGAGCATTTCCTTTATTTCGCTGTAATTTTCCTTTGTTCTCCAGAAAAACGACTCCACCACATAAGGGTTTTGAGGAGATGTTTGCCAGTGAAATTTTGCAATATAGCAGCCTCTTATGGGCTATGCCATGGGGTGAGCCAGAGAGAGAGAGAGAGAGAGAGAGAGAGAGGGAGAGAGAGAGAGAGAGAGAGAGAGAGAGAGAGAGAGAGAGAGAGAGAGGGAGAGGGAAAGGGAGAGAGAGAGATGCTGTACTTTAGCTGATCTGTGTTTCCTGCTATGTTACAAAAAACATGATTAGAATCATCACAGTGTCTTATTAGAGGAAAGTGGAGCACAGGGACCAAAAATTCCCTCTTTCATTTAGACCTCTAGGACTAACAACGTGTGTGTGTGCGTGCGTGCGTGCGTGCGTGCGCGTGCGTGCATGCTGTGTGCTTCCATACTCAGCAACTGTGCCCTATTTTCTATTAATTATCACAACACCTTTAAATTATTCATCTCTCCTTACTTCTGCAACGCGTCTCACTATCAAAGTGAATGAACGTATTGACTTGTTACTATGGATAAATGCTCTGGCACTGGTTATTTATTCTAAATTGAGTATAGCTGAGTACAATACCATGTTTTTTTTTTCAAATAATTAGTTTAACATCCAGTAGCATGACGATATTGCTGTTGTGTTGTTGTGTTAGCGACCAAAGTCCTAAACTAGAAACATGTTATCACTCTTCCCATGTTTGCATCAGATGTATTATATTTGAAAATATCCTTTATTTAAACAACTTCAACATTTTAAAGTTATAGAGTAGGTCAGATGCTTAATATTATATTAACGTTTCTGTCATTATTATATTATTACATCAGCAATGCAATCTGAACAATTAAGTCAATTGGTACAGCAGGTGGCAGCACGTGCCTAAAGCAGCCCTATCCATATACAGTTTTACAAATTCCAAAAACATGGCATAAAAACAATTGCAGTTCAGAAGTCTCTGATATTATTTTAAATTCTAGTTAATAACTAATATTTCCACTGTATTGAATTACATTCGCCAACAAACATTTATTAAAACCAAAAATAAAGTCAAGGAAGCAAATCCATGATTATCATGACATAAGCCAACCAGATATTTTTGTACCCCAAAAATGTGTTAAATGTTACAGGATCGTTCACAAAGATGTATTTTATGAGGTAATAAGTAATAAAAAATTTAGTTTCAGTTTATACAACGGAGACTTGATTGCACCAATCACATTGCGGCGCCCCAAACTTTCCACCAATCAGAGAAGCTCGTGGAACTTTAGAGAAAGTTTGCGGAGCCGCTCGCGCACCTCGGTCTGTTGTGGTCCGCTGTCTGTCTGTAGGTGGTGAAGCCCGGATGGGGACACTTTTGTTTTTATGCTAATATTTCCTTTACGAACCGCGGCGCTTTTGTCAACGCTCAGGTTTATATGGGGGAGAATGACGACATGTATCTGTGGTTGAGAAAGCGCACGCAGCAGTGTTTCTGAAGACCTCTCGAGATCTGCTGTAGCCATGAGTTGTTTGGATGTTATGTATCATCAGAGTTATGGAGCTCATCATTACCTGCCTGCGACATCAGCGGCAGCTGCGGCGTATAAAGCGGCATATTATCATCATCAGCAGCAGCAGCAACAACAACAACAGCATCAGCAGCAGGTATGTGATCTCTCTGGACTGACACACACAACTTAATAGAGAACATTTTTTAAAAGTTAAAATATGGCTTGAATTTTATTATTTTTTTTTATTTTTTGAGCCGCAGCTGTGTGTTTCACTCTTGTTAAACTTACTTACACAAGTTTCAGCCTAAATTATATACGTTACATATAAATAGGAGACTGGTTGTTAGATTACTTCAAAACTGTTGTCCTCGTTTATTATATTTGCCTATTTAAAAAAAAATAAATATTTAATGTTGTTTTATAACATGATCTCTTAATGTTAAATAAAATACCACTAAAGGTTAGTTACGTTTAATTGAATCATGTTTAGCTTTACCATAGTAAAATTTGTACAATATTACTACTTTTGGACCAGAAGGTATATAAAAGACAGCCAACAAGTGTCTTGTGTACTTGTAAACAACTTTAATGTTTTAAACGCATCATATGATGCAGCTAGAGTATGCAGAGATCAGAGAGTTGTTACATTGAAGAATCAAAAAATATAAGATTATTATTGAGCATTGATTTATAAAGTTTAAAATTGAATTTTGATTTACTTCAAGATCTGTTATAGTTTTTTCTCAAATGTGGAAAACCGTAAAAATAAAGAATAAAAAGTGCTTAAAAGTGTATAAAATAAACCATTGACTAGTAGTGGATAAATGCAGTGCTGCTTGAACACAATACAACATGCAAACGTGTTATAAAATGTAATATTAGACTGACATTAGATCTCAAATTTTTCAAATTCCAAGCTGTGAATTACAACCGAATGTGTTTATACTGTCCTTCACACGGCACTCTTTTTTCACGTAAAACAGCGCGCAGCAAATGTGCCAAGTGTGGGCACCAAGCCATTAATTCAAAGACAATCCCCAGCAATCTATTCTGGTCAAATTCCAGGTGGTAAACGTGTGTGTGCTGCAGCTTTTAACCCCTAACAAGTTATTTTTCCTAATGAACATTGAACCGATCCGTCTTTCTGCAGAAGAAGTTCGGTGCCTACAGCAGGATGCAGGATTCTCAAGAGTTTTCCTCTCACTGTGGTCAGAATAAGCAGCACGCAACGGCGAAGCCCCGTTCTGCTCCTGAGCTCCAGAGAGACGAGGAGCAGAACGCTGGAGAAGAGGAGCGGTGTAAGGAGACGCAGCAGCCTGCTGAGGCGGAGTACTTGAGCTCCAGGTGTGTGGTGTTCACCTATTTTCGTGGAGACATCGGGGACGTGGTGGATGAACATTTTTCTCGAGCTTTGAGTCAGCCTAGCACCTTCACCGGTGATGCTAAAACCAGCAAGATTCATTCTGGAGGACCATGGAAAGGTAGGAGAAGTCAAAGTTTTACAAATAAAGATTTCTTAAAGGCACTAATAAAAACAATTAATTTATATACATACTGTATTGTTACATAATAATAGCTCCTGTCCTCAGTGCTGATTGGTCAGTACAGTATGCTTAATACATTATATTAATATTCAGTATATCACTGGATAGCATGAATACATCAGTTGTAACACTGTAAAAATTTGAGATTACAATTAATTAACTTTTTTTGACTAGTGAGGAGTTGCTACAAATTATAAAAATAATGTTGGATTAACTTAAGCTAATTCAACTATATTTTTTATCATTTAAAGCACTCATCACTAGTCAAGAAAGTAGAAATGAGTTGTAATGTCAAGTTGATTAAACTTAAAAATGTAAGTGCAACAAGGAATTTTTTTTACAGTGAATGTGATATTATAAAGTATCATAATTTAATTTTAAAGTTTGATTTCACTTATTGATTCTACATTGATATTAATCTTTGGTCAATATTAAAAATATCAATGTTATATTTTTACAAAATGTACATTTCTACCATGTCATCAATATACACGTGTACATTGTAAGCCTGATAAACTAATTGCTTGGCTGTCTATTTCAGATGGAGGCTCTAACTCTGAGAGTCAGTGTGGCTCTATATCATCGTCTCTGTGGGGCAGCGGCTACCTATCTCAGACCAGTCCGTGTGTCCCCTCCTCGCACCCTGACTTCCCCCACACCACAGCTTTTCACCCTGCAGACACTGGCATCTGGAGCAGCCACAACCTTACGCAGACCGGCCTGCCCCCACATTCTGGTCTCACTGACTCTTGGCACTATGGCCTGGGAGCCCAGAGCGGAGCGGGATATGCCCACGTTCATGAGATGTACCCTCACATGCATCCGCGGCACCCGCATGCACATTCCCACGCCCATCACATGCTCCATCACGCTCACAGCCCCGCTCTGGACCCACGTTTCAGCCCACTTTTGATACCTGGTGTGAGAGCATCTTGTAGCCCGACTTCATGCACAGATGGAATCAAGACAGAGTTGGAACCAAGCAGCATCCCGGGACCTACCTGGCCTGCTTCTTTCCATGGGTCGGTGGATATCTATGAGACAGGTGAGATAAGATTGTAGAATTTCGATTTAGATCTACCAGATTATGTATCCATAAATTGGATTTTGCAATTTGACCAAATTAAAATTGAACCTGGACCACAAAACCAGTCGTAAGTCAGATGTATGGGTTTAAATTATCGATTTTTTTAATCATATAAGATCATGTTCCATATCGTAAATATATCAAACATTTATTTATCATTGGTAAGATGTGTTGCTAAGGACTTCATCTGGGCAACTTTAAAGGCGATTTTCTCAATATTTAGATTTTTGCACCCTCATATTCCACATTTTCAAATAGTTGTATCTCTCAAATATTTTCCTATCCTAACAAACCATACATCAATGGAAAGCTTTTTTTAGTCTTTTTTAATCTTTGTGCGCTAAGCTTTTAACACATTAACACATTATGTGTCATTTTGTATTGATTTTGTGTGAAAATTTAACACAAGTTGTGTTACTTTTAACACAAAATGTGTTGTTTCAGTAATAACACAGAGATGGGTGGATTCTGGGACAACGCATTTAGTGTGTCGTCCCAGAATCAACACTACTGTGTTGTTTTTAACACATTCGTACTAAGAGTGAACAAAAATTGGTAATATGTGTTATTTTTAGTGATTTACTGTTTTTTAGATAAAATCATCCTTCGTAATGTAAATAACATTGTGTGAAAATATAACCTCGATATCTTAATATTGACTGAGTAAGGTCATGTCAAAGACTAAAAATTGAAATGGGATTTCATCTCATTCATCAATTCTCATTTCAGTGCAATAACAGATTTAAACAATCAACTTAAAACAGTAAAATATAATTAAAAAAGAAAGTTAGGGAGCGTGTACACCAAGGAATTTAAACGCGACTGAAAAGTCCAGACGGACGCCAACTGTGTGCCAGCATTTTTTTTCAACTAAGCGCTTTGTTTGCTATAATACTTTTGCTTTGTTTATCAGTCGTTGATCGATGCGCCTGTTTGTTGTTGTGATATTTGTCCCACCCCTCCTCCACTGTGATTGGACGACCGAGGGAGAAGTGACATTGACAAGCTAAGATTTTTTTTAACACTGGGCGTTACTCTCAGCACTCCAAGCTGTTTTTGAAAAGCGCCAAAAAAAGCGTTTTCCATTGGAAACAATTGAAAAAAAACCTTTTTGTACACGCCCACTTACACCTCTCAACTTTTGTTTGGATGAGTCATGAAGCCATTGTAAAATAAATGTACCTTGTTTCAGCAAGTTGCGACATTGCTGTTCAACTATAAACCAACTAAAGCTTCACAATGTGCACTACCTGAAAAGTTTTGCATGCTTTTCATCATACTCTGTAAATGATGTAAACCTGTTGTGTCATTCGATTAAATCATAATAAAGCAAAATGTCTGCCAAGTCAGACTACTAATATGTAGCTGTTGTGTTTTAACATAATTTATTTCTTTATCCACAGCACTTGAGCAAGATAAAGCAAAGGCCAGTGTTTGGTTCTGAGAAGATTCGGTGGGACTTTATGCCTTAGACGGGACCATTTCTGTTGCGTCCGCGGGGCTGAATGTGGAATCTTTCCCCACAAGGCTTTCTTGGGAACTATTCAGGGAAACATCACTCTTTATCAGTGAGACAAGCACAAAAACAGCTTTGGGGAAAACGAGTGTTTTTGTAAAGCATACCATCCTGTCTGCGTTTGTGCCCTCGTGGACCGAGATCAGATCCAATTCAGAGGGACTCTTCTGCCATCTGGGCTTTTACAGACTTTCTGGTAAAGTGGTATCTACTGTTCAACAATGCCACATACCCCAAATAAGGTTTAATAGGGAATATATCCTTTCTTTACACAAAAGAGAGGTTTCTCATTGGTTGATGCTTTAGAGCCGTATTAATGTACTTATCACAGGTTCTGTTGAAAGAACTGATTGTCTTAGTACGGTAAAACATGTGAATGTTGGATAAACAGTGGACTTTTTAAATAAAAATCTTTATTTACTTTAATATATTTGTCTAAAGTAGTCTTGGTATGTTACTGATTTATTTTTTGTGTTCGCAATATGGTTTGTTATGATGTCATTGTCTTGCCTTTGGGGAATAAGTCAACAAGTGTTAATGCTAATAATAAACTGCTGAGTTTTATTGGCAAAAATATTCCGTTTGAATGCGTTGATTTAATCAATATGAATACTTAAATATTGTTTTATTATTATATAATGTGTTAATTATTTACATTTTCCTGATGTAAGGCATTTGAAAAGTTACTTATGAGAGGGCTTGCATTGCTCTCTTGTAGTCTTGACCAATTTTGGAAGCAAAATACAGACAGCGCAAAATCCCAAAAGGGATAGTGTCATACCATTCACATTTAGCACCACGAAATCTGGGATATGTCATAAACTGTATTAAATTCGAAAAATGCGAATGCTCTTAAATGTCAAAAGCTGGTATGTGCTTCCTGTCTGGCAAGAAAGTTCAATCCAAAACAAATTGAACAATTGTAGTTTAAACAGACTCCTAAATCTATTGAAGATATGTCCTAATAGAGATTGTGATAAAGCAGAAGAATGTGGAGATATGCCTCTCTGTGTAGCTTCGACCCAGATCCACCCAAAGAATGCAAGGAGCGCAAAATATGCACTCTGGTGTGAAATTGAACATCATTTTGGAGAGCTGAAGCTTTAAATATTTTATGCAAGCACTGTGCCATATATTGCGTTATATTTCTCGTAAAAAACAGCTGTAGGATTGGTCATCTTGTGAGTGGAGAAATGTAGTAGTTAGTGTGAGTGGAGGATTTAGGAGTGAGATGTCTGACCAGGTGGCCAATATGACCTTAAGACCTCACCAACTGCTTCATACTGAGGCATAATTAGAAATGATGTCATATGTCGCACATAGACTAATATAAAAATACAAAAAGCAGATTACAAGAGGAAAGTCTTTGCAACAATCCCGAGTTTGTTTCTGACCTTTGTCCATGTTTGAGCATTGAAAAACGTTGATCATTAAAATAAAACTACGGGACAGAAATAATGGCTGTTCGTGGTCTAGTGGATGAATAAGACTGCTTATATTAGATATATATATATATCATCATTCTGCTTTACTAATTGCTTTATTTGATTATATAAGTTTTGAGGAAGAGAGATTCTCAAGTGGCCCTAATAGACAGCAAAGCAGCAGATACATGAGGAATACTGAGACCTGGAAGCTAAACTACTTTTCACAAGAGTAACATCATCATCATTAACAGAAAACACATGGGTTCTGATATACTTTGTGTTTCCAGTGTTGAATAATGACAAAGAAAGATCGACAGGCCAGCGTAGTGGACACATGGGAGGTTCTTCTGCATAATGAATCTATAAAAATTGTTTATATGATTAAAGCAATAGTTTACCCATATGAAGATTATGTCAGTTTAATCATCATCTTTTGCTTTGAAAATCCATTTGACTTGTTGAACACAAAATGTATTTATAGCAATTAAATGACCAACGAATGTAAAATCTACACACTGTTTAAAATGTCATTTACAGTATTACTGGCAGCTGTTTGCCAGTAAATTACTGTAGATTTAAACTGATGTTATTTACTGACAACAGTTTGTTCAAAGTTAAATGAACATCAAACATGAACAAGTCTTTATCTTTACAAAATAAAACTAAAATAACAGCATCATGCAAAGCATTCTGGGAACCAAAATCTGAAGAAAAAAACTGAATAAAGGTTGATGAGGATTTCTGGTTTCCAGAATGCTTTGCATGAGGCTGTTATTTTCAAGTTTTATTCTGTAAAGAAACAGACTTGTCAATGTTTAATGTTCATTTAACGTTGAACAAACTCTTGCCAGTAAATAACATACATTTAAATCTACAGTAAGTTACTGGCAAACAGTTGCATAACTACAACATTTTTTAGCATGCTTTTTCTGTATAATTGCATGGTTTTCGATTTGTTAAAACCTTGTTATTTTAGGCTAATTTTCAGTGTGTTTGTACTGTTCTCTTGGATTCGCTTACATAACTTTCATTTCATTGTTTCATCGTCTTAAAATCACTACATAATATCTTATTACAGTTAATGAGGAGACTAGCCATTAAGATCACTTACAACCACAACATAAAGCATTTTGGATGTTTAAATGAAGACATCATGGATTTGTTTGAGTTTTGTATTGTTATTACTTTTACAATTATTTATAAATAATATTATATTATTCTAAAAATAGAACATTATTATAAAGTGTATTATAAGGCATTATGCATTATACACTAAATAGCACTTAAAGTGGCTTACTAGCTTGTAATCATAGGAGAACCATTTTTAGTGTTAAACAGAACCTGTGTGGAACCATATTGTGCTATGTTATACCATAAGTGGTGCTATATTAGCGCTAAAATTGGTTTCCCTATGATTACCAGCGTGTACTATTTAGCACCATTTTTTAAGCGCAATGTGTTAAGAATGCCATTATAATACATTATAAATATGGTTTCATAGAAAGTGTTTTGACCAATTTCACTGGTGCTAAATATAGTACTAAAAGCTTGTAATCATAGGGGAACCATTTTTAGTGCAATATACAACCTACATAGCACCACTACACTCTAAAAATGTCTGGGTTAATTTTGACCCATAATGGGTCAATATTGGACAAAACAAATGCTGGGTTAAAAATGACCCAATGTTGGTTTGTTGTGATGCAACCATGGGGTATAATAACCCAGCAGTTGGGTTAAAACAACCCAGCATTGGGTAAATTTTAACCCAGCAGCGTGTTCTGTCCATTGTGTCCAATATCCATTATGGGTCAAAAATAACCCAGCCATTTTTGGAGTGTGAACCATAAGTGGTCCTAAAGCATGACTATAGCACCCCTTATGGTTTAACATAGCACAATATGGTTCTACACGGGTTCCACATAGGTTCTGTTTAGCAAAAAAAATTGGTTCTGTTGCAACAGTCTCACGGCAAGTCGTGTTATAGTAACGAAAATTTTTGATTAACTTATTCATGTTTGATGACAAACATAATTTCCGCTGTTTTTCGTGTCTCTGGAGACTAATGTATTTTTCGTCCTTCCCAGCACGAATTTCTATCAATGGCTGTTCGTGTCTGCGGCACGACTTTCTTTATCGTGTCATTTTATATTTTGTTTTTTCATCGTTCTTTCATATTTTTAAATCATTGTTGCTTGGGGTTAGGGTTAGATTCGGGGTTTGCGTTAGGATGTAATTTTTTTGCAACATATTTTTTTAGAGTGCATAAGGCTTTTATTGTCTTTTTGTCATCATCTTCATTGCATAGATTTGTTTTTCTATATAGATTTTTTTTTATATAAACTTTTTACTAGCCCAACCCCAACACTGTGCATTTATTATTAAGCCACTTTATATGCAATTATAATGTAACATTATAGATAGAAAATTACTGCACGACTTAGCTCATTCCTGTAGCACCTCCATGTTAGCCGGATTTACGTTGGTGACATTAGGGATTAGGGATGCCCTGATGTTTTGGCCTATAAGTATCAATATTTTTTCTCACTGGACATGTCCGACTGTTTAAAACGAGACCATGATAAGCAGAATTAAATTGGGTGACAGTGACAACAGAATTAGTTTGTATGTTCTGCACTTCTAGGATTTTATGTCATAATAATTAGAAATAAGGATTAAATATATTTTTTGATTTATATAATAAGGATTAAATAGCTAAATCTATCAGTATACAGGATGATGTCATTTTAAGTAATTTAATATCTGCATTGGCACAGATTTTTTTATCAGTGCATCCCTGATTAAAATCATCAGAATTAATATCAATATTCAATACATCAAATAAAACCAAATATAGAGGGAATACAGACATGTGATTGATGAACATTGACGCAGCCCTCATGTGCATAATGTTCACAAATTACATGGTTAAAACATACATAAAAATTTTAAATGTCCCTTTACCTTTTATTACAGTATAAAAGATCATCATATGGATTTATTTTGTGTACAAATCATGCAATGGAATGGATATGATATTCTCTTTCATTGGTAAGAGGTAAAGATGCTCTTGTTTCTTCTCTGGCTCATGCTATCTCAGCAGTGTACAAGGAAACAAGTTTCTTCTCCCGGGCTGCTCCACAGGCTCTGCCCCTCCTTCAGGAAACCATCCACTGGAGACATGGAGCCCCTGCCTGGATCACGGGAATCCAAGCACTGACGTTGCAGCTCTCACATTAGCATGTAATGCACTTCTATGCTAATTCCTGTCAGCTTCCAATGGCACCCCTGGGAGACATCACAGGCATTTTCAAAGCAGGCAACTGATACAGGACAGGACATTTCTTGTTTCAACTTGTGTTCAAAGTATCTTAGAAAAACAAGGGCATATTGGACATCTTTGCCACATTTCATTTTATCAAAAGTAATATAATACAAATGTAATATATCATATATAACATGTAACTGATTGACTTATCCACAACACAGCATGTGGCACTGAACTGAAAGAGTGACTGATGTTGTAGCGAATCTGTCTATATAAATTCTGTTCTGTAATAAGTTTAAATTATAGCCTAATTATTAACAAACAAAAAAAATCTTCAAAGACCCTTTTGTCCAGTCGTACTTCACAATCCAGAGTCCAAGTGCCGGGGTAAGGCCATGAATAAATTCTTTTCAGCCAATCAGTCCAAATAGTTCCTTTAAAAGTCAATGAAATGAAATGAATGGGTTTACTGTGTGTCAAACAAAAGCACTGTGCGTAAGGCTGGAGGGCCAAGCCAATTCACCCTAGAAGTCTGAGGATAAAACATTTGAGTCATATTTCATTATAATGTGCACTGATTTGACCAAAACCATAAAACAGTGGAAACTTTTAACACGTCTGCACATTCCTAAGGCTACATTTTAGATGTGTTAACTATTACACAAGCTATTTAAAAACCAACGTGTTTATTTGAAGATTTTTGTTTAGTTAAATATGTAGATTTCTATCACATATTGCATGGTGCTGTATATATATATATATACAGTTTCACTTATTCAACTAGAAAAAGATTATAATTATGTATCAAAAAATTATTGTGGATTAAAATGTTCAGAGGTATATAAATGTTTGGATTTGATCTTTATTTGTGTTTTCTTTTCCAGTGATTATATCATTCAAGTGTCAACACAGTTAACAATATTTTGTTCAGAGTTTGGGGGTGCAGGGGGGCATTGCCCCCCCAAAAAAGAGCCAATTATGATTCTGTCTGAGCTATTAATGAAATATGACATATGAGAATTTTTATTTTATAACAGGGAAATTTTATAACTATAACAAGGAAATTATCTAATTTTAAATATATATTTTTTAAATCAATTCTCATGCAAAAACCTACAGAGCAAAAAATACAGTAATGAAACCCCAACCCTAACCCCAACGTCACAGGACCAAAAGCAAATTATACAAAACTTGATTGTACAAATTAATACATATTAGCCACCTCATAAGATATAGGATATTGCCCAACATGATCTCACAAAAATTTGATTATGTTTTTCGTGTCCATGGCACGAAATTCAGCTTTGTTACGCCTTGAGCACAAATGTCTTTTTCGTGTCATTCGCACAAATTTCTATAAAAGTTTTTCGTGGCAGCCTGTGGTGGGACTTTATTTTTCGTGTCATTTTATTTATTGTTTCTCTTTTTTTCTTTTATTTAAATTATTGTCACTTGGGTTTGGGGTTAGATTTGGTGTTTGTGTTAGTATGTACTTTTAGTTTCTACATGTTTGTCTTGCACTTTAAAAACTATTCTCGCCTGAGTTTGGGTTTGGGATAGGATGTCTAAAAATTTAACAGAAAGTGATTCTAACCCCAACCACAAGCGACAATACAGAAAATGACAAGAAAAAAAGTTGTGCCATGGACACATATAAATTAATTTTTTTTTTGTGTCTATAACACGACTTCCATGAGATCAGTCTAGAATTGCCATTACATTTTGCGGAGTTCACATGATATGACGCAAAAAATTAAATTATTACAATTATTAAAATTATAAATGACAAGAGCTCGTGTTATGAGCTCATCAAAGGCGAAATAAAGATACTTTAGTAAAGATATTTATTTTGTCTGTTTCTCTGAAATGTGGTGCTGAGTGATATTTAGGCCTTTAATAATGTATTGACAAAAAAACATCCATGATTAATTATATTATAAACAACCATTTCCCAGTTATTTTACGGAAATAGACAAATTAAATGTTCCTGGTCAAAGTGTCAAACCCCTGTGCCCAATTGTAGATAACTACTTAAAAAATGACGGTGTCAAATTGCCAAGTGAATTAAAGAGGATCAGTCTTGACTTCTCGCCAGGACAGAGTTGGAGTGCTGATCTGTCAAAACAGAGCTCTCTTACTCGTCTCTCACCCACATTCCTACATAATTGAGCCGATGATTAGTCTAACAATCACCAACACAATGCCAGCTGCCAGGATGTGAAACGGCCTAAATACAGGCATCCCTGTTTGATTATGCTCTTATACAGAGCCACGCTGTTTCTTCAGTGGAGCAGAGGAGCATATGGCAATCATAAAAACCGCTTTAACCAAACCTGATCTGATCCCTCATATGCACATGCCAATATCCCTTTCTATTTGGAGAATATATTTTGGCTAATTTAGTTTCCTCATGCAAGCCGCTGGAGATAAAACGCTTCCCTATGGCTCTGTTTGTATATTAAGGGCAGGGTCCATTTTCTCTAGCCAGTATATGTCAACACCCTCCTAAGTTGATTTAAATTGAGCGTGCAGGTTCTTTTAAACTGCATATGTCTTTTGATTGGAGCTCGTGTTTGTTTTTTGTGCCACCTGACCATTCAGTAGTTTAAGCAGACCACTTCATAAGAGGAACTATGTAAGAAATTGCTTCAAATTTGTATTTGAAATTAAAGATTTTTTAAATCAAACACATACACCAAAGCAAGTGCTTGCATACTTTTTATACTGCCAACCAAATAAATGCACATGTTCACAATGGGTTGCACAAGTCTGTGACTATACTAGTAAAAATGTGAAGAGTTTAAACACCATTTTTTTTAAAGAAATGAGTTACACAAAAATCAGTATTATATCAGGTGAGTATTAAAAAGTAAATTCCTAATTTTACGCAAAATCCAATATCCGCTGTGTTATTCTGTCATTGTTTCTCCCTTTTTTCCCAAAACGCGATAAACACCACTCCTCTTTTTCTGCAGAATGCACTAAATCCGCTTAACCAATCACAGCGCACCATTCCACACATTGTAAACAACAATGGTGGCACGTTGAATACACACAAAATCCTAGTTGTCCTCATATACTTTGTACTTCGTGATCAACAAACAAACAAAAAGAAAAGAATACTTTTGATGGCATTGAAAAACCTGTGGTGGTTTTCTGTGATGAGAAAGAAACGTAAGCCATCAAAATCGAATAATTTACGCGAGAGGCACTCGGGAGACGGAAAAATGCCGGCTGTTGCTTGTTCTCCCGACAGCATCAAGCTTCTGTCATGCTAACACATTGACACACGGGGATCTTATGAAAAACGTTCTATTATTTTACTCGAAATCGAGCAAGACCAAAACATTTATCTTTTTTTTTGTACCACTAGTCAAATAAATTAATATAACATGACAAAGATGAATGCACATTTATATATTGCTTCAATAGATTTATAGCATTTTGAAAAAAAAAATACGTCATGAATTTATTGTATTATGCAGACAAAATTATCAGTTTTTATAATAAATCTTTGAAAATCAAATTATGGATTTTTTTTTTTTTATGTTATTACCTAAAGATGCTATGTGAAAGTTTCTAACAACAAATTATGGTTTTCATCTTGTCACTTTCTTGGTATAAAAACACATTTTTACCCAAATGAGTAAACTCTTTTTAAATAATTTTTTTGTACCTTGTTTCAGGCAGTGCAGTTTACATTAACAAAGTGTAATCAGTAATTATTATAATATACTGCAGTATACTACCATTTACTACAGTTTACTATAGTATACTACATAATTCCTTCATGTGATTTTTCTAAATTTTGTAATTATTTACCAGTGTTTATGTTTTTATATGTAACTATTAACAGTTTCCATTGTACCTGTATGTAAAGTTTGGTATAGATCTAAAGTGGAAGTTTAAGTAATACCTGTCTAAATTCCCACAAGTAAAAACTGACGGGATTCACTTATTCGACCGCATGTTTACATACATGTGGCGTGTGCTTGCAGAGAAATGCATCTTTGCACAGCGCTGTTAAATTACTGGTGTGAACATGTGGTCTGTGGTAACTCTGGCAGCTGGCATGGTAGTAAATCAAAGTGAAACACAGACCTAATACATGGGCTTAAGTCAACAGTGATGAGTGTTGAAAATCAGGCATATAGGAATATCCCCATCAACATTACTGCTGCTTCCACCTGCAGAGCTCATGCCCACCCACAGCGTAATGAGAGTACATACCTCACATTTAATGACAGTTTAGTTTCCCCTTATTTCACACTGTGCAATAAAAACCTAATGATCCTATCAAATATTTAACCGCCGGATAGTGGCGGTACTTTAATAAGCAAATATTTATTCAACAATGATGGTTTATGCATGTTAACAATAGCATTTGAGTTATTAAGGAATAATTGAAAAGATCTATATTATTTGAAGTCAGTTTAATAGCAGTGGTTTATATATTCACGAGAGATAAAAGTACTAGAAGTCAAGTGAGCGTGAGGGTGGACATTTATGTTTGTAATTTCCCAGTCTTCAAATGTTCTGCACTAATTACTAATTTGGCTGACGATTTTAGCCAAAGTGACTATATAACTCCTTATACACAAACAATCTCCTGGTAAGTGTTACCCAAGGGTACAATAGATAAGCCTTTACCATTTGAACCTACAACCTTTCAGTTACTATTAACTGCTACCCCCTTTCTCCCAGTACATTATTAAAAACGTAATAAAATAGTCAATTCACTGTTAAGGCCCATTCACCCCAATGACAATAATCATAACCATTTTTGCATCCGCCAGACGCTTTTATAAAAACAGTCAATCTATACATGTTTTTTTAATCTGTTCCTTAGGATTGAACCAATTACCAATCCCATGTTGTCGGGATCACTTTCAGAGCATTTTTTGAACAATTAAACTACGATAGCCAATGAAAATTCTTTATTTAAAAATAAAGGGCCTGTTCGTTTAAATGTGAAACTGCAAGGCTTAGAATAAACAGCTATTGTCTGTTTTTGTGGATGCTAATTTGCGACCCAGTCATAAGGGTAATTTTTTTTTAAATTAAGATTTATACAACATCTGAATCTGAATAAACAAGCTTTCCATTGAAGTATGCAATGTTTAAATGAGGGGGGGGGGGGCTGGGGTGGTACCGGACCTCCTATAAGCATTTTAGTGACCCTCTCTAAAGCACAAAAATATAAATTAGGTGGGTTCCCTAATTTTAAAATCAAAATTTTACATGAACTTAAAATGATCGTGGTGCGCTGCCACAAAGCGCTACTGTCCATTATTTGTCCACATTTTTACAATAAACTAATAAAAAGATTTCTGTCTGAAATAAATGTAAACTCATGCTGTTTTATGAAGGAATTGACAGATTGTTAGATTTAGGATTGTGTAAGGGACTTAAAAAAATTCTTTCAAACTATTATTTCACATTTATTTGAGGGGTAAAAATGGTTAGGGTTTGAGTTAAGGGCAATTTGGGGTTTCTCTGATTAAAATGTTGATCCAGGACCCTATAATGATGTGTGTGTGTGTGGGGGGGGGCTTAGCTAGGGGACCCCCCATTATTCTTTGACATAATTCGAACACCGGATGTATGGTTTGTTACGATAGGACAATATTTGGCAGAAAAACAATAATTTGAAAATCTGGGATCAGAGGGTGCAAAAAATCCAAATATCAACACATATTACTAATGATAAATAGATTTTTTGATATACAGCATTTACCGTAGGACATTTACAAAATATCTTCATGGAACATGATCTTTACTTAATATCCCAATTTTTGGCATTAAAAAAAATCTGTAATTTTTTTACCCACATAATGTGTTGCTTATTGTTGCTACAAATATACCAGTGCAACTTATGAATGACTTTGTGGTCCAGCGTAACATAGTTTTTTTTTTATTATGATTAGCTTTACTTATCATTCTTTGTGTAAACTTGTCTTTAGCCTGCACTAAAACAGAGCTTTGCATACTTTTATCTTGTGGCATATGATATAATACAGAAAAAGAAAATACTAAAACACCTCTTGCTGTTAGTCATGTCAGTTAACTATTATTTACCAGGTAGTTGAATTATACTACAAGTATGAAGTATACTTGTTACAATACTTAAATGCAGTGGCGGCGGCTGACTTCTTTTTTCAGTGCGCACAATGCGAAGTTCGTCACAACATGTATGTAGCCCGTCATGTGTGGGGTTCGTTATTTCAAAATATGTTTCGGCGCATCCAGTAAACCTATGTGCATATCATGAGTCTTGTCAAAATAAGTGCCTGCTGCAGACGCGTCTAAATGGTTTATGATGAAAGAGACGCTCACGTTTGCCAGATACTCACATAATCTCATGTGTAATCAGAGTTTACTGTTAAGGGAGTGTCTTGCATGTATTTTATGAATGTGAGCGTCTCTTTTATCATAAACGTTTTGATGCATGTGCAGCAGGCACTTATTTTGACAAAACACGTGATGCACATGGTTCATATGACACAAGAAACACATATTTTGAATTTGCACCCCTCGGAAGAGCAGTCCCGAGCCGCCACTGCTTAAATGGACAGTTCACGCAAAATTTTTAATTATGTCATAATTTTCTCTCCCTAATGTTGTTGTAAACCTGTATAAATGTATTTTTTATGATGAACACAAAATAAAATATTTTGATAAATAATGGTAAGCACACAGCTGATTGTAACCATTAACTTCCATCGTATTTGTTTTTCCTACTTTAGAAGTCAATGGTTACAATCAGCTGTGTGCTTACCATCATTTATCAAAAAATCTTCTTTTGTAAAGATCTTATTAAGAGATACAAATGACTTATTATGTGCAAAGACATATGAGAATATATACAGTACTGTATATTATTAGACTATGATACAATAACTACTTTTAGTTCAAGTACAGTAGACCGACCCTAAGGAAAGCACATTTGGAAAACAAACTGGATACATTAAGTAAAACACACAGTAATTGCTGTAACAGACCAGCTGTGCCACAATTTGAACATGGTTAGGGGCAACAGACCCTGAAAGTCTCTGAACAATATATCTATCAGGAAAAATATCTACAGAAAAATTCTTAAAAATAAAACTGTGGCGATAATGTGAAAAAATTTTTTAATGAAAAATTTGTTTGAAAGAAGTATCAAGCTAGAGACAGGTCAATAAATGGTCAATAAATGAATAAATTGTTTTAAGTTCTTAAAGTTAAAGAGAATTGCCATAGTAAAATAGTAAAGTTTATCTTAAATATCTTAAATCTTTCTCTCGATATGAACAAATGCTCTGTCTCGTTATATAAACTATATACTGAATGAAGCTTGTATTTCTTGCAAAATCATCATTCAATCCCTAACATGTTATTCCAAACCCTGTCCATCTTATCCTTGCCACAAGTGTGAATATGTTAGAAATATGAGTAGGGCTGTAGACTCCAATACAAAATCTCTTCCCACAAAACTCTGTTAAACTTTGCCTGTAGCTTTTAGCTTCAGTATAAACATTCCACTTGAAATTTAAATTCCCTCCACAAAGAGCCTTTCCATCGGGCCGTGGCGATGCTGATACATGTTAGAAGTTATTTTTCCAAATATCCCAGCTCTGGCCAGCTGCCAGAAGGAGAGTGGAGAGTCGGCACAAGTTTTAGGAAGCCCTGTGAGAGTTTCCTCTTCTTCCCCAGAGCTGAAGACCAAACATTTTCATTAGTGCTGATAATCAGCGTGACATGTAGTCATCCGATGAGAGGAAGAGATTCATTAGGAGGCCTGCACCCGTTTCCACCACTTCTCTCTGCTCGTGCCTCAACAGGCTGCGGTCTGATGATGGATAAAGGGAACAGGTGGACGCCAGGGCAGGACATGGCGAAACATGATTTTAAACAGGTAATGCTCTGATTCTCTTTCACATACAAGACAAATTGTACTATTTCCTATCATCCCACACAATGATGAGTTTAAAATTAACCTGGACTCTTTATGTCTTTTTTATCTGTTCCGGCATATGACAATCACTCTTGAACTAAAGGAGAAAACGATGTCTAGACTATTGGGTAAGGGCACACTTTACAAATAGTAAATTGCATGAGCTGACGTCAAAGGCAAGCAGACAGGTAAAAATATAAATTCATTTTAAGCTGTTGAGAGCCACTCAAAAAAATCGGCTTGATATTTCAATTAAACCTACATTTCATTAATAGAAAGACAAGAAAAAAACTATACTCATTTATAAAAGAGAAAATGTTTTACTTTCTACAAATTTAACTATTTTTACTATAGTTTAATCATGCTTCATTTTCTTAAGGTTGTGGTCTTAAAAATTCAATACTTTTGGGCAAATCACACATATCACATGATGCTGGAGAAATATTTTGCTTTCCATTCTGCGTTTAACACGTGACATTCAAAGTTTATCTATTATTTTGTTGCACTGCTCATTTTGTACCTATTTAAGTCAAAATGTATAATATGCGCTCTGCAGCTGGTGGTGCCCTAGGCGACTGCCTAGTTCGCCTATGCCTGGAAATGGCCCTCTAGGTCGCCACCATTGTTTTTATGGTTGTCAAGTACTTGCACGAGACTGTCCTCCAAAAAATAACAACCTCATGAGTCGTTTGTGCAAGCACTGTATTACGACGTAAAGTGACATATTAAGGCATTAGTGTCCTCTAGCAGCAGCAGCTTATAAATACAATCTTTTGTTACGTTTTAAGGTTTTTGCCTCATACATTAGATTAGACAAATTTTATTTTATGAATTTGTAAACGTAGAAACGGTTTCATTAACATTTATGGTTTCAAAAATATTTTGGAGCATTTAACCCTACCCTCACCCTTACCCTAAACCCCACCACTTCTTAACCATATAAAACACAACAAGCAAGAAAAAGTACAGTCACAGGTATTTATTGCATAAAACAGTATAAAAATATTATAAACCATTCACATTGCAAACCTTGTGAATGGAAGACATACGATTACTTTATATGAAGAAAGCACAGTCAGATATCATTCAAACATAAACCAGCATGACGTAGTCGGTCACAAGAGCCAATAGCGCTTCACATTCTTAGCTAACGTAATGATGCAATCGATCACGAGACACACGAGAGCCAATGCCCTTTTCACAATCATATATGACGTAGTATCACTTCTGGGATAATAAATTAATGGCTACGTTATTTGTCCTAAATGCCTAAATAGTGTAATGTGTAATAAAATACAATTAATCCTGGTAGTTTAAATTGAAGATCTTATACCAGTATATCATCATAGCAAAATTATATCCCAAAATCTAATATTATACCCTAATATATTAAGTTTCCCCTGCAGCCAGTAGAGGCGCTAATTTAGTAAATGCATCTGTTGGTCGTATTTGGTTAAATTGACAAACGACCAAAGCAATCGTATGGGTTGGAGGATATGTTGACTTGCACATGCCTGTAGACTGAAAACGCAAAATACATGCATGTATGCGCATGACACCAACGTTATCACAAATTAGCTTTTTGTCATGTACGATAATAAAAACGATAATGCCAACGCAGGGTTTCCTGCAGCACATTTCAGTTCAGGCGGCCCACCTAAGCTTGGAAACCCTACCGCCTTAACTAGGTCGTCCAGAAAAAAAAAATTTGCTGCACAAAAGGCCATCAAATGCATCTCGGAGAATAGCGCGTACACGGTTCACACCGCGAGCGCCACACAGCTGAAATGAGACAGACGTGGTCCGGACTGTCACTGTCTGGAAGATAACTACCAAGTTAATAAAACATCTCAGAGAATAGCACGGACGCACTTCACACCACAAGCATGCTCGAGCGCCACATGGCGGAGTCTGTCTGGAGGATAGCCAGTTGATAAAACTTGTGTCCATGAGAACTGTAAGTGGACTTGTGGATGTTTTGGGTTTATTTAAGCCTGTTTTTGTATTCGTCTATAGTTTTTGCAAATTTAAAGTAAGTTAGCTGGTGATTTTGTTGTTTGAGCAACCTGCTAGCTAGGTTTTTACGTGCCTGTTGATTAGATATAATTGTTAAGCGTTCTTGCTCACGTTATTTTTGAGCATTATTTACATGCTTCAGTTACACTCCTTTTAGATAATGTAATTAATAATGGGAAATAATCAGTTTTTACAATCTTCGAGCTATTTATCATCATTCGCCTGACGTTCTACAACATATGCTTTTAGTTTGTGTTTATTAACCCTTTAGTTTCACTTCATCACGCAGCTATTCCCATTAGAGGTATCTGTTAAAAACATTTAATTCATTAATAATCTAGTATGTGTTCATTTTCAGTCATATTTTCTTTAAAATTAAGTTTTATTTGAGTGTTTTAAATAAAAATATTTTCATCAGGACGCATATGCCCCACCCCTTTGATTGTCACGCCCTCTGCCCCGCCAACTCGCCCAACCCTGCCACCTTAACTAACAAATTATAAACCCTGCAATGTTTGCAAAAACCTGCACTTTGAAATCCATTTGAAACAAAATGGCATTGTTTTGTAAATAAACAGTCCAAACGAAAAAAAAGTTTTTGGATTAAAAATGTCGTAAACAACCCCTATTTGTCAAGTCAGTGCTAAACTGAATTTACAAGTGAATCTGATTTATGATGCGATAAGTGCTGCATCTTTTCTTTGGTCCTCTTTAACTCTTAGCCAGGAGCATTTAAGCGTTCACACAAGGCTGTTAGATTGTAAAAAGGCAGTGCTCATTCGAGGGCTAGAATAACAGAGTGGAGCATATGCATAGCTAAAATATTTCTCCACTTTAATAAGAGATTAGTAGGCACCCTCCACCTGTTTCTAGGGTTCAGGCGCTTGGCAACGGGCAGAGTGGGCTCAGCAAAAGAGTGCGGCCCCTACATCTGTTTGGCACGTTGTGCTTTTCAATCACAGTGTCAGGCCCCCAGCTTCTCATGCTCACAATGAGATCACTGTGTTCTTTGGGGCCCAAACCGGCCCTCGACAACCACTGTAGCAAAATAAACAAACTCGGGAATGTAAATTCACAACATCACGTATCGACAAGGGCCAAATGCATCGTGGGTTAATAATGAAAACAACACTTATTGGATGGTGAGATGTGAATGATACTGTTGACATCCTGATTTTAAATAAAGCGTTTGCCACACCACAACTATTGTGGGCCAACAAAAATAAGAAAACTGGGTCTAAAACATCTACTTATGATGACCCTGAGTTTAACACGATAGGGTTTTGGTGAACAACAACAACTTTAGATATCCCAGATAAACTTTTAATAGTACGTTTTTCCACTGATGTCATTTGTTAAAGGATGCACGAATCACAGCAGATGTTTTCTTTTGCCGACGATATGTTTTCCATTTGAATTGTGCATGTCACTTACACTTACAATCACCAGAAAATCTTTTTTTTTTTTCAATCTTTGTTCACATTTGGCACTTGGCGAGCATTAATTTTGGACTCGGACTGATAACTGAGGGTGTAGTGTGTATTGCATGACAGGGTGATGCATAAAATGAAAACTCATAAACAACTTAGGGCAGTGCTTTAAATGGGTTCAGGATTGAAACGTGTGGGCGGGCGAGGCAAGCGGGGATCTGAAATCATTTAAAGGTTGTGGCCGAGCAGAACTGAGGTATGTAGCCAGAGGAACATTGCATTGACCTTGACTTCACTCATTTGTAATCTCAACACATCCTGCGACGCATCGTAGGTGAGAAGAACACCAGCCAAAGCAAAAATCCACTGAAATTTCCAGAGCGATTATTCATTATTGGCCTTCCTAAGACCTCCAAAGGACAAAGGTTAAGACCAATACCCAGGTTATGCTGGATTAAAGCAGCCTTACGGTACAAGCAGCGTGACGAATAAATTAAGTCTGACAGTCTCATTCAGGCACACCCCTTCTTACTGACAAGGGTGTAGCACATAATTTGCTTCATCTGTTGATGGATTGTTTTACAAGAATGAGGGTCACAGCTACTCAGATTCCCTCATGCTGAATAGACTTAAAGTATGACAGTATAGTCAGTTCTTACCGATGGACAACATTTGTTTATTTGTTATTTTTTATGAGCGAGATTGTTCAAAGCAAACCAACTTTGTTTATGGTTTATAAATCCTGAGCAGGTTTTTCACAGCGAAACCCGCCCAATTGCTTCTCAAAACGAATCCAAAACTCCAATTTCAATTCGAGAGGTGTTTCCTGAAAAAATCGCTTTCCGAGGGTAAAATAAGCATTTTTGGCAAGTTTTATCTTCTAAAATCTGCATTCCCTGGGGCTAAATATCACATTATTGGGGTCGCTTCAACCCACAGACACCAAAAACATCCAGCGACAACAGCCAGTGTATTAAAGTATCCCAATTCTGCCGACGGAAACCGCAGACTTGGCAACCATGATCCACAGTCTGAACTCTTAAAGTTTTCCTTTTCTAAACGATAAATACAGACCACTGCCACCTGTTGGTGTGGAAAAGTTCATTCATCTCATTCAGGTGCATAACGTATGCGCAGTTGCCCATTGGCTTTGGTGTTTCTTCAAGCAGGCGACGCCAAGTGACACCAGTCGGCTTTCGTATTTTTAAAGTAGTTATATTCTGACTAAACCTTGTTTACTTTCATTATATAGACTATAGGAGGATCTGGTTTACGGATGAGGGTGTCATTATTTTCTCTTCTAGGGTCAGGACAGAAATTATTGGTTTGTAAACTGTAGTGGTGCAAAGGTACCATCATGTCAGTGTCGGTGTTGTGATGGGGGGGTGGTCTCTTTTCCTCTCCTTGTCATTGACCTGCTGCTTTCTGACGGCCCCCTGAAGGGTTGAATCAGCCTAAATCTACAAACTACCAATGCTCTCCTACAGTGGTCCCACACTCCAGCCTACTCCTACAAACACAGCCATTGTCAACTAACTGAGTTAAAACAGACGCTGAGGTTCATGCAGGAAGTGATCCGTCAAAATCCTGTCTTGTCTCCAATTAGGCTCATCAGCTGATCCGGCCTTTACCAATTCAGCATTTTTATTCTAAGTTAAATTTGTCTTGATTTACAAATGAATCAGTTTTCTGTTTCCCTTACCATGCCATACTTTAACTTACAACCACCACATTTCAATTACTGACATATTACAGTGTAGAAAATGTTTTATTAGTTTACATATTGATTGTTTGCATTGGTACAGTTAATGTACAACACCGTTGGTATATTTCCAAATTTTTTCCTAAATCATACATTTTGGTTACGATTTATGTTAATGAATAAAGGTATTTTGATAAATAATGTTAAGCACACAGTTCACAGTACCCATTGACTTTAATAGTATTTTTTCCTTCCCAGTTTCACAAAATTATGTACCTATAGTCACGTCATTTTTCGTATTTTTTCCTGATTGTATCGCAAATTTCTGTTTATGTGTCATTGTCACGTATTGGTTAATCAACAGTTTTTTCCTATTTTCTTACCTTTGTCGCTTCGGTTTAGGGCTAGATTTTATTGTTTGCGTTAGGATGTCACTTTAAGCATTGGTTTACACTATTTTTTTCTGATAAATTTTTTATATTTTCTAAATTGTAAAACATTGTCGCCTGGCGTAAGGGTTAGAGTTGAGTTTGGTAAGGATGTCATTTTATGTAAATCTAACCATAAATCGAAGCGACAATGGTTAGAAAACAGTTGAGTAACCAATACGTGACAATGACACATAAACAAAAATTTGTGATACGATCACGAAAAAAAAAACGCGGAAATTTGTGACAGTATCACAGTATCAACCCTAAACCTAAGCGACAATGGTAAGAAAATAGGACAAAACAGTTGAGTAACCAATACGTGACAGTGAAACATAAACAGAAATTTGTGATTCAATCACGAAAAAATGTCGAAATTTGTGACAGTATCACGAAAAAGAATAAGAAAAATGACATGGCTATAGGTCCGCAATTTCGTGTGACTGGGCTGATTTTTTTCCTATTCATTAGAACTATTCGGACAGGATTAGTTTTCCAAACAACGTTTGAGTTTCAACGTATCCCCCAGGACGTCTGTGATTTTATGTACCGATTCGGACGGGATTAAAATGATGCGGGCTATTCCAGAGATGGGAGTGTCTGTTTCATGCATTTGGGCGTTGCAGAAGAGCACGTGCTCTGGATACGCGTGTTTGTAATGTTTCATATTTTGCTTTAAATGTAAAATTATGACAGAACATGTAATTTATTAATCTAATTTTAACATATCAAAATAAAATATATAAATCCTACTAAAGTTACGTTAGCCTACGTGTTTTATATAACTGTCTGCTTATAATAAACCCAAACGAAGAAATAATGATTAATAACAATTTATTAACTTTATAAATTAACATTCCGGAGTTGAACAACTTTGAATGGAGTTTCTTACCTTATAACGTTACTGATATTACAGTGGCCAGTCTTAACAGTGTTTGATATTCAGCTCGTCTTGATTTAATTATTTAATTTTATTTGAATGGGACTCAGGAAATTCAATATAGGCGCATTAGTAAGACCTTACGGCAGATCACGTTGGCCAAAACACGAAATGAACCGCGTTTTCAAAAGATATTGCGGGCAAACACAGACATTTGCATCCGGACGGGATTACATTTCTCAGAGGACCTCTGAGTTAGGCGAAAAACAGTAGGTAAATTGCTCTGGAATTCTTACGGAGGTCGTCAGAGAAAAACACAGACATGGCCGATTCGGACAGGATTAAAAACACAGAGGACCTCTGAGACGCACGATTTTCTCAGAGGTCCCCCTGTAAAACTAATCCCATCCGAATAGGGCTATTGAGTATTGTGTGGTTGCCATCATTTATCAAAATATCTTTTTTTGTGTTTAACAGAAGAAAGAAAGTCATACAGATAAATGAAGGTGAGTAAATGATGGCACAATTGTCAATTTTGAGTGATCTATCACTTTAAAAAACCATATATCTTTGATTAAATAAATTCAATGACATGTTTGAGCCAATCTTGCCACCCAAACCCTGGTCCATATTCAAGTTTAAACCTCCGCTTCCCCAAATACGCTAAACTAGAATCATTTGAAGATCATTATTCCTCAATCAGTAGCTAATCACATTGACATGTGTCATATCATGCCATGCTGCCACCTGCACCCTTAAACACAGTCAGGAGAGTCAGGGGAGGGAGGACATAACAGGAAGGAGGCACCTCACATATGTAAAATGTCTTCATGAAGACGGGTCCCTTAAACAAGTGTCAATCAGCCGCTGCTGGAGCCAAGTTGGTGAAGTGGGTGTGTGGAGCTGGACCGGGGCTCCTGTCGCTCAGACTAAGACAAGCACGGCAGGGGATCTGATCCAGAAACTACCCCTACCCAGCAGGCCGGACAATCTCAGAACAGCCTCTCCGCGGGTAGGCCAAGCCCTAAACAAGCAAACTTACCAGGACTCTTAAAGAGCAACCCTGTTGCTGTCGAAGACTAAAGCTGGATGGTGATATAATGGTTGGGTGAATGCAGAACAATGGAATTAGCTTCCAATTTGTATCACTTCCCCTAAGGATTGAGACGTCTTATCCTGTTAGGAGCTCCTCTCTGCTGAGCGACATAACCCTGCTTTGAGGCATGAGACGGATAAGCAAGCTAAAGCCCTTGTTATCCCACTTTTTCCTCAAAGAGATTACAATCTGAGCCGCGGTGCGGCTTTTGGGTGGCATGCGCGCGTCGGCCGGTGCTTCCCACGCTTGACTGACAACGTGCCCCGGGAGGCGTCATTCCTCCAGGAGACATCAGCTGTCAAGATGCCCCGACAGATCCAGACCTTCCTCAGGTGCCGAGCGCTATTCATTCTTTGCGACACCCAGGAATCTACGTTTTCCGGCAGTTTCTGTCTCGCTTTTGCGCATCAGCTGGGGGCAGGAACACGAGGCAGGTGCAATAAAGGAGCGAGGACAGAGATGCGGTACGGGGTGAATAGTAGGGAATGTACTCTCTTGTGCATCAGGGGGGCAGTATGAGTGGAATGCGTGAGTGATAAAGACTCTTGGCGGGTTGATTCTGGTCGCCTCATGCCACAATGGCGTCTTTGACAGCTGAGAGAAGAGCGCTTTGTGGGCCCCTGCCAGTGACACTACACATTGTTGTGAATGCTCCACATAGTCAACATTCCCAATCGGGCCTTGCTCTGTGCTCAAGGCTTATCGAGAATTCCACTATCTTTCTCTCTCGCACTTTGTTTTTTGAGCCTGTACGTTTGGCTGCCAGCTTCTGTGTAGACACTGAAGAATTATTACAGTTCTGCCGATGACGTTATCCAAACTTAAGAAGTACAATAAAATATTTCATGTTGAATATATACTGAATACAACAGACTTAAGATAAATTTCAATGCGAATGTTTCTGTTTAGAGGAAGTTAGGGATATTCACTCGTGCATCTTATAGCCACCCGCAACCAGGTGCTAATATTTGCTGGTTTAACACTGGACTATTCATACCATATTATCATAAATTTTTACACTCTACATTCACATTTAGGCATTTACCAGATACTTTTATCCAAAGCAACTTACAATCTCTGTAATAATGCCACTGAAGAGACATTTTTAGTTCCCACAAAAACGAATTCTGTTTTTTTACCATTTCATTGTCTGTTAAATCTTTTCCACAACCTAGCACACAGAACCGATCTGCAAGGTGGACGATTGTATGTAAAGAATAATTGTCTGGCCAAGTTTGCACCATGACCTGTTTTAATATTTCCTTTAATGAGGTGCTAAAACAACACGTACAGTGTGTGCAAATAAATGCGGCAAATAAAATTACAGCCAGTGTAAATTCTCAGTAAATTGCCTCCTCTCTGCTTGTGATGCAAGCATTCGTGATGCACAGCTGGAAAACAGGATGAGCATCAGATAAAGAGGATAGGTTTATATCCATACTACGTGAAGCACAACGCTTGGAAGTAGGGGAAAACACTTCATGGTCCTAATTCCTCTTATATATCATTTCTGAACATTGCTGATTTGAAGTAGATCCCCAGTGCATCCGTAAGAGGCCGAGCTAATTGAATTTCCATCTTATGTCTTTTGAGTGGATGCGATTACGCACAACCACACATACGCATACAAACATTAAGGACGATTTAGCACTGGTTCCAATTTACCTCTTTATTAAATGATTTCTAAAGTGAATGCACGTTTAAGTAGTATATAGAGTATAAGAGAAAATATATTTAGTTGGTCATAGTTTTTTTAATCAAAGTTACTTTTTTAATAAAATATTGAAAAATGTAATATTGAAAAACATCAAATATTTCATGCTGTATCTACACTGTGAGACAAAAATAGTCAAAAATGTGTCCTTAGCTGTCACTGGGGCAGTGCCCTTTAAAAAGGTCCCAGTGCATACCATTAGGTACAGTTAATACATGTGGTACCAATATGTACCTGTAAGTTGCTAAAATGCACTCTTTAGGTTTACTTTTTTTTTAAATGGTACCGTCCCAATGCTGCCTAGGGACCAATTTTAGACCATTTTCTGATAATCTAGTATGAGATCACATTAACATAATGCATAATAATTTTCTAAGAATTTTTTTTTTCAAAAACGGAGAAAACTATAGTATTGCATGGCACACAACATCCCAAAATATATTTTATATCTACCCAAGTATTCTGTATATGAAATTGATATATATTATACATTTTTACAAAATGTTGAGGAAGGTCATTTATTAAAACAAGGGTTAGCAAGTGAGTATTGCACATGATAGTATATATCATTAAAAACTAATATATACAATATTATATGTGGCTTTGAGGTTCCAGTTCCTAAGATATCATGTGTAACTTTGAGGTACCAATATGCACCTTTTAGATACAGAAGTGTACTTTTTGAAAAGGTACCACCCCAGTGACAACCTTTTCTCTGAAAGTGTAATAGAGTTTTAAAAATGCAGCACACACAACGCTTCAGATATAAAATTATTTAAAAAAATTCCAACTGGCAAATTAAAAATTGGCACTGTAAAAATTACAGACCTCACCAACTCCACATTTTCTCTTGACTCTTTGCTTCTACAATTTTCAAAAAAGTAACAGAGCCAACTAAAACATTTAGGTGCAACTAATGAAGTAGCACATTTTTAATTTTTTTTTACAGTGAAGTTAACAAGTATGTCCATTACAACAAGCTAAAAAAGAGGTCTGTCAAAAGATTAATCGCGATTAATTGCATCCAGAATAAAAGTTTGTGTTTGCATAAAATATGTGTGCACTGTGTGAAATTATTTTGTATATATAAAAAACACAAACATTCACCTGCTCTCAATGTTTTTTTTTCTCCAAATGACTTTTTTTAACCCCTAGGGAGTTAATCTTAGCCGCTGTACTTTGCTACTTGTTGTCCACTGATTTTTCTGTGTTTTCTAGTTTCTATATATATATATATATATATATACACACACACACACACACACACACACACACACACACACACACACACACACACACACACACACACACACACACACACACACACACAAAATGGTATATACAGTATTAGTATACACTCACCTAAAGGATTATTAGGAACACCATACTAATACTGTGTTTGACCCCCTATCACCTTCAGAACTGCCTTAATTCTAAGTGGCATTGATTCAACAAGGTGCTGAAAGCATTCTTTAGAAATGTTGGCCCATATTGATAGGACAGTGAACTCATTGTGATGTTCAAGAAACCAATTTGAAATGATTTGAGCTGACATGGTGCATTATCCTGCTGGAAGTAGCCATCAGAGGATGGGTACATGGTGGTCATAAAGGGATGGACATGATCAGAAACAATGCTCAGGTAGACCGTGGCATTTAAATGATGCCCAATTGGCACTAAGGGGCCTAAAGTGTGCCAAGAAAAAATCCCCCACACCATTACACCCCCACCACCAGCCTGCACAGTGGTAACAAGGCATGACGGATCCATGTTCTCATTCTTTTTACGCCAAATTCTGACACTACCATCTGAATTTCTCAACAGAAATCGAGACTCATCAGACCAGGCAACATTTTTCCAGTCTTCAACTGTCCAATTTTGGTGAGCTTGTGCAAACTGTAGCCTCTTTTTCATATTTGTAGTGGAGATGAGTGGTACCCAGCAGTGGCGAAGCCAGAAATGTTCAAGTGGGTGGGCCTTTATAAAACAGGGTGGGCAAAGCATTGAATGTACATAAATTGGGAGTGTTTACGCCCATGGCCGGTGTATATTTTTTTCCCCAATGTAAGTGCGGCTTTTTTCAAAACAGCCAGCAGCTGTCCATTTTTTCCGCGCTGTGGTCTAAAAATATTCAACTCTGGATGAAAAGCTTAGCTTGTCAATGTAAGTTCTCACACAGCCATCCAATCACAGTGGGTGAAAGGGCGGGACTAATATCACAACAACCAACCGGCTCACAGCTCAAGTATCACAGCAACCAAAGCGCTTGGCTGAAAAAACTGCTGGCATTTGGCGTCCTCCAGGCGTTTTCAGCCGGGTTTAAAAGCTTTGGTGCACGCTACCTAAGCCAAGTTACCTTAATGCCATGCAGGCAGCACAATGTTTCAAGGGGAAATTTATAAAACAACTTAAATAACCAACCAGCTTGTCTACAGTATATGGGCAGGTGGGGCTGTGCCTGTTTTATACAGTCTATGAGCAGTGCCCCAACAAATTATTAATCCACTTGAAAACACAGAACTCAACATAAACTGAATTAGTAACGGAATTAGTTTTTACGTTATTTACGTTGCGTGAACGTAGATCCGAACAATATGTCATTCCTCCTCAGCAAAATGCATGACGTGAAAGCGTCATAGGCTACGACAGATTCAACAGGTAGTGATTTTACTAAAGAACTCGTTCGAAAGATTGTTATTTAATGAGACAATGGCCATCAAACAACATGGCGCAATACAAAATTGCATGTGTTGTCATTTAAGTGTAAATATTCCAACAACATTAAATCATACAGCCCCCTAAATAGTTGATTGGAGTAATACTTCTGACTATAAACTGTAAATAGTAATGACACCACTATAAACATTAAGAAAATGTCTAAACTCACCATTACATGTCCTGTAGTCTGAGATGGGGCTTCTGGTTCATAATAACAAAGTCCAATATGATCATAATGTCCCTTCGCGCAAAGAAAAGCAGAAATACATTTCTCAGACGAGCATTTATCATCGATGAGCGTAACGTTATATGTTTTTTATACAATATGTGGTGAAGAACAGTCTTTCAACACAGCATGAAGTCATTATCAACGTAATACGTGCTCGTTTCATGTTGTTGACGTTTGAAAAGATGTCCTCAGTAATCCAACATTTCCATGAGTGATGTAATAGTCTCCGTCTCCAAAAGTAAACAGGCATAACCAGATGTCATCGTGGAAAGGCTGTTAAACTTGATGATTTGCAACTCGCTGTTTTCAAATTCAGTTCAATCGCGCGTAGGCGGAACTAACAATGACTGACGAATCATATTCAACGTTTCATGTTGACAAGCGTGTGCACCAATAGGGTAAAAGAAAACTGCGAAACTGTCTGAACATGCAAACTTGCACTTAAATTTTATATTTTAATTATATTTATAATTGTATTACATATATGAAATTATAGTGTGATAAGACGTATATTCGTAGTACTAGTATTTATTTTTGTTAAATTATTTACACATTTCTCTGGAAAATGGCCTTCTGATTGGGTACGTGGGCCACAACTCAAAGTGGGCGGGCCCAGGCCCGGCCAGGCCCACCCGTAGCTTCGCCACTGGTACCCAGTGGGGTCTTCTGCTGTTGTAGCCCATCTGCCTCAATGTTGTGTGTGTTGTGGCTTCACAAATGCTTTGCTGCATACCTTGGTTGTAACAAGTGGTTATTTCAGTCAAAGTTGCTCTTTTATCAGCTTGAATCAGTCTGCCCATTCTACAGCCCTACTAAAAATCTAATTTATCTGCAATGATCTTCACAGCTTCCCTGACCGTTGTTTAAATAGTCTGAATACAATCTAATCACAAGTTAAAGACTCTACTCTTCTGTTGTAAAGAGACAGAACACTGTGCAAATTGATACTATGCCAATAGAGCTGACATTACACTGTAGTAGTCTGACTCTGAACCCTGCCCAAAATCGAATAATGAGCCTGGAATTGGGTCGGTTTTGTGTCCTTTCACCATCTGACAGAAAACAAGGGATTTCATTAAGAAAAACATCATTCTTTGCCATGTTTCATAGCCGATTTCCTTTCTGCTGCAAGGCCCATGACGACACAGACCTCTGCCTGTGTATAACGCCCACATCTTATTCGCCCTTGACCACCATGAGGTTTCTGTTGTCATGTTCACAATATTTCTGTTGATGTGCTTGGAGCAAACTCACATTGACTAAATTAGAAAGTAATGAGATCCTGCATATTAGAAAATGAAGCCCATTCTGTGGTGATCAACAGATATTTCACATTAAAGCTGTGATCAGTACACACATAAAAACACAGACAAGTGTTTTCTCACACATGAACGTGCAGTCAGCCTGGCATACAAAACTCTTCTGCAGCTGGTGGGACAGGCATAGTTTGCTTGTTTGATCTTTTCAATTGTGCAGCTGTAACCTAAATCTGCCCTTTTAGCATGTTTATGTTTCCTTAACAAGCTTTCCTTGGCATATTGAACAAATGCGAACGATAAGGAACAAAGAATCTGTGAAATCCCTTGTGTTTTTTTTGTGGTTTAAGTGTAGTAATCATGTTTTTGTGGTTTTTTGATTGCTATTAGCAAAAACATGTTTTTTCTACAATAACCATGGTTTTGGGCTTTTAACTGTAGTAAAACCATGGTTAATTTTTGTATGGGATGTGAGCATCAACTTTACACCAGAATGAGATGAAATCACACAAAAACTGGCATATTCATAATTTCCAGCTTTGTTATCCACATCAGATCACTTCTGGAGGGAGCTCGTTAAAGTTTGTATCTGTTTAAATCTGATATTTAATGTGTTCTCAGTTTTGACACCACAGAAAAATGTGATATTACTGATGACAAAACACCAAATAAAAAAATAAATTCTTGGAATAAATCTTGGAAAACAGGCAGAATTCTCTTCTCTCAAATGCTGGGGCCATGTCCGGTGTCGGCACTGAGACCACGCCCACTTCACTTGTGGAAGAGCTTCTGTTTTTCTCTACCTCTACAACCGGTTGTGGCTAGAAGGGATACGGCTATGGCCAAAATCCGTGAAATCTTGCGGATGAATGCCGTTTTAATCTTAATCCTACCCACAAACTTAGCCCTACCCACAACATTTCACGGGATTTCGGCCGTAGCTGTATCACATTTAGCCATAACCACTGTTTTCATCAATCCTACCCCCAGACCTAAACTACCCCCTAAACCAAACATCTTGCTAGATCAAACCACAGTTTTAGCCCCACTCAAATAATACTGAACACAAAAATGTGGAAAAACTTTTTAACGGTGTAACTCCATAATTCAGTACTACATGGTACTACATTCTCTGAAATGACTTTACACAGACTTTAATAGATGGATTTAGCAGTAACAACATAAATGGCTTTTGTGGAACAAACGCAACGTCCGGTAAACTTTCGCAAAGAATCAACAGATCATTTTAGAGTATTTCATTTCTGATAATAAGTGAAATAATCAACAAGTAGATCATTGTAAGGCCAATTTATAGTTGTGCGTAAGGGATATGCCGTAGCTACGTCGTAGGTTATCCGTAGCCTGACGTGCACCCGTCCAATTTTTAACAGCGCGTCAGTTCTATGCGGACCGCAAGCGCTGTGATTGGTGTGCTAGAACTCCTGCCATCAGGTAAAAATCGTCATAGGTATTTCCGTTTGCAACGGTGAGAACAAAGATGGGCCAAGTTGAAGAGTGATTTAACTCAAACTGCAACAAAAGTCGCTGTTTACTTACTTCCATTACTGGTCTTCTCAAATAATAAACAACAAGTTGTTGTTTCTTCTTCGTTTTTGGGTTCAACTGGCCAAGTTGCTTCTTCATTGACGGTAGCGCTGCTACTGTGGTTATAAGCGTATGACAACACAGAAGTATATATGAAAACCGACCCACATTCTACGCCATCGTGGCTACGTACACACAACTATAATGAGCCCTTTAGTGTAGTTTTTAAAACACTTTAGCTATGATTTTGAACTTTTGAAGGAATATTCCATTTTCTAAAAAAAAAGAAAAATCCAGATAATTTACTCACCACCATGTCATCCAAAATGTTGATGTCTTTCTTTGTTCAGTCGAGAAGAAATTATGTTTTTTGAGGAAAACATTGAAGGATTTTTCTCATTTTAATGGACTTTAATAGACACCAACATTTAATACTTAATTCAACACTTAACAGTTTTTTTCAACGGAGTTTCAAAGGACTATAAACGATCCCAAACGAGGCATTAGGGTCTTTTCTAGCGAAACGATTTTTATTTTTGACAAGAAAAATAACAAATATACACTTTTAAACCACAATTTCTCATCTAGATCCGGTCGTGATGCGTCAGCGTGACCCCACGCAATACGTCATGACGTCAAGAGGTCATAGAGGACGAACGCGAAACTCTGCTCCAGTGTTTACAAGTGTGTTGAAAGAGGACCGTTCCTACGTTGTTGTATGTCAACTGATACTAATTAATGTCTTTGTGTCAGTTTATTGTTTACAATGGTCCGCAAATGTGCATTTTATATATGTAACACGTGACCTCCCTACGTCACTACGCATTTACGTTAGGTCGCGCTGGACCGGATCTAGACGAGAAATTGTGTTTTAAAAGTGTATATTTGTTATTTTTATTGTCAAAAATGACAATCGTTTTGCTAGATAAGACCCTTATGCCTCGTTTGGGATCGTTTAGAGTCCTTTGAAACTACGTTGAAAAACTACTGTTCCTCAAAAAACATAATTTCTTCTCGACTGAACAAAGAAAGACATCAACATTTTGGATGACATGGTGGTGAGTAAATTATCTGGATTTTTCTTTTAAGAAAATTGACTATTCCTTTAATGTTACTTCCCTTCACATAGCGGTGATCCATGATCGCCATCTCCCCTCATCTTATTAACCAAAATATGACCATTAAAGGTCACGTTCTTCCTGATCCCATTTTTCAAACTTTATTTAGTGTGTAATGTTGCTATAATAGCATAAATAATACCTGTAAAATGATAAAGCTCAAAGTTCACTGCCAGGCGATATATTTTCTTTAACAGAATTCCTCTTTCAAAGCCTACAGAGAACGGCCGGTTTGGACTACAGCCCTCTACTTCCTGCTTTAATGACGTCACTAGAACAGTTTTTGACTAAACTGCACCCACAGGAATACGTCAGTCACCAGCTTTGGATCAAATGGCTCTGGCTGCTGTCGAATCACAACACACTAAACAAACTCCCCAATCAGACCTCGTTACGTATTTCTGAAGGAGGGACTTCATAGAACACAGAAGACATCAGTCCGTTTTTTTAGGACAGTGAAAACAGCGGTATACAGATAAATAAATTGTGTGAAAAATACTGTGTTTTTACACGTGAACCATAAACATGTAATATTGTGCACTGTAAACACAACCAAAGCTTTAAAAACACAGGAAGAACGGGACCTTTAAACAAACGGAGGCCGGAAGTTAAGTTCCGTCCAGATGCGTAACCGCGACAACAGGCAACATATCTAAAAAAGCAAAGATTTACATTATGCATTGTTGTAGAGTTTATGTGGTCTCATTTTTAATGAGTCAAATGATGTGTCAAAGTATTTCCTTTTTCAGGTTTCAGTGTTTGCTATGCCCCAGAGAAACACCCAGTCCAATGTAATCACTTTAACATCAAATTCCCTTTAGATAAACTGTAGTGCTAATGTGCTAATGTTTCACTCCTTTCCCATCCTCCAATAACTGAATAGCCCTTACCAAAGATAAGAGCATGCATGCTCCATTAAACTCTAGGGCTGCCCTGGGAGTTTCTGAAATAGTTTCAGTACGACTTTTTTAAATTAATCACCCCCCGCAATAGAAAATAACATAATGAAAGGAAATAAATGTTGAGGTCCACCTGGGATTTGGCTTGGAGTGTCAGTTTCTGCATGGTTTAATTTTTATTTGCTGTAAAATGTGTACTGAGACATGGAAACGGGTTGTAAAGACATGCCCTGAAGTGAGCAAGAGATGAAGGGAGGATCAGCTCATCCAAAAAAGTGAAATTAGTAACTGACCCTCAAGGCATTCCACACATAAATACACTTTTTACTGAATAAAAAAGCTATCGTGTTACCTCATAAGACTACACGAGTCAGATGAACAGCTTAAATGGTGTTGTTTTGCTTCCTTCATTAATTGCATTTTATGTATAGTCATCTAAATATCACCTTTCCTGTTAAACAAATAAAGTCAGGTTGAAAAGGACACGAGGATGTATAAATGATGACAGAAATGTTTGAGTCACTATCCCTTTAAGAATACAACGGGAGAGGCTTAGGAGTTTATTTCCATCATTGTCTACACTTTGCCAAAAGCCATAGCAAACCATTGGCCCTGCAACAAGAACATCAACAGCAGTGCACTCCCCTAAGGAGAAAAAGGAGCTATCACGAGATGATGGATTTAACGGTTTAGATTCATAAATAGGATATTGCTCAACTGTGATGAAGGCTATTCTTAGGACTATTTTGCCATATTGCACACTCCTCATGAATGTGCGGGAGGAGAAGATGAAGATCAGCAGTACCTGCCTCCCGTCTGTCTGGGTGTCCCTGAGAACTCTGCTATCCGACCCAGTTGTCTCCAAACACAGCGTTGGCCCTGAGCCTCACACATTCCAGAACTTCCAGACAGCTCCAACTTTATTTTCAGGCAAAACGGCATCGGCCCTCTCACATGACATTCCCAAAAAAGGCACTGCGGCCCCGGACTACCCTAATTCTCCATGTGATTTAACCATTGAGGAATTAAAACAAAATGAGTTATATCGAAACTAGGACAGGAAGATGACCAAAGTTCCCAGTACACTAAGGATAAGTTGGATGATGCTATTAAGGATCTGTTTTGAATGACGCTTTGCTCCTAGCTGCCTAATGCATAAATGCAACGGTCTAAAATTTCACACATGCAGAAAAATATTTCCCTTCAGTTTAAGGAACAAATAAATGTATTCTTGCCCACATCCCTATGCCAACAGAAATAGTAAGATAATAGGACCAAAGGCCAATGTATAGTCCATTTTTTACTCCTATGTGAGGCTCCGTGTACAGTGTGTGTGACGAAATTTTCATCATCATAATAGTGCGCGCATACTATATGTGCACCGCCATTTTTTGAAACATGCGGCTACAGGAGAGTGTATGTAGCCCAGGAGATACATTGCATTTTGTCGCGATGCGCATACGTTGAACGTCTTTCTACACGTACGAGTCAAATAAACTATACTTTGCAAGGCTGTACGTTTGCATAGACATAAAAAACAGACTATACTCCTAGCTTAAGATACAAGACTTTCTTTAAGGACATTGTGGAACAAATATGTAAGCAATAAAGGGCTCATTATAGTTCTGCGTAAGGCTACGCGTTGGTTTTCATTCATACTTCTGCGTCATCATATGGGTTGATGTGCACTTACACATGTAAACCACTAGTAGGCAGTATCCACGCGTGTAACCCACGGTAGCAGTAAAACATCTGAAGAAGGCATGTAAACCCATAGATATGAATAATAAAGATGTGTTACGGCGGAGTCTCCTGGCGGCCATCTTACCTCAGACAGCTCACTCACTTGTAGCATTGTGTTTAATGGTGCAGTACATTTAAATGACCATAACTTGCTCAATTTTCTACCGATTTTCAAACGGTTTGGTTTCTTACAAACGTTATTAACGTGGCTATAATTCTGGATGCTTTAACATGATTCATGAAAATTATTCATTAAGTACTAGTGAGCGAACGCCCTGTGGTAAGATGGCCGCCAAATGCGGACGTTCCACTCAATTGGCCAGCAGCGCGGGTGAGACATCTAGCCTTTATTATACATATCTATGTGTAAACCGGTGTGCCTCATACATCTTGAAAAGTGGAGCCGCTGGCTCTTGATCGCCCCCTGGTGGCTGGAGGCAATACAAGTCATAAACTCCGTCCTCTCCATGCAAACAAACGGGACTCTAAATAAAAAACTATTCGAAAGATGGTTTTGGTCCTTTAAGGTAGTTGTTATCACTCTGGTCATGACTCTGAAAAGTACATTAGGTTTTTTACATGTTTATTTTGCTACGGGTTATTGTAAATAAAAATCAACCGTTTTATAAGAACTGATGAATGCTCATATATTTAGAAATTTGCTTTCAAGTGATTTCTCTTATACGTTTAGGCTGTTTTTAACAAAAAACTGAAACCAAATTTGCTCTAAAATGTAATTATGCAGTTCACAGGCATCTAGAAGGTTAATTCTCTCCAAGGGCATTTAACAGAAGAGAAATGGCTGTGATAGATCTAAAAAGTCCTGCTATATCAAATAGCTTTTCTCATGAAAGAATGTGAGGGTCATTTCAGCTAATTTGGCACAAGTGTTGATGATGATATAAAAATCAGCATTAATCTTTTCTTACAAAGCACTACAGAAACATTTGTCAAATTCAGAAGTTTAAATACAATCACAGGAGATTTTGTTTGCTGCAGGTCCAAACAGCTAGTAATTTGACAATTGCTAAAACAACTGAATTCACATAATGTGATTGGAACGAAGATTTTCATTTAACCATCTGGTCTTGCGCTAATGTAACCGATGATAGCTCATCATGAAAATAATGAAAGCCTATCTTGGTCAATTATTGTAAAGTTGAGAAACCACAGCGGGATCCAAACAATTTATACCTACTGGTTCCTTCATTTATTAGTACTGAGAAAAAAGCTTTTTCTTGGGGCAAAAACAAATCCACTGGCTCAGAAACAAGACAAACACCTGTTCTTCACATAATGTCCATATTAATTCTGTTAAAAGTACAATCCAGAAGCAGACTTTTGTTGAAAATTGTAAAATTTGATCAGTTCCAGACTGATTTGCATGAATCATATATCCTCAAGTTCATAATGCATTGTGCAAATAATGAACCTCATATAAAATTCCATGATTTTAGAGTTTATAAATCTGTGATTAAAACCATATTTTCTAAGTCCATTATAGCTTATGGGTACTGCTATGCCTTAAAATATTCATATTTCCATTAAATACAATAAAATTACAATCATAAATATAACCTGCCATCATTATTAAACAGCCAATAAACATGAAACATGTAAAAAGTTAAATCTTTAGTAAAAAAAAATCTTTAATATTTCACAACTTTAATTTTCAAAAATGATATTTCTCAGTGCTCCACAGAAGTTAGACTGAACGAAATGATCTGCATTAGAGTATTGAGTTCATAAGTTGTATGGTCACAATGAATTAGTCCAATTGACTTCAGTGATCTGCAGATCAAACCTGGGCATGGGCATTTTTTTTTAAATCTCATCCTCTGTTTGAAGACTTTAATTGCACTGGGCACGATTGACCCACTGGATCTCTTTAAGCATCTCATCTGCATATGCTGAGCATCTCAGAGGAGACGCAAACGAATGCAATCATTTTCACTCCAGCGTGTAAGCATTTTTATTGTAATTGAGTCACTGACTGTTGTATCAAGGGGCAACAGATAATTGGATAGGCAGCTGAACATTGGAAAATGTTGGTAATTTGAGAATTTGATTGTTTTTCGTGTCTGTTTACATGCATCGTGGTGTTAAAAAACAACAGGCCCATATTGTTAGCTGCCATAATTTTGTACAATGTACATTGCTGCAGGACATTCAGGCAAATCAGTTATGAGCGAAATTACTCTAAATGAGATATGAGGCAGGCACTTAAATATTATAAACTTCTAAATTACTGTGCCATTTGATATGAACCACAAAATTATTCAAAAGGTGAACACCTTCTATCTTACATTTCAAGGTATGCACAATGCCATCTTTTTTAAATTGCATTGATTACAGATGTGAAATTCCTTATCTTTAAAATCGTTTAGTGGCATAGGCTACTACTGCACTCTTCTGGCTGAAACTGGAAACAGTAAGTTGTCATTTTTCCAAACAATGAATCACAGCATTGAACAAAGTATTTTTTTACTGTATCGGTTTACTTCATCTCCAGAGGGAAATTGGTTGCAAATGGGTTAATTTTGGCCAGACACTAATTAGACAAAACGGGCAGCATTAATTATTTGTCTGTGCTTAAAAGCCCCCAAAGCAGGTTTGCCCAATATAAGATTAGAGTGGTTTACTCTACTATATCAATTATTTTAAAATTATGGCAATGCTGATTATCAAAATTGTTGAAATTAGCAGTGTAATAAAATATCAAATGTTGACAAAGGCTGGTTCTAAGGGTCTATATGCATTTAAGACAGTCTTCTTTTATTGCCATGTATTACGGTATTTGTAATCATCTGTACTGTGGCCCACTGAAAAGTAAACATGGCAGCCTTAATAATAACAGCCCTCTTTGTCAAGTATTTAAGAAATACAGGTCACATGTAGTAGCATAGAGATGACTGCATTTGGTGTCCAAAGTCGTTAGTTATTTTAGCTTTTTTAAAATACAATTTCATTTTAATGGATCACAAAATGTTACAGTCCATAACAATAAACTATTAAAATATTATGAAACTATAAAATATTATATTGTTGTGGCTTACATTACTGCAACATCTTTTATCATGTTAATGAGTACCAATTTATTAAAATAATAAAAAAATAAATTTGAAAAAGCTGAAAAAAATTATAACTTTGAACACCTAATGTACCTGCAATTATAGAGATGCTTTAAACCTAAAACCTTGGCTATTGTCGTCTTAAAACCTACAATAAAAATAAAAAATTAACCTTAAAGTTTTTTACATGAAAGTGATATGAAACATGAGTAGTTACGCGGATGTTCATCATTATTTATACAGTATATGTTGAGAAAGGGTGTATTAGTAGTAACCGAAGTTATCCATGAAATGCCCCCCAGTGGTGTTCAATCGTGTTTTAACCTTATATTAATTTTTATGGATACATTTTTTTATATTTTGACACATTTTATGTCATTTTCATTTCTTTATAACAGTTCGCTTACGTCAATTCGGATGAAGTATTGCAATTTTATAAATAAAAATATATTTTAAAAATGTGACGCGCTGTTGTCCCCTCTAGAGGGCGAACGTGACAAAGGCCGCGCGGAGAATAGATGGTATGCATTGACGTCACTTTTCCACGTGACCACACCGGAGCACCCTCTGTTGAGTGGCAAAATGTTCAACGAAACGGCTGGTTTTCATAGCGACTGCTGCGAAACTGCCAGTAAAGCTGACTTACATCAGCTTAAATTGAATTTAGTTGGACTTGATAGCAGAGGTGGCACCTTTGCTTTATTAGGGTGTTTGTATTGGGAAACATTTTACTTCACTACATTCTAAAGCATAATCATACTTTGTTTTCTTTTATATTGCATGTTAAAATTTATTTAATACCTAATTACATTAAAATGGTGTACTTTTATTTAAGTAAACAAAAACTTGTATTTATAAAATGTAAAAGAATATAAATTATGATAATATGCTTTGGAATGTATGTTTTCCAAAGAAAAACACGGATAAAATACAAAAACTTGAAAAAATACTTTTAAGTAGAAATAAAACCTCTGCTTGATAGTGACCCTAACTTGTCAACCCACCTGTGGTCTGTGGACGTTAGCATGGACGATCAATTTACTTCTCCTTTCTGTGTTTTTTGGCAGTCTGTAAAACGATAACTCCGAATTCTTTTTTTTAAATCTCCTCAGTCTATCGCACAACAGTTTTTTTCCCATTTAGACACGTTTTCGCTGATTTCACAATGTACACAAATGACGCTCTGTCTTTTGCCACTCAGTGGTTGTAACCGCAGCACTTTCGCCGAAGGTGACGTCACGTGCATCTATACAGGATGACGCGTTTCCTGCCGCTCAGAGTTTTAAGCACGTGACTTTCCTTCTGTCATCGCAGCGCTTGTCAGTTGTCAGTCAGTACTTTTACTTTATTATCGCTCACGCTCGAATCTGCTATAATGACTGATAAAGACATCATATCAGGTAATCCGAACTCTTAAAACAATTTAATATGCATAAATGTTCAGAATTCTTTGCGCTGGCCTAAACACGTGTCCACCATTATATCAAACCAACTGAACATTATAGCCTGTATACGAGTTACTAATTTTGTTTATAACAGCAGTATTACTAGTTTAAATATATACTTTTACATTTACATAAATGTCTATGTGAATATATATATGGCTAACAGTTCAGTTTATCTGAAACTTATCTTCTGATACTGGATTATGACGATTGAGTGAGTGAAATAAAGACACTTAACCTTATTTTTCTCATTTAGATGGCGCTGCCGGTCACAGAATATTTTTTGCCCCGCTGGGATCCGTGCATTGGATGAGAGCAGAGGGAAGATGCCCTTTAGATGAAAATGCATTTAAGGTAGAGGAGATGCCATTTACCTTTATCTCAAGTATTGCATTAACACGAGTTTCGAAAACCATGTCAAGAGCCCTTGTGCATCATAAATGTTTTACACCTAATGTACGTAAGCTCATATGATGGTGACTGAGATTAATGCTGTACTTTGTGTTTGCAGAAATAAAGCCGTGCTTTAGTTAAACCATGAATGGACCACAAGGAAAGGACTTTAAATGATTCAGAGGATTGCAAGGTACATTATGCATTAGACTAAACATTATTGCAAATGGTTTATAAATATGGATGGATAAGTAAGCAAAGTAAAGATGTGCAAGGATGACAACAAATGGCTGAGGTCACGACCAGTGAAACTACATAATAGCATGTATTACCTGAGCACATATTTTCTGTGCAGGTTTATTTATAGTGCCTTATTTTCAAGGCTTTGTTTTTGACTTGTAGTCTTGTCAGTCTTTCCACAGACCGATCTTAAAAGGCATGATGGAGCAAGCCAACCAGAAGAAAATTAATGGCATTTTTATTAAGAAGGGCCGAAAGACTGAAAAATGTATGAAGGTGGTGATGGAATAAGAATTTCACGCCTACTGTATCTACCACAAATGGTTTTCACACATCAGATATGGCTAAGAAAGAAAGGCCAGATGAACAGAAGTGTTAATGCATCATTTTAATATCATGCTAGCTAGGTTATGGTTGTGTATTTCTTTGTTCTCCTACTATGTGCCTAACTGGTTTCATAATAAACATTTAAGAATGCTGCCATTGTAAAAAGATATTTGTCTGCATGTTAATGCTTGTAAGATTTTAGTGTTATTTGTAATAAAGTGTATAAAACCTAGAAAACGCATTCATTTTCTTGTTTTGGACTTGATCATATTCAATATGTGAAAACCCAGTGATTTACTTTTTGTGTGGAAAAACAATGACCCTATGCTTGAATTTTACAGAGTTGATGTCTTAGGTATTTTCAAAGTACAGAACATTAGACTTGCAAGACAAATTTGCACAAATAAAGTAAAATTTACTGTTACATTTTGGTTCTTAATGTAGTGCATTGCAGCCTTAAGCATTTATAAAAATTCCCTGCTTGTTTTAATTGTGTAGCAGTTGCTCAATTGTTCTAGTTGTGAAAAGCTGAATCTCAAATTCACACCCTGTAGCCACTATACAGTGCCACAGGGATGATGTATTTTTTTATGCAAAACCCGGAAGAGAGTTAGCATTTTAGCACTTTCAGTTCCATCGTTCTAAAGTCAATGGGGTTTTGGTTAAACTTCTTAAATAAGATTTTGGGTTAAAATAAGCCCAGTATATTTTCGCATTTAATTCTGTGACATACACACCAGTAATACCCCAACTAGTGAATTTATAAAGCTTTAAAGTGTCTTTAAAAAGGGCAATTTCCAAATGGGACTACAGACTATGTGAATTTAAACGTCATCACGCATTAAGATCTCAAAAACAATGCACCATGGGCAGGGGTGCTGCTAAGGATTTTGGGCCCCATGAAAAGAATCTTGAAAGGGCCCCCAACACAGCTGATATTTTTTTCGTATTAATTTACATAAAATCATGCGCTTTTATGGTATTTTGACTACCAATGGGGTACCAATTTTTTCTCATCCCATTGGCAGATAATTTTGCTTGTTTTAAGGACAATTTCACTTAAATTGTATATTAATTTGTCTTAAAACTAGACTTATTTTTCATCAAGAAAAAGCATCTTAATTTAAGAGTTTTTAGATATTTCTACTGAAAACAAGACAAAAAAACTAAGTAAGAAAGTCATTTTTTGTAGTGTTGAACGTTTAACTAAAACTGTGTATTGTTATTTTTTCCAGCGTTTTCTTGACCTAACATGGGGAGAAAATTGAGTTCCCTTATCGTGCACTTTTAACACTAGAACGGCCACCAGCAGTCATTTTAACAGCAACATTTAAACTTATGGTAATTATCTTTAACACTAGAACGAACAAGGCGTCATTTTGACAGTTTTGAAATTTGCATAGTCAATAACTTTGTCTAAATAAATCAAAAAGCCTTGCTGCTCCCTGACTTTTCCTAAAACTACATGAATTTTCATTAAAACTAGTTTAAATATTTATTGTGTGAATAAAAACAGAAATATAATTATTTCTATCTATAACGTACACAGGCAGTCATTTTGTGTGTTTAAATTGAGTTTTGCCAAGTCGGTCTGAATCAGATAATGTGAAAGTATTATGTGAAGATGGCTGGCAGAGATGAATCATGCTGTATTTGACAATATAGGGGACATTGTAGTAATACAACTCCACATCATCTTCAAGAAAAACTTCCAGATTTTTGAGGCATTTTCACTTCCTCGTCAGTCAAGTTGATATTCCGCCGGCGCTATAAGTGAAGTCAAGCTGTGTTGCCTGGATTATACAATTTGGGCGGATTGAACCATTTTATGATAATTGAGAGGGGGGAAAGGGCCCATGGACGTTTGTGTTTCCTAAACAAATACATTTTTGATACCAGGAAACAGCAAATAGAATAATTTAAAGTTAATAATTGTTACTATTAAATAATTTTTTAGCACCACAATTTTGGGGGGCTTCTCTGGGCCCCCTCTTACTCATGGGCCCCGAGAATCGTCATTGTTTACCTCCCCTTTACAGCGCCCCTGACCATGGGCACAATTCCCAACAAAGAATAATCCACAGAGTATTTCCTCATTAGGGAGAAATATACAAATGTGTTTAATAAAGTGTGAAAAAACTGTTGGAAGCTTGGCGGTGATGACGTTGATGTCGAGAGACCCAGTAAAGGCGTTGTAAATGTTGTGTTCATCTGTGACGATCATCTTGTTGGGCAAAATGTGTCATAACATTTTGTTATACTCCAATATCATTTTTTTTTCTATAAATCCAAAAGTCTATGCATAAAATAAATGATTTATTTGACTAAAGGAACCAGTGTCCTGCTAACTTCCAGGTTGGCCTACATAAATGTGTCATTACTGCAACACTCTACTCGAATGTCCAGAAGATGCTGGAAATTTTTCATAAGAACAATGAATGGATCCTCTGTCTGTTCAGGACAAAATAAAGACTCGGGCACAAAACATCTCAAAAACAAAGTCAAGGAAATTGCTGAAAATATTAGAAACAGAGTATGTATACCTTTGCACTGGCTAAATGACCCTTTAAGTATTACTAAATTTCTAAACTAGTTCACCTGCGCATTCAGTCTTAATGCTAAAGGAACTTGGCTTGCTGTGCCCGAAGGGAGCTCGGAGTCTGAACTGCCAGAGAAAGTGAACCTGAGGCCGGGGCTCAAATCCCAAGTTCAAGGATGCTGGAAGAATTGCAGCTGGACGCAGAGGCTGATTCATTCACACTAATGTTAAACTCCAAAAAGTGATTTCAAAGGATCTGTGTTTTTATTACTGGTTATTAATGTGCTTTTAAGTGCCTTTCACTTAAGATGAACGCAAGAGTCATATGCAAATTTTAGTATTCATTTCATAACACACCCAGACAGCCACTTGTCTTAAACTCTGAATATTATGAAACAACCATCTTCATTTCTTTTGTACATTTTGTCTGTTTCATCTTGAAAAAAATTATTCATACTGCCCAAAAGGCTAAATGAAAAGGAACAATATACGGATTAAATAAAAATAAATCGTGCTTTGGACAGCAGTGGACATCTGAAGTGAATTACTCCATCTTCTCTTCATCTTCTTCTCCTTCTTCATAGTGTCGATACTCTGGTTTCAGCTCCCATGTGCTCTTATGAGGTCCTCTGGGATTATAAACTCCAATCTCTCTCAAAATCTCCTTCAGATAAATCTGCAAGGACATGCGAATCAACAATATAATCATGAAGCAAACTGCTGTAAGAAGTATTAAATTCTCCTATTACTCTTTAGTCATGTTTATTAATTTATTTTAAATAAATATAATCCAATGAAAGATCACTGTGCAACAACCAGTTGCTTATGCATATTTGGCTTCTGTTTATTTCTTGCATCTACACAGCTATGACTCATCTAACTGCACTGACATTTATATTTCTCCAATGCTTTAGGGAGACTGAGACAATATAAGTGGCATTTATTCATAGATACACAAGCTCTATGATAACATAATCAGCCATGCATAGCTTTCAACACCAACCTTGAGAAAAATATTTGTGCTTTCTTGTTTTCTGTGTATTACGGATAAAAAAATGTTATTATGCGAACGACAAGATATGGATACAAATAAGAACATCAAGTTTGCGTCAAGCTATATAACAAAAACACAGTATTGCCCATTCTTACTCTGAGATCAGTAGGAAGTCCTTATCAATATCTAAAATCATTATGGAGTCGGAGTAGTTTATAACGTGCTTTTAAAAAACAACACTTGTTAAACCAAATTATTCAAAATATTCTTTATCATCAAGAATATACCTGAAACTATTTGAAAATCAGCGATATATGCCTCTAGATATTTCCTGGAATAGCGTTTGTAATGATACTTCTTCTGTGGCACAAATGGCATTTCTGCACGAGCGCGCCCTTTGGCTTTTGGATGTTGCGGCATTTCACTGTAATTCATTCATTGAGAAAATGCGCATTTGCACGATTCACTTTCACAGCCCTATTAACTTCATGTGGCGCCGAAAGAGTCGGCACGCTGTTGACATCAAAGTACCATGAGAGTGATTCAAGAAATCATTAAGGAGTCTGCTTCGAATCGCTCTCGCGCTACTTTAATGTCTTCCGCCTTTTCTGCATTCTGTAAATACGTAAATTTGTTAAAACTGCAGACGTGAAACTCACCGAGTGGTCAGGGGTGTTCACTGATATGCTCACACAAAAATCGCTGCAAAAGATGCTTTCCAACAGCTGTTTTAGCATTCATTGTTAACTTGTGGACCTATTTTTCCAAACGCCTCACACCCGTACATTCTTCCGCTGAGAGCTTGAATAATAAACACTCCAGCCCAGGTGGTGGCGCTAATCCGCCTTTGCCAATTGCAAGAATAGAAACAAAGTTCCCGGCGCGGAGTAATACCGTACCTCACAGCACATCTAATACAAGTCAATGGAGTTGGAAAAAACTAAGATAAAACCTGTTGGAATGCGTATTTTGCAGTGATTTTTGTATGAGCATACCAGTGAACACCCCTGACCACTCGGTGAGTTTCACGTCTTTGTAAGCGAAAGTTTAATGCATTTTAGGAAGGATTGTTCCAGTGCACCATTAAACCCATTGTAGAGGTGTGAGGTGAAACACAAACCCACAAAAATTCTCGGGGCAGCCGCATATGTCGAAATTTCAGTCAAAACCGTTCCATTTCATCATAAACAATCTGAAAACAGGGCTTTAAGTGTAAAATACCGAACTTGTCCTTTAATGCTGACAGATTGAAGTATGCTCCACCCAGTTAGAAGAGACAAAACATTTTTGTGGGAAAGCAGAAAAATCATGCATACATGATACTAATCGCTTTAGTAATAATCGCTTAAATAAACATGAGTCAGAAATAACTATTTATGTAGAAAGTTTATCATTTGCATGTGTTTATAAGCCTTGCAAATGTTAACAATTACACAATTTTAGACTATTTGAGCACCAAAGATGCTAAAGTGGGCGGTTTTCTGTGCGCATAGACGCACACGAACACAAACTCAAAATCCCATGCACAGGGACGCACGTTTCAAAAAGCCTGAAAACAGAGAATATCTCTGTGGTTGACAGGAGATATGCACAAATTATCTTGGAATACCACAGTTTTGGTTACGGAAAATACATCCGGGGTTTGTCTACGGATCGGTCGATTTTTGGTTCATTTACACAGTCAATGATTTGCCAGAATCTGTGTGTGCTTTCACAGATACCGGACAAATCCCGGAAAGACACTTGACGTGTTTAAAGTCCTGCACTTGGTATTTTTTTTCTCTCCACAGTGTCTGAGGTTTGCTTATTGTTCGTTATCCAGAAACCAATGCATTTATGTTTATGATAAGACTATAAATGAGCGTGTGGCGTGCTGTTCTAGTATGCTGGAGAATGATCTCAGCTTCAAAGTGGATATTTGACAAGCTCCCTGATCTCTGCTTCATGACATTTCTCATTGTGAATGTTAATGTGCATTTAGTTTTAACGTTCAGAATGTGTTCGTACTCACCACTGGTTGCTTTGTGATTTCCACCAGGTCTTTAATGTTGTAGTACTGGTGCTTTTCAAAGGCAGAGAAGAGCATTTCCAGAACCTTCTGCTTGTCAGCCCTTGCACGCTTGCCTTCCTCTTTCTTTTTCTTCTCATATTCCACCTGAACAGATACCAGAGCAATCCAGAGTTTTCTTCTCACATTAGTTCTGCTACATTTCTTTCCTAGCTAAGCACACACTCACATTATGACTGTGGTTAGACACAGGTTTGTAATTGGATGTAACAGCTTTATCAAGCCTTTGGGATAATCGTAGAGGTTTGGTGGATTCTTTAATCTGCAGCCTGTGAACAAAACACCAGTGGTCACATTAAATGCATTAGACAGGATCCAGCTATTATAATGGCATTGACTTACTTCTTTAATTTCATGTAGCTGTCATTGGCTGCAGGTCTGCACTCAGCACGCTGCACAACCATGCCTTCAAGAGACACCTTGTCTTAAAAACAAACATTCAACTCTGTTATCAATTACATGAAGGAACAGTTCACCATATAACAATTCACATTGTTCTGGTCCAAACCCATTTGATTTTCTCTCTTTCAAACCCCCCCAAAAATAGTTTTTTTTTTTTATAGATTGTTACACTTTACATTGATGTCTAAAGTGCACAATTGAGTTTATTAAAACGCTTCTCCAACCAAGTTTACAAGATTTTGTCACTTCATAGTCCAGGTTGGTTCACTTGTAGTAATGAACCTACCTCATTGTCAGTATACATTATAAAAATGCTTGGTTATTTTCACACTACATTGGGATAAAAGGAACAAACCTAAATTATTGGGTTGTAATTTAACCAATGCTAGGTTGTTTCAAACGTAAAATGTGGGGTTTAACCCAGCGGTTCCATTTAGCCCATTTTGACCCAATGTGGGGTGAAAATAATCAAGTCCTTTTAACTCTTTCCCCACCAGCTTCTTAAAGTTGCCAGCCAGCACCAGTATTTTTTATGATTTTCACAAAAGTTTAATGCCTTCCAGAAAATGTTCTTTAAATATATAAACATACAATATATCAAAAGAAAGAACAGGCCTCTGATAAAAAAATTTTTTTTAATCCTATCTTCATTTGTTCTTTTTTTATCACCTCTCAAATATGGGTAGGTTTCTTAGATAAAAATATCACATTTTGACCAAAAGCTGAGATAATTAAATTTTTTTGTGTAGGACTTTTGATAGAGATCAGATTCAGAGCTATCCTCAAAATATACACAGAGTTTGAACTGTTTGCCCTAAGGGAAAACTTCAGGGTTTAATAAGTTGGGTAACATCGCCACCTGGTGGATAATAGCAGAAATACAGATTGTCGGAAAAACTCATCATTGGCAGGGAAGTGTTTTCTCCTATTTGACAAGTTAACTCGTCAATGACGGGGGAAAGAGTTAAGGAAGTTGCATCGCTCCACCACCATATTTGCAATGCTTCTAGGTCTTAGAACAAGACCTGTTGATTCTGCACAAAGTCCTTCCCCAGAGAATTTCATTATTTAACGGTTGACGGTTGGCTCTTTTTACTGGAAGGTGGGACTAGAGCGGCCATACTGACCATTGCGATTCATATTGCTATTCATATCAATTACACCAGTGAAACATCTTGTTATTACAAAGCATTTTTTAAATAATTTTAAGTAATCAAAACTGCATTATGGCAGTTTTATACTACATAGTTGTTGTGTAAATGTAGCCTTAACTCCAATTAGAGTATTAGTAGTTAGAAGTAGGGTTAATAGAGTCATAACTTAAAACGTCAAGTAAATGTACCTTTCCCGCAACAGCTAGTTTGTCCAAAACAAGGCATTCACATAACTCATCTGGGTAATATACTTATGCCGCAATAGGAAGCTTGTTTGGAACAGAACGGATTTTAAACCACAATACTGTATGACACTTGCATTACATGCGAACGGCCCCTACGCTAATAGAATTCTGTTTTTCTCTCCCTGTCTCAGACCCAGTTCCTGCTGCTGTGAAGGTCATCACACCTCTGATCTACTGGCCATCCTTCAACGTGATGCCCAGCTGATACGCGACCAACGACCACCGGCTGAACCAGTTTAATCTGCTTACCCGCTTCCTATCCCTATCGTGTTTATACATATAAATATATATTAATCTCTCTAAAGGTTTTTTGTCCTTCTAGGAGTTTTCCCACAGGGTTTTTCTCCTAGGGGGTTATTTCATCCCCAGGAGAGTCAGCCAACATTGGCTTAATTTAGCACTTTACTGTATACATTACATTATTACTACGCTCGCTTGTACGGTTTATTCTTAGCCGCTGTATTTTCATTCTTATATTCTTATCTATAGATTATTCTGTGTTTTTCCCTACATCTATTCATGTTAAGCTGCTTTGAAACAATAAAAAATTGTGAAAAGCGCTATATAAATAAAACTGAATTTAATACGTTGACTAGGGTGACCATATGCGCCAGTGCGTCTTCAGGAAGTCGTATTGGTTGACCGCATACGCCATTCAATTAAAAACATAAGACAAAAAAAATCATAGTTTCATTCTTACCTTAAAATGTATGGTTGCTTTTCTGTAATAATAATAATAATAATAATAATAATAATAATAATCCTCTATGATGTATGCAGTCGACAAATACGACTTCCGGATGATGAACCCGAAATCCTGGCCAGGATGCGTCCGGGAAGAATGGCACCCTAAAGTTGACAAATTACTTATAGTTACTAAAATGTCTGAACTGAAAGTGGTACCATAAAAATGTCCTATAAAAAAAACGCAAAAGAACTCAAGCTAAAAAAAAAACGAAGAACATCAAAGTGGCCCATTTCATTTGTGCACTATATTTACACTATTACGTTTTCCAAAGCCAAGCAATACCCTCCAATTGCATCTGACATTTTTTCTTGTAATTGGGCATTTTTTTATCTGGTTCTTATGTTCGTTTTTGCACATCAACATTCATGTAATTCATCTTTTGTGTAATGGAGGACAAATGCATAAGGTCGACATGGCTTTTAAAGGATTCTGCCAACAAACTGATGTGGTTGACGCACGCATATTGTTGCGGTTAAGTGCCTAAACCGAAGTTAACTTCTGGTCTGTATTTATTTATCGGTCTGGCTAGTGGCTAAACTGATCTCTGAAACAAATGCCTTTTCGAAAAAAAAAAAAAAGTTTCAGTTTGCTACAAAGATGAGCATGGATCACAACTGTGCGGAGAGGTTTGACAGAATTGAAGGACCTGTAGCTAATATTGTACACATTATTTTACACTGTTACCTCAGTGTAATAGTTGATACGTGTAATTTACTGATTATTTAGCTTATTATCAAAAATAAACTACTCTAAAAGTACTCGTTGTTGTCGATTCTATGTGGAAGTCTACTAGAAGTTGCGTTTAGTCCACAAAAGTTTGTTTATGTTTTTTTCTTAAGGAGGTGCCGTTAAGCTGCTTTTACATCTGAGTTCTTCATAACAGCATTAACGTCAAATTCTACTTTGGTTCATATCCGTTTTATTAAGATTTCAGCTGTTAGCATCAGAATATAGCACACACGTCATATTGACCAAATTTAGGATCGATGTCTAGTGCTTTTGTTATTTTGGAGCTTAACAGACCCAGTCCCTATTGCCTTGGTATGTGGAATTTATGAATTTAAATTGTAGGGTGTACTACTCTAACATTGCACAGCTCTCTTCGCACATCATGCAGTAAAAAGATAAGCAAATGAATTTTTTTTTTTTTGATCTAATGGTTCCACTTGGCACTGAACATTAAAAGTACTTCAAAAGCAAACAAAATAGAGCGTTGGCACAAAACCCTTTTTATCAATTCAACTTGACAACTTACATTTTGTGATTCAGCCACAAGGGTTTTAAGCCGTTATTTCGGAGAGTTCAAACAACATTCTGGTCAACCGGCAATGAATGGCAATTTTAATCAAACCCCAGTAAGCTGCTCTGCAACTTTTCTTTGTGGTCTGCCTGATTCAATTTGTTGGCACCGTGAAGTCAGCCTAATGGCCCAAGCTCGCTTTTATTGATTGTATTAATTGCACAGCAATGCCTGTAATACCTTCTGGTTATTTTCCCATAGGCCTTTTAAGGGGGCAGAAATATTTCACTTACAAAATCCATCAGAGAGCCACTAATGCGCACAATTACTGGCAATTATTGTCAGATGAGTACTGGAGCACTTGTTGGAGTAACTCCGTAAAAACGCCCACTTGTGTTTCACAACTCAAAACAAAAGCATCAATTTTCCTAGCAATTACCCACGGGCTGTGTAGAGGGGTCAGGGCAATCCAAGACCTCAAGGTTCACATCTCCCCTCCCTGAACATCACGTGACCTCCGCATCTTGCGGGCATGTAATGTTACGCAAGTATTTCCACAGGAAGCACATTCGAATCAAAAGGGCTCTGAATGAAGCAGGATCGTTTGGGGGCGGTGCACGTTGCTCAACTTGGTAGTGGGCTGCAAATCCATTGCGGAGATGATAGAGAGGTTACAAGGGGTCAGTCTTCCACCCCCTCACAAGAGCCCACCAGTTTGACTTTAACAGATGCAGAGAAAGAGAGCACAGCCCTCATCAGGACACAGCCTCTCCACAACCTCCACTCTCACACACCCACCTGCAGGCAGAGATTCAAATCTCCAGATGTCTCTTTATACAGCAGCAGAAAATCTTGAGCCTTTTCAATGCCTCAAGGTCTCTTGAGCTCATTGCAGCTCACATTGCACACTGTAAAATCTACTTAATTTGACTACACATTATGCAATTTTAATTTCTTATTAGACACAATATCACACACTACTTGTAACAGAGCATCAGTCTCGTTTTTGTCATACTGCAAGTGCCTTATTGCGCAAGTAAGATTTGATTAAGCAGAACAACTGATATAATCTTTTATGAAGGACTTGGGGGGAGTAGACATATTAGAGATATTTGGGGACGCTTAAACGTCTGACAGTAAAATAATAACAAAACACTTAATCATATGCCTCAAAGGCTTTTTAAGTAATGTCTCTGGCACAATTTCACTCTCTATCCATTTTCCGTGGCTCCATTTCTTATTGTACGGATAGCAAACGTTTTGTTAAAGGAGCTGAATGTAGGTTTACATTGGAGAAACACCCACTGACTGTCCAGAGATCAAATTGGCATATTTTATGCATGATTGGCTGAACCGTAACCGGACGGTCTGGCTCACGACATTCTGATCCGGTCCTTTTGTTGAAATGGCACAAACAATAACGTCACAGCGATACGCACCCTCGCAGCGGAAGCAGCACCTGATCCATTCAATGTTATCAAACAACAGCATTAATACGTAGAAACATGAACGGTTTGACAAAAAACCGCGAATTTGCCCCCACAAAAGCGTGCCGTAATTACACAATGTAAGTACATCCTTTCTAAAAACACAACATAGAATATTAAGATGAAAAATATGAAATATTAATATGAAATGTAAATATTTTTCTTACAATCTAAATATAATATGCATTTCAATTTTAAACAGGTAATAGTCATTGTTCATTGTAAATTCTAGCGTCACAGGGTTTTGCTTTGGACAAGTCTTACGCCGATCGCATCGTTTAAAATAGCTACACCTCAGATCTAAACACTTCTGGTTATGTTTCAGATGACTTTTTATTTGTATAGCTCTATGTTTTTGAACATCGCTCATTTCAAATCAGAATCAATCGAGAAAATTGCAAGTGGTGCATTTTACAGTTTACATGTTAATTTCACATATCTGTTCCTCTGAAAAACAATGCTGTGGCCTGATATTAAAATGTGCCTTCTGTGTCGGAATCCCAGATTTATTTCGGTCTGTATGATCCTGCCCATTGCCAATTTACCCAATTGTGCATTTAGACAGCTTGGTTGCCAATTATTACGGTTGCTTAATTGGCCCATAAATGCAACCTCTGGTTAATGCAACCACCAGAATGAGTTCCAAAAACCCACATGAGCGGGTTTGTAATTTGCAGACAACAAAAACAAATTAAATGGCAAACATAAAACGAGCAGATAAACATATGCTTTCCATCGTCAGTTGCACTCCTGTGTGTGTCTGGCAACCCAAAGGGGGCAGGAAAAAATATCTTCAATAATCAATATTTTGAATTTAGACTGAGGTACCAAGTTCAACCGCTATAAGTCAATGTTACATACAGCTCCTTTAAACAAACTATTCTAGGGTAAATTTCCCAAAAGCTTCATTAATCAACTATGTCCGCAAGTTCCATCGTTACAGCGTAATTTAAAGGGGGGTTCAATGGTATTTCAAGCATTCTGACTTATTAACACAGTTATAGAGTTGTTTCCTCATGCTAAACGTAGGCAAAGTGTCAAAAAAGCAGTTGGGCGTGTTACAGAGTATTTCTCTGCCGAATGCACTTCGCCAGGGTTCGTACAAGTTTCGTAAAGTTTTTTTCGATTACAGGTCCAACTGACGTTTCAGGGGTTTTCTATACGTATCACTTCTTTATATGGGCACTTCCCCCGGAAAACCCCGCCCACCCGTCAAGCAGCGGGAGACGCTAGAGCTTGCAAACATCTTATCACGCCACTCAGCTTTGTTTAATTTCAAAACTCAACAATTGCACGAAAGATGAAGTGTGTTTTTGGATGTAAGGAGAAGAAATCCAGCCTTATGAAAACAATGGATATAGTTTATTATCCGAGGTAGCAGCGGAGTTTTGCGTGTGTGTTTGATGTGCTGGATTTTCCCAACCGGGTCATGACGAGTTGCACGCGGTAAGTAAGACTTATGTCTTATGTTGGAAATAGTCGCGTGCATATTATATAAATGACACAAACATGTAGTGAATCATAAGTTATAAGTGTTGTATAAAATGTTGCATGACTCGTACTCGCTCCTCCCGCGGTAGTAACTCCTCCTTCTTCATTTTTTTTGTATGTTATCGGAAAGATTCGGTAAAGCTAATCTTTCTTTTATAAATCTGATTAAACTAAAGACTCTTCGGAGATATAAAGGATGTCATACTACTCTATAGGTACTCCAGATTAACATCAGAAATACAGCGTGTGTTACGAGAGCTTTAATGATTTTGGATGTTTCCCCAAACTATCGTTCCAACAAACGTTCACAAACAGCATAAGAAATTTGCTTGATGTGTGCAAGTCTACATTTCAGACAACACAAGCGGCAAGCAATACATTGTATATCCATAATTTCAATTATAAATCATTTTCAACTGTTGTTAAATCCAGATGGACTGCAGGTTATATATGGTACTGTATCCCATATGAAATTCATTTTTAAAAAATGCAGGGAACCAAACTGGTCCCCTTTGACTTTTTTTCAAATTAAAACATTTTCGTTATGAAAAACAAGAGTTGGTCTTCAAAAAGCATTTTTCCAAAAAGGTACACTTTGAAAAGTTGTGGTCATCGTATAATCCGGGCTGTCTTATATTTGGGACAATACAGTACAATACAGTCGTCACTAGCTAGTTAGTTAGTTTCTGCAACAACGCATAGTACTATGGTAGTTTAGCAGCGAGATACGTCTTTGTATGGAAGATGTACCCCTGTTCAGTTCCACTTGTAAGCACTAAAACTCACGTGTCATTTCACCGACCTTGTTGCCCGTATTTATCGATTCTAAATTTGGCGAGACATCAAATTCTTTGGTGGAGTTTAAACAGAAATACTCTCGTCTGTGTGATGTGATCTATATTTGTTTACCAGTCCCCGGATCCTGGACTTAAATCAATTCTAAGTTGAACAAACACGTACACTAATTGGAATAAAAAGGGAATTGAAGAAAAGCAGGCCATACGCCCACTATTATCTCTGACACAGTTAAACTCTATTTGCAAATCAAATGCAACCGAAAAAATGCAGTAATCGCATGATGATTAAAACCATGAGCAAGCCATGCAACAGCTGTAATCTGTCGTTTATTATAATAATCAACTGTCGAAGAATCTGTTATTGTAAAGCGATTTGCATGGGTGTCACTTTCTTTCAAAAAGTGATGGGGACATTGGCACAGGTGTTTTGAAAGTGTGGGGGTAGAACACACTCAAACTATTTAATACATTTTGTGTCATATCGCTGTTTCCCAAAGAGTTTATTTGTGGTGGCACATCCTCCAGGGGGATGGGTAAAAAATGGGTAACTAATATGAGTTTTCATGTTTCATGTGCAAACCCTTTACTTGATGTGTTTGGAAAAAAATGCAGTGAGCACTGCCATGTGAAATGGGGCACTCAGTGTGCACGACCAACCACTTAGCAATGACATTTTTGGGGGATGGATAAACTTATAAACCAGGCTTTAAAGGGACTGTAAGTAGGATTTTAAGTGTTTTATTAATCAAAATCAAAGTCTTTATTCATAAATATGTCCTCGTTGGTGTCAAATGACCTCTGCCAGTGATCTGACTTTTCTTTGTAAGCTTAGAATTTCTTCTCTTTACTTACATTGAACGGGTAAATCCAAGGAGGCTTTCATGTCGTTCCGCCGTATAGATAAACTATAATAGCAGAGAGGGACAAAAAGCACTAGCCTACCAACACGTTTCCACAACGTGTTTTCATTCAAAACACGTGAACCAGCTGCAAGGAGAAGGAGATCAGAGAGTACATAACGGCTACCGTAGTTGCAACACGTATTTGGAAAGGCGAGGCGCTAGAGAGCACTATTCGTTTGAATGCAAAATACAATTTCACTACTAGATGGGGGTAAATCCTACTTATTGTCCCTTTAAACGGACTAATATTATTGCAATGTTTTAAAGTGTTTACAATCAAACCACTAAATACAACTAGATGGTAAAGTTTGAAGACAAACTTTATGTTGGCTTGAGAAAGCGTAGCCTGAACGTTTAAAACGGTTTGACATAAGTTTAGTTTAGTAGGCTATCTGGCTGTTAGTATGTTTAAGTATGAAGGTAGCATGATTTACCATGAAGCTAGCATGATGTTAGCATGATTAGCATGAAGCTAGCATGATGCTAGCATGATTAGCATGAAGCTAGCTTGTTGCTAGCATGATTAGCATGAAGCTAGCATGATGCTAGCATGATTAGCATGAAGTTAGCATGATTAGCATGAAGCTAGCATGATGCTAGCATGATTAGCATGAAGCTAGCATGATGCTAGCATGATTAGCATGAAGTTAGCATGATGCTAGCATGATTTGCATGAAGCTAGCATGATGCTAGCATGATTAGCATGAAGCTAGCATGATGCTAGCATGATTAGCATGAAGCTAGCTTGATGTTAGCATGATTAGCATGAAGCTAGCATGCTGCTAGCATGATTAGCATGAAGCTAGCATGATGCTAGCATGATTAGCATGAAGCTAGCATGATGCTAGCATGATTAACATGAAGCTAGCATGATGCTAGCATGATTAGCATGAAGCTAGCATGATGCTAGCATGATTAGCATGAAGCTAGCATGATGTTAGCATGATTAGCATGAAGCTAGCATGATGTTAGCATGATTAGCATGAAGCTAGCATGAAGTTAGCATGATTAGCATGAAGCTAGCATGAAGTTAGCATGATTAGCAGGAAGCTAGCATGATGTTAGCATGATTAGCATGAAGCTATTATGAAGCTAGCATGATTAGCAGGAAGCTAGCATGATGTTAGCATGATTAGCATGAAGCTAGCATGAAGCTAGCATGATTAGCAGGAAGCTAGCATGAAGCTAACATTTATTGCGTTGCTAGGGTACTAAGTTTGGTTGCTAGGGAGAAAATTGGCATCCCATAATGATCACCCTTCAAGCCACAAGTAAAACGGTCCAACCCCCGTGTCTCTACAATGTTCTGATGCGGAGATATAAGGCTTTGTTTATTCCGTTACTAGGGTACTAAGTTTGGTTGCTAGGGAGAAAATTGGCATCCCATAATGATCACACTTCAAGCCACAAGTAAAACGGTCCAACCCCCGTGTCTCTACAATGTTCTGATGCAGCGATATGAGGCTTTGTTATTCCGTTGCTAGGGTACTAAGTTTGGTTGCTAGGGAGAAAATTGGCATCCCATAATGATCACACTTCAAGCCACAAGTAAAACGGTCCAACCCCTGTGTCTCTACGATGTTCAGATCCAGAGATATAAGGCTTTGTTTATTATGTTGCTAGGGTCTTCATATTTTGTTGCTAGGGGCGTGGCTTAATACCTCAATAAGAATCCTAAGAGACTGATTGGATGCCTGAGTAAAATGAGCCCACCCCTATGTCTCTTTGACACTCTGGTGCAAAGATATCCATCTGGGCTTTTTATAATGGTAGTCTATGGGAGATGTTGCTAGGGTACCCAAAATTGTTGCTAGGGGCGTGGCTTAATAGCTCTGGGGTGATCCTAAGAGACTGATTGGATGCTTGAGTAAAATGAGCCCACCCCCATGTCTCTAAGACACTCTAAAGTGAAGATATACCATCTGGGACGCTTTTATTCCCTTTTATGGGCATGTTTCCTGCCCCATTATAAGTCAATGGGAAATTTTGGGGGCCTCTTACACCCCAGCAGTACAGCTTACACCCCATTGTGAGGTATGCTCTTACACAGCCTGTCAGCCTCCTTAAATGTGGTAAGCCAAAAGTTTCTACAAGTTTCTCACTCGCAGCTATGACCCGTCAAAGTTTGTCTCAATGTTAAGTCAATGGAAATTTTGGGGTGTTTCAGCGCCCCGTTTAGGAATTCGGAAGGTCCCATCAGTTAGAAAAGATATAGCAACTCGAGTCAGATCAGACCGAAGGTCTGTCCAAAGTTTGATGGCTGTAGCTTGAAAGCTCTAGGACGAGTTAGAGTTAGAAATTTTAGTCTCGGAAAAAGAATAATAATAACTAGATAGAAAAGTTTGAAGACAAACTTTATGTTGGCTTGACAAAGCCTAGCCTGAATGTTTAAAACAGATTGAGAGAAATTTAAAACAAGTTTAGTTTAGTATTATAACTTTCCGTAAACATGATACCAAAAGTTACCATGTTAGCATGTTTAGCACTAAGTTAGCATGATGCTAACATTAATTAGCATGAAGCTAGCATGATGATTACATGAATTAGCATGAAGCTAACATGATGCTAACATGAATTAGCATGAAGCTAACATGAATTAGCATGAAGCTAACATGATGCTAACATGAAATAACATGAAGCTAACATGATGCTAACATGAATTAACATGAAGCTAGCATGATGCTAACATGAATTAGCATGAAGCTAGCATGATGCTAACATGAATTAGCATGAAGCTAGCATGATGCTAACATGAATTAACATGAAGCTAACATGATGCTAACATGAATTAGCATGAAGCTAGCATGATGCTAACATGAATTAGCATGAAGCTAGCATGATGCTAACATGAATTAGCATGAAGCTAGCATGACTTAGCATGAAGCTAGCATGATGCTAACATGAATTAGCATGAAGCTAACATGAATTAGCATGAAGCTAACATGAATTAGCATGAAGCTAGCATGATGCTAACATGAATTAGCATGAAGCTAGCATGATGCTAACATGAATTAGTATGAAGCTAGCATGATGCTAACATGAATTAGCATGAAGCTAGCATGATGCTAACATGAATAAGCATGAAGCTAGCATGATGCTAACATGAATTAGCATGAAGCTAGCATGATGCTAGCATGATTAGCATGAAGCTAGCATGATGTTAGCATGATTAGCAGGAAGCTAACATCATGTTAGCATGATTAGCATGAAGCTAACATGATGCTAACATGAATTAGCATGAAGCTAACATGAATTAGCATGAAGCTAGCATGACGCTAACATGAATTAGCATGAAGCTAGCACGACGCTAACATGAATTAGCATGAAGCTAGCACGATGTTAACATGAATTAGCATGAAGCTAGCATGACGCTAACATGAATTAGCATGAAGCTAGCACGACGCTAACATGAATTAGCATGAAGCTAGCACGATGTTAACATGAATTAGCATGAAGCTAGCATGATGCTAACATGAATTAACATGAAGTTAGCATGATGCTAACATGAATTAGCATGAAGCTAGCATGATGTTAACATGAATTAGCATGAAGCTAACATGATGCTAACATGAATTAGCATGAAGCTAGCACGATGCTAACATGAATTAGCATGAAGCTAGCACGATGCTAACATGAATTAGCATGAAGCTAGCACGATGCTAACATGAATTAGCATGAAGCTAGCACGATGCTAACATGAATTAGCATGAAGCTAGCACGATGCTAACATGAATTAGCATGAAGCTAGCACGATGCTAACATGAATTAGCATGAAGCTAGCACGATGCTAACATGAATTAGCATGAAGCTAGCACGATGCTAACATGAATTAGCATGAAGCTAGCACGAAGCTAACATGAATTAGCATGAAGCTAGCACGATGCTAACATGAATTAGCATGAAGCTAGCACGATGCTAACATGAATTAGCATGAAGCTAGCACGAAGCTAACATGAATTAGCATGAAGCTAGCACGATGCTAACATGAATTAGCATGAAGCTAGCACGATGTTAACATGAATTAACATGAAGCTAGCACGATGCTAACATGAATTAGCATGAAGCTAGCACGATGCTAACATGAATTAGCATGAAGCTAGCATGAAGCTAACATGAATTAGCATGAAGCTAGCACGATGTTAATATGAATTAGCATGAAGCTAGCACGATGCTAACATGAATTAACATGAAGCTAGCATGATGCTAACATGATTTAGCATGAAGTTAGCAAGATTTATTATGAAATTAGCATAAAGCTAGCACGAAACTAGCATGAAGCTAGTATGACTTAGCATGGAGCTAGCATAAGGCTAACATGACCAAAAGACCCAACCCCCATGTCTCTATGATGTTCGGATCCAGAGATATAAGGCTTTGTTTATTATGTTGCTAGGGTGCTCATATTTGGTTGTTAGGGGCGTGGCTTAATACCTCAATAAGAATCCAAAGAGACTGATTGGATGTCTGAGTAAAATAAGCCCACCCCCATGTCTCTGTGACACTGTGATGCAAAGATATCCATCTGGGCATTTTATAATGGCAGTCTATGGAGGATGTTGCTAGGGTGCCCAAAATGGTTGCTAGGGGCGTGGCTTAATAGCTCTGGGGTGATCCTAAGAGACTGATTGGATGACTGAGTAAAATGAGCCCACCCCCATGTCTCTACGACACTCTAAAGTGAAGATATTCCATCTGGGACGCTTTTATTCCCTTATATGGGCATGTTCCCTGCCGCATTATAAGTCAATGGGGAAATTTGGGTGGCCCTTACGCCCCAGGGGTGAAACTTACACCCCAATGTGAGGCATGTTCTTACAGAGCCTGCCAGCCTCTTCAAATGTGGTAACCCAGAAGTTTCTACAAATTTCTCGCTCGCAGCTATGACCCGTCAAAGTTTGTCGCAATGTTAAGTCAATGGAAAATTTGGGGTGTTTGAGCGCCCCGTTTAGGAATTCGGTAGGTCCCATCAGTTAGAAAAGATATAGCATAAATCTACGTACCAGTCTTAAAAGTTTTGTAAAATTTTGTGGGTGTAGCTTGAAAGCTCTAGGAGGAGTTACAGTTAGAAAAAGTGTGGACCAGAAGAATAATAATAATAATAACTAGATAGGTACATTTCCTGAAGAAAATGTGAAGTGGTGCTTGCCGTGGCAAATTTCGGGGGACAATATATGATTATACTCCAAGCCAAAAGTAAAACAATTCAACCCACATGTCTCTACGATATTCTAATGCGAAGATATAAGGCTTTGTTTATTCGGTTGCTAGGGTACTGTATTTGGTTGCTAGGGACAAAATTGGCATCCACTAGTGATTACACTCCGAGTCACAAATCAAACGGTCCAAACCCCGTGTCTCTACGATGTTCTGATGCGGAGATATAAGGGTTTGTTTACTCTGTTGCTAGGGTACTGTATTTGGTTGCTAGGGAAAAAATGGCATCCACTAGTGATTACCCTCCGAGTCATGAGTCAAACGGTCCAACCCTCGTGTCTCTACGATGTTCTGATGCGGAGATATAAGGCTTTGTTTACTCTGTTGCTAGGGTACTGTATTTGGTTGCTAAGGAAAAAAATGGCATCCACTAGTGATTACCCTCCGAGTCACGAGTCAAACGATCCAACCCCCGTGTCTCTACGATGTTCTGATGCGGAGATATAAGGCTTTGTTTACTCTGTTGCTAGGGTACCGTATTTGGTTGCTAGGGAAAAAATTGGCATCCCATAATGATTACACTCCGAGTCACGAGTCAAACGGTCCAACCCCCGTGTCTCTACGATGTTCTGATGCGGAGATAATGAAGCTAGCATGATTAGCATGAAGCGAGCATGATTAGCATGAAGCTAGCATGATTAGCATGAAGTTAGCATGAAGTTAGCATGATTACCATGAAGCTAACATGAAGCTAGCATGATTAACATTAAGCATGATTAACATTAGCATGATTACCATGAAGTTAGCATGAAGCTAACATGATTACCATGAAGTTAACATGAAGCTAGCATGATTAGCATGAAGCTAGCAGGAAGCTAGCATGATGCTAACATGATTAGCATGAAGTTAGCATGAAGCTAGCATGATGCTAGCATGATTTGCATGATGCTACCACGATTAGCATGAAGCTAGCATGAAGCTACCATGATTAGCATGAAGCTAGCATGATTAGCATGAAGCTAGCATGATGCTAACATGATTAGCATGAAGCTAGCATGATGCTAGCATGAAGCTAGCATGATTAGCATGAAGCTAGCATGAAGCTAGCATGAAGCTAGCATGAAGCTAGCATGATTAGCATGAAGTTAGCATGATGCTAGCATTATGCTAACATGAAGTTAGCATTATTAGCATGAAGCTAACATGATTAGCATGAAGCTAGCATGATGCTAGTATGATTAACATGAAGCTAGCATGATGTTAGCATGATTAGCATGAAGCTAGCATGATTAGCATGATGCTAACATGAAGTTAGCATGATTAGCATGAAGCTAACATGATTAGCATGAAGCTAGCATGATGCTAGCATGATTAGCATGAAGCTAGCATGATGGTAGCATGATTAGCATGAAGCTAGCATGATGGTAGCATGATTAGCATGAAGCTAGCATGAAGCTAGCATGATTTGCATGAAGCTAGCATGATGCTAGCATGATTAGCATGAAGCTAGCATGATGCTAGCATGATTAGCATAAAGCTAGCATGATGCTAGCATGATTAGCATGAAGCTAGCATGATGCTAGCATGATTAGCATGAAGCTAGCATGAAGCTAGAATGATTAGCATGAAGCTAACATGATTAGCATGAAGCTAGCATGATGTTAGCATGATTAACATGAAGCTAGCATGATTAACATGATGCTAACATGAAGCTAGCATGATTAACATGAAGCTAACATGATTAGCATGAAGCTAGCATGATGCTAACATGAATTAGCATGAAGCTAGCATGATGGTAACATGAATTAGCATGAAGCTAGCATGAATTAGCATAAAGCTACCATTATGCTAACATGAATTAGCATGAAGCTAACATGAATTAGCATGAAGTTAGCATGATGCTAACATGAATTAACATAAAGCTAGCATGAAGCTAACATGAATTAGCATAAAGCTAGCATGATGTTAACATGAATTAGCATGAAGCTAGCACGATGCTAACATGAATTAGCATGAAGCTAGCACGATGCTAACATGAATTAGCATGAAGCTAGCACGATGTTAACATGAATTAGCATGAAGCTAGCACAATGCTAAAATGAAGAAGCATGAAGCTAGCATTATGTTAACATGAATTAGCATGAAGCTAGCATGATGCTAACATAAATTAGCATGAAGCTAGCATGATGCTAACATAAATAAGCATCAAGCTAGCATGATGCTAACATTATTTAGCATGAAGTTAGCAAGATATATTATGAAATTAGCATAAAGCTAGCATGAAACTAGCATGAAGCTAGTATGACCTAGCATGAAGCTAGCATGAAGCTAACATGACCCAAACACCCAACCCCCATGTCTCTATGATGTTCGGATCCAGAGATATAAGGCTTTGTTTATTCCGTTGCTAGGGTGTTCATATTTGGTTGCTAGGGGCGTGGCTTAACACCTCTTGGCATTAACTAGTGATTACCCTTCGAGTCACGAATAAAACGGTCCAACCCCCGTGTCTCTACGATGTTCTGATGCGGAGATATAAGGCTTTGTTTATTCAGTTGCTAGGGTGCTCAAATTTGGTTGCTAGGGGCGTGGCTTGGGAGTGGCCAATGATGTGCCCAATTGTTACATGCCTAGTCACAAGTAAAACGATCCAACCCCCGTGTCTCTACGATGTTCTGATGCCGAGATATAACTGTTTGAATTTTATGTTGCTAGGGTGCTCAAAAGTGGTTGCTAGGGGCGTGGCTTAGTAAGTCTTTAAGGATCCTGAGAGACTGATTGGATGCTTGAGTAAAATGAGCCCACCCCCATGTCTCTATGACACTGTGGTGCAAAGATATCCATCTGGGCATTTTATAATGGCACTCTATGGGAGATGTTGCTAGGGTGCCCAAAATTGTTGCTAGGGGCGTGGCTTAATAACTCTGGGATGATCCTGAGAGACTGATTGGATGCCCGAGTAAAATGAGCCCACCCACTTATCTCTACGACACTGTAAAGCAAAGATATCCCATCTGGAACGGTTTTATTCCCTTATATGGGCGTGTTCCCTGCCCCATTATAAGTCAATGGGAAATTTTGGGGGCCTCTTACACCCCAGGGGTACAACTTACACCCCATTGTGATCCATGTTCTTACAGAGTCTACCACCCTCTTCAAATTTAGTAACCCACATGTTTCTAAGGAATCCTCACTCGTACCTATAACCCGTCAAAATTTTTGCAATGGTAAGTCTATGGGATTTTGCCCCATTGACTTTTCATTGGGCATTTTTGGGCACCTCTTACACCCCAGGGGTACAACTTACACCCCATTGTAATCCATGTTTTTACAGAGCCTACCACCCTCTTCAAAAGTTGTAACCCACATGTTTCAACAAAATCCTTGAGAGGAGCTATGACTCGTCAAAGTTGGGCGCAATGTTAAGTCAATGGGATTTTTCGGGTGGTTTTTCGCCCCCCTTTCAGAAATCCTGCACCCGATCGCTTATAAAAGTCATAGCACACCTCTCCTCAATAATCCGGTCGATTTGAGCCCTCTTTCATGGGACTACGTTAAACCGTGCGGGACGAGTTACGCGCCGAAAAAGTGTCCAGAAAAAGAAGAATAATAATAATAACTAGATAGGTACATTTCCTGAAGAAAATGTGAGTGGTGCTTGCCGTGGCAAATTTCAGGGGACAATTTATGATTATACTCCAAGCCAAAAGTAAAACGGTCCAACCCCCGTGTCTCTACGATGTTCTGATGCAGAGATATAAGGCTTTGTTTACTCTGTTGCTAGGGTACTGTATTTGGTTGCTAGGGAAAAAATTGGCATCCACTAGTGATTACACTCCGAGATACGAGTCAAACGGTCCAACCCCCGTGTCTCTGCGATGTTCTGATGTGGAGATAAAAGGCTTTGTTTACTCTGTTGCTAGGGTACTGTATTTGGTTGCTAGGGAAAAAAATGGCATCCACTAGTGTTTACCCTCCGAGTCACGAGTCAAACGGTCCAAACCCCATGTCTCTACGATGTTCTGATGCGGAGATATAAGGCTTTGTTTACTCTGTTGCTAGGGTACTGTATTTGGTTGCTAGGGAAAAAAATGGCATCCACTAGTGATTACCCTCCGAGTCATGAGTCAAACGGTCCAACCCCCATGTCTCTACGATGTTCTGATGTGGAGATATAAGGCTTTGTTTACTCTGTTGCTAGGGTACTGTATTTGGTTGCTAGGGGCGTGGCTTGGGAGTGGCCAATTATGTGCCCAGTGATTACACTCCGAGTCACAAGTAAAACGGTCCAACCCCTGTGTCTCTACGATGTTCTGATGCGGAGATATAAGGCTTTGTTTACCTCTGTTGCTAGGGTACTGTATTTGGTTGCTAGGGGCGTGGCTTGGGAGTGGCCAATGATGTGCCCAGTGATTACACTCCGAGTCACAAGTAAAACGGTCCAAACCCCGTGTCTCTACGATGTTCTGATGCGGAGATATAAGGCTTTGTTTATTCGGTTGCTAGGGTGCTCAAATTTGGTTGCTAGGGGCGTGGCTTGGGAGTGGCCAATGATGTGCCCAATTGTTACACCCCTAGTCACAAGTAAAACGGTCCAACCCCCGTGTCTCTACGATGTTCTGATGCCGAGATATAACTGTTTGTATTTTATGTTGCTAGGGTGCTCAAAAGTGGTTGCTAGGGGCGTGGCTTAGTAAGTCTGTAAGGATCCTGAGAGACTGATTGGATGCCTGAGTAAAATGAGCCCACCCCCATGTCTCTATGACACTGTGGTGCAAAGATATCCATCCGGGCATTTTATAATGGCAGTCTATGGTATAGGTTGCTAGGGTGCCCAAAATGGTTGCTATGGTAACCTTACACCCCATTGTGGGGGACGTCCTGACAGAGTCTAGCACCCTCTTCAAATTTAGTAACCCACATGTTTCTATGAAATCCTGGCTCGGACCTATGACCCGTCAAAATTTTTGCAATGGTAAGTCTATGGGATTTTGCCCCATTGACTTTTCATTGGGGCACTTTTGGGCACCTCTTACACCCCAGGGGTACAACTTACACCCCATTGTGATCCATGTTCTTACAGAGCCTACCACCCTCTTCAAATGTTGTAACCCACATGTTTCTACAAAATCCTCGAGCGGAGCTATGACTCGTCAAAGTTTGGCGCAATGTTAAGTCAATGGGATTTTTTGGGTGGTTTTTCGCCCCCCTTTCGGAAATCCTGCACCCGATCGCTTATAAAAGTCATAGCACACCTCTCCTCAATAAGCCGGTCGATTTGAGCCCTAATTTATGGGTCTACGACAAAGCGTGCGGGACGAGTTACGCGCCGAAAAAGTGTCCAGAAAAAGAAGAATAATAATAATAACTAGATAGGTACATTTCCTGAAGAAAATGTGAAGTGGTGCTTGCCGTAGCAAAATTCCCGGGACAATATATGATTATACTCCAACCCAAAAGTAAAACGGTCCAACCCCCTTGTGTCTACGATGTTCTGATGTGGAGATATAAGGCTGTGTTTATCCGGTTGCTAGGGTACTGTATTTGGTTGCTAGGGAAAAATTTGGCATCCCATAATGATTACACTCTGAGTCACGAGTCATACGGTCCAACCCCCGTGTCTCTACGATGTTCTGATGCAGAGATATAAGGCTTTGTTTATTCGGTTGCTAGGGTACTGTATTTGGTTGCTAGGGAAAAGTTTGACATCCCATAGTGATTACCCGCCGAGTCACGAGTCAAACGGTCCAACCCCCGTGTCTCTACGATGTTCTGATGCTGAGATATAAGGCTTTGTTTACTCTGTTGCTAGGGTACTGTATTTGGTTGCTAGGGAAAAATTTGACATCCCATAGTGATTACCCGCCGAGTCACGAGTCAAACGGTCCAACCCCCGTGTCTCTACGATGTTCTGATGCGTAGATATAAGGCTTTGTTTACTCTGTTGCTAGGGTACTGTATTTGGTTGCTAGGGAAAAAATTGGCATCCCATAATGATTACACTCTAAGTCACGAGTCAAACGGTCCAACCCCCATGTCTCTATGATGTTCTGATGCGGAGATATAAGGCTTTGTTTACTCTGTTGCTAGGGTACTGTATTTGGTTGCTAGGGAAAAAATTGGCATCCCATAATGATTACACTCTGAGTCACGAGTCAAACGGTCCAACCCCCGTGTCTCTACGATGTTCTGATGCGGAGATATAAGGCTTTGTTTACTCTGTTGCTAGGGTACTGTATTTGGTTGCTAGGGAAAAAATTGGCATCCCATAATGATTACACTCTGAGTCACGAGTCAAACGGTCCAACCCCCGTGTCTCTACGATGTTCTGATGCGGAGATATAAGGCTTTGTTTACTCTGTTGCTAGGGTACTGTATTTGGTTGCTAGGGAAAAAATTGGCATCCCATAATGATTACACTCTGAGTCACGAGTCAAACGGTCCAACCCCCGTGTCTCTACGATGTTCTGATGTGGAGATATAAGGCTTTGTTTACTCTGTTGCTAGGGTACTGTATTTGGTTGCTAGGGAAAAAATTGGCATCCCATAATGATTACACTCTGAGTCACGAGTCAAACGGTCCAACCCCCGTGTCTCTACGATGTTCTGATGCGGAGATATAAGGCTTTGTTTACTCTGTTGCTAGGGTACTGTATTTGGTTGCTAGGGATAAAATTGGCATCCCATAATGATTACACTCTGAGTCACGAGTCAAACGGTCCAACCCCCGTGTCTCTATGATGTTCTGATGCAGAGATATAAGGCTTTGTTTACTCTGTTGCTAGGGTAGTGTATTTGGTTGCTAGGGAAAAAATTGGCATCCCATAATGATTACACTCTGAGTCACGAGTCAAACGGTCCAACCCCTGTGTCTCTACGATGTTCTGATGCGGAGATATAACTGTTTGAATTTTATGTTGCTAGGGTGCTCAAAAGTGGTTGCTAGGGGCGTGGCTTAATACCTATGTAAGGATCCTGAGAGACTGATTGGATGCCTGAGTAAAATGAGCCCACCCCCATGTCTCTATGGCACTGTGGTGCAAAGATATCCATCTGGGCATTTTATAATGGCAGTCTATGGGAGATGTTGCTAGGGTGCCCAAAATTGTTGCTAGGGGCGTGGCTTAATAGCTCTGGGATGATCCTGAGAGACTGATTGGATGCCCGAGTAAAATGAGCCCACCCACTTATCTCTACGACACTGTAAAGCAAAGATATCCCATCTGGAACGGTTTTATTCCCTTATATGGGCGTGTTCCCTGCCCCATTATAAGTCAATGGGAATTTTCGGGGGCCTCTTACACCCCAGGGGTACAACTTACACCCCAATGTCATGTATGTTCTTACAGAGCCTACCACCCTCTTCAAATGTTGTAACCCACATGTTTCTACAAAATCCTCGAGCGGAGCTATGAGTTGTCAAAGTTGGGCCCAATGTTAAGTCAATGGGATTTTTCGGGTGGTTTTTCGCCCCCCTTTCGGAAACCCTGCACCCGATCGCTTATAAAAGATATAGCCACCATCTCCTCAATAAGCCGGTTGATTTGAGCTCTCTTTCATGGGTCTACGACAAACCGTGCGGGACGAGTTACGCGCCGAAATTTTGTCCAGAAATAAGAATAAAAATAATAATAATATCCCTGAGCAATAGTAATAGTGATGCTTTGCATAAATGCAAGCACCACTAATAATAATAACTAGATAGAAAAGTTTGAAGACAAACTTTATGTTGGCTTGACAAAGCCTAGCCTGAATGTTTAAAACAGATTGAGAGAAATTTAAAACAAGTTTAGTTTAGTATTATAACTTTCCGTAAACATGATACCAAAAGTTACCATGTTAGCATGTTTAGCACTAAGTTAGCATGATGCTAACATGAATTAGCATGAAGCTAGCATGATGATAACATGAATTAGCATGAAGCTAACATGATGCTAACATGAATTAGCATGAAGCTAACATGAATTAGCATGAAGCTAACATGATGCTAACATGAAGCTAACATGATGCTAACATGAATTAACATGAAGCTAGCATGATGCTAACATGAATTAGCATGAAGCTAGCATGATGCTAACATGAATTATCATGAAGCTAGCATGATGCTAACATGAATTAGCATGAAGCTAGCATGATGCTAACATGAATTAGCATGAAGCTAGCATGACTTAGCATGAAGCTAGCATGATGCTAACATGAATTAGCATGAAGCTAACATGAATTAGCATGAAGCTAGCATGATGCTAACATGAATTAGCATGAAGCTAGCATGATGCTAACATAAATTACAATGAAGCTAGCATGATGCTAACATGAATTAGCATGAAGCTAGCATGATGTTAACATGAATTAGCATGAAGCTAGCATGATGCTAACATGAATTAGCATGAAGCTAGCATGATGCTAACATGAATAAGCATGAAGCTAGCATGATGCTAACATGAATTAGCATGAAGCTAGCATGATGCTAGCATGATTAGCATGAAGCTAGCATGATGCTAGCATGATTAGCAGGAAGCTAACATCATGTTAGCATGATTAACATGAAGCTAGCATGATGCTAACATGAATTAGCATGAAGCTAACATAAATTAGCATGAAGCTAACATGAATTAGCATGAAGCTAACATGAATTAGCATGAAGCTAGCACGACGCTAACATGAATTAGCATGAAGCTAGCACGACGCTAACATGAATTAGCATGAAGCTAGCATGATGTTAACATGAATTAGCATGAAGCTAGCACGACGCTAACATGAATTAGCATGAAGCTAGCACGATGTTAACATGAATTAGCATGAAGCTAGCACGATGTTAACATGAATTAGCATGAAGCTAGCACGATGCTAACATGAATTAGCATGAAGCTAGCACGATGCTAACATGAATTAGCATGAAGCTAGCACGATGTTAACATGAATTAGCATGAAGCTAGCACGATGCTAACATGAATTAGCATGAAGCTAGCACGATGCTAACATGAATTAGCATGAAGCTAGCACGATGTTAACATGAATTAGCATGAAGCTAGCACGATGCTAACATGAATTAACATGTAGCTAGCATGATGTTAACATGATTTAACATGAAGTTAGCAAGATTTATTATGAAATTAGCATAAAGCTAGCACGAAACTAGCATGAAGCTAGTATGACTTAGCATGGAGCTAGCATAAGGCTAACATGACCAAAAGACCCAACCCCCATGTCTCTATGATGTTCGGATCCAGAGATATAAGGCTTTGTTTATTATGTTGCTAGGGTGCTCATATTTGGTTGTTAGGGGCGTGGCTTAATACCTCAATAAGAATCCAAAGAGACTGATTGGATGTCTGAGTAAAATAAGCCCACCCCCATGTCTCTGTGACACTGTGATGCAAAGATATCCATCTGGGCATTTTATAATGGCAGTCTATGGGAGATGTTGCTAGGGTGCCCAAAATGGTTGCTAGGGGCGTGGCTTAATAGCTCTGGGGTGATCCTAAGAGACTGATTGGATGACTGAGTAAAATGAGCCCACCCCCATGTCTCTACGACACTCTAAAGTGAAGATATTCCATCTGGGACGCTTTTATTCCCTTATATGGGCATGTTCCCTGCCCCATTATAAGTCAATGGGGAAATTTGGGTGGCCCTTACGCCCCAGGGGTGAAACTTACACCCCAATGTGAGGCATGTTCTTACAGAGCCTGCCAGCCTCTTCAAATGTGGTAACCCAGAAGTTTATACAAATTTCTCGCTCGCAGCTATGACCCGTCAAAGTTTGTCGCAATGTTAAGTCAATGGAAAATTTGGGGTGTTTGAGCGCCCCGTTTAGGAATTCGGTAGGTCCCATCAGTTAGAAAAGATATAGCATAAATCTACGTACCAGTCTTAAAAGTTTTGTAAAATTTTGTGGGTGTAGCTTGAAAGCTCTAGGAGGAGTTACAGTTAGAAAAAGTGTGGACCAGAAGAATAATAATAATAATAATAACTAGATATTAAAGTTTGAGGACAAACTTTATGTTGGCTTGAAAAAGCGTAGCCTGAACATTTAAAATGGTTTGACAGAAGTTTAAATTTAGTAGGCTATCTGGCTGTTAGCATGATTAGCATGAAGTTAGCATGATTAGCATGAAGCTAGCATGATTAGCATGAAGGTAGCATGATGTTAGCATGATCAGTATGAAGCTAGCATGAAGCTAACATGATTAGCATGAAGCTAACATGAAGCTAACATGATTAGCATGAAGCTAGCATGATTAGCATGAAGCTAGCATGAAGCTAACATGATTAGTATGAAGCTAGAATGAAGCTAACATTTATTCCGTTGCTAGGGTACTAAGTTTGGTTGCTAGGGAGAAAATTGGCATCCCATAATGATCAACCTTCAAGCCACAAGTAAAACGGTCCAACCCCCATGTCTCTATGATGTTCTGAAGCGGAGATATAAGGCTTTGTTTATTCCGTTGCTAGGGTACTAACTTTGGTTGCTAGGGAGACAATTGGCATCCCATAATGATCAACCTTCAAGCCACAAGTAAAACGGTCCAACCCCCGTGTCTCTATGATGTTCTGAAGCGGAGATATAAGGCTTTGTTTATTCCGTTGCTAGGGTACTAAGTTTGGTTGCTAGGGAGAAAATTGGCATCCCATAATGATCAACCTTCAAGCCACAAGTAAAACGGTCAAACCCCCGTGTCTCTAAGATGTTCTGAAGCAGAGATAAAAGGCTTTGTTTATTCCGTTGCTAGGGTACTAAGTTTGGTTGCTAGGGAGAAAATTGGCATCCCATAATGATCAACCTTCAAGCCACAAGTAAAACAGTCCAACCCCCATGTCTCTATGATGTTCTGAAGCGGAGATATAAGGCTTTGTTTATTCCGTTGCTAGGGTACTAAGTTCGGTTGCTATGGAGAAAATTGGCATCCCATAATGATCAACCTTCAAGACACAAGTAAAACGGTCCAACCCCCGTGTCTCTACAATGTTCTGATGCTGAGATATAAGGCTTTGTTTATTCCGTTGCTAGGGTACTAAGTTTGGTTGCTAGGGAGGAAATTGGCATCCCATAATAATCAACCTTCAAGCCACAAGTAAAACGGTCCAACCCCCGTGTCTCTAAGATGTTCTGAAGCGGAGAAATAAGGCTTTGTTTATTCCGTTGCTAGGGTACTAAGTTTGGTTGCTAGGGAGAAAAATGGCATCCCATAATGATCAACCTTCAAGCCACAAGTAAAACGGTCCAACCCCCGTGTCTCTATGATGTTCTGAAGCGGAGATATAAGGCTTTGTTTATTCCGTTGCTAGGGTACTAAGTTTGGTTGCTAGGCAGAAAATTGGCATCCCATAATGATCAACCTTCAAGCCACAAGTAAAACGGTCCAACCCCTGTGTCTCTAAGATGTTCTGAAGCGGAGATAAAAGGCTTTGTTTATTCCGTTGCTAGGGTACTAAGTTTGGTTGCTAGGGAGAAAATTGGCATCCCATAATGATCAACCTTCAAGCCACAAGTAAAACGGTCCAAACCCCATGTCTCTATGATGTTCTGAAGCGGAGATATAAGGCTTTGTTTATTCCGTTGCTAGGGTACTAAGTTTGGTTGCTAGGGAGAAAATTGTTATCCCATAATGATCAACCTTCAAGCCACAAGTAAAACGGTCCAACCCCCGTGTCTCTATGATGTTCTGAAGCGGAGATATAAGGCTTTGTTTATTCCGTTGCTAGGGTACTAAGTTTGGTTGCTAGGGAGAAAAATGGCATCCCATAATGATCAACCTTCAAGCCACAAGTAAAACGGTCCAACCCCCGTGTCTCTATGATGTTCTGAAGCGGAGATATAAGGCTTTGTTTATTCTGTTGCTAGGGTACTAAGTTTGGTTGCTAGGCAGAAAATTGGCATCCCATAATGATCAACCTTCAAGCCACAAGTAAAACGGTCCAACCCCTGTGTCTCTAAGATGTTCTGAAGCGGAGATAAAAGGCTTTGTTTATTCCGTTGCTAGGGTACTAAGTTTGGTTGCTAGGGAGAAAATTGGCATCCCATAATGATCAACCTTCAAGCCACAAGTAAAACGGTCCAAACCCCATGTCTCTATGATGTTCTGAAGCGGAGATATAAGGCTTTGTTTATTCCGTTGCTAGGGTACTAAGTTTGGTTGCTAGGGAGAAAATTGGCATCCCATAATGATCAACCTTCAAGCCACAAGTAAAACGGTCCAACCCCCGTGTCTCTATGATGTTCTGAAGCGGAGATATAAGGCTTTGTTTATTCCGTTGCTAGGGTACTAAGTTTGGTTGCTAGGGAGAAAATTGGCATCCCATAATGATCAACCTTCAAGCCACAAGTAAAACGGTCCAACCCCCGTGTCTCTATGATGTTCTGAAGCGGAGATATAAGACTTTGTTTATTCCGTTGCTAGGGTACTAAGTTTGGTTGCTAGGGAGAAAATTGGCATCCCATAATGATCAACCTTCAAGCCACAAGTAAAACGGTCCAACCCCCGTGTCTCTATGATGTTCTGAAGCGGAGATATAAGGCTTTGTTTATTCCGTTGCTAGGGTACTAAGTTTGGTTGCTAGGGAGAAAATTGGCATCCCATAATGATCAACCTTCAAGCCACAAGTAAAACGGTCAAACCCCCGTGTCTCTATGATGTTCTGAAGCGGAGATATAAGACTTTGTTTATTCCGTTGCTAGGGTACTAAGTTTGGTTGCTAGGGAGAAAATTGGCATCCCATAAAGATCAACCTTCAAGCCACAAGTAAAACGGTCCAACCCCCGTGTCTCTATGATGTTCTGAAGCGGAGATATAAGGCTTTGTTTATTCCGTTGCTAGGGTACTAAGTTTGGTTGCTAGGGAGAAAATTGGCATCCCATAATGATCAACCTTCAAGCCACAAGTAAAACGGTCAAACCCCCGTGTCTCTATGATGTTCTGAAGCGGAGATATAAGGCTTTGTTTATTCCGTTGCTAGGGTACTAAGTTTGGTTGCTAGGGAGAAAATTGGCATCCCATAATGATCAACCTTCAAGCCACAAGTAAAACGGTCCAACCCCCGTGTCTCTATGATGTTCTGAAGCGGAGATATAAGGCTTTGTTTATTCCGTTGCTAGGGTACTAAGTTTGGTTGCTAGGGAGAAAATTGGCATCCCATAATGATCAACCTTCAAGCCACAAGTAAAACAGTCCAACCCCCGTGTCTCTATGATGTTCTGAAGCAGTGATATAAGGCTTTGTTTATTCCGTTGCTAGGGTACTAAGTTTGGTTGCTAGGGAGAAAATTGGCATCCCATAATGATCAACCTTCAAGCCACAAGTAAAACGGTCCAACCCCCGTGTCTCTATGATGTTCTGAAGCGGAGATATAAGGCTTTGTTTATTCCGTTGCTAGGGTACTAAGTTTGGTTGCTAGGGAGAAAATTGGCATCCCATAATGATCAACCTTCAAGCCACAAGTAAAACGGTCCAACCCCCGTGTCTCTATGATGTTCTGAAGCGGAGATATAAGGCTTTGTTTATTCCGTTGCTAGGGTACTAAGTTTGGTTGCTAGGGAGAAAAATGGCATCCCATAATGATCAACCTTCAAGCCACAAGTAAAACGGTCCAACCCCCATGTCTCTACGACACGCTAAAGTAAAGATATTCCATCTGGGATGCTTTTATTCCCTTATATGGGCATGTTTCCTGCCCCATTATAAGTCAATGGGAAATTTTGGGGGCCTCTTACACCCCAGGGGTATAGCTTACACCCCATTGTGATGTATGTTCTTACAGAGCCTGCCAGCCACCTTAAATGTGGTAAGCCACAAGTTTCTACAAGTTTCTCACTCACAGCTATGACCCGTCAAAGTTTGTCTCAATGTTAAGTCAATGGAAATTTTGGGGTGTTCGAGACCCCCGTTTAGGAATTCGGAAGGTCCCATCAGTTAGAAAAGATATAGCACACTAAGTCAGACCAGTCTGAAGGTCTGTGGAAAATTTGGTGCATGTAGCTTGAAAACTCTAGGACGAGTTAGTGTCAGAAATTTTGGGGTAGAATAATAATAATAATAATAAGATATAAGTTTAATAGCAATAACAATATGTTGGCTTTTTCAAGCCAACATAATAATAATAAGCTTAGATCGAAGAACAGTATGTTGGCTTTGTCAAGCCAACATAATAAGCTTAGATCGAAGAACAGTATGTTGGCTTTGTCAAGCCAACATAATAAGTTTAAGTGCAACAACAGTATGTTGGCTTTCTCAAGCCAACATAATAAAATTTTAACTTATCTTTAACTGTAATGAATGTTAGCTAGGTAACGTCATAATCGTTAACAAAGTGGACTGATCGAAAATACATCTGTTATCATTTTTTTGCCATTATTAATATTTCAGCATCACATTAAAGAGAAAATAATCACTAATCCTGTTGGGGAGGGGGCTCAAAATGCATTTGCCCCGTTTGTGTTTGTATTGTTTCAGTACATAAATATTTAAGGATAAGGGAGAGCAGGGGCGAAAGTACAATTTTTCAGAAAAACTTAATTTTTAAAGACAATGTTTTCGACAGTGATATATTTTTGCTGTGGTCAGTAACTCAGAAGTGTGGTCTATCAATACCAGGTGGAAATTTGAAAAAAATGTAAAACAACTTTTAAACTGTATAATTTTACTTTAAATATGAGTGATGAATTGTTACTTTTGACCCTGACAGCAGGGACGAAAGTAACACAGGTGAGTCAAAAGTAACACAACAAAACAAGATAGATTTTTGTGTTACATGTTTTTTTTATTAATTATACATTACTATGACCTCATTAATATGTAATTGCAAACTTTTTTGTCATTTATATTTGTAAAAAATAATGAAATAACATTTTTATTTTAAATTTCAGTTTTATCAAATGTTTCAAAAGCAACAACAGTACAAACTTAAAATTGTTGAGAATAAAACATTTTTTAACAGTTCGAACACTATAAAAATGTATTTAAATCAAATTAGAATGATATAAATTTTCAACATATAGTATTAGCAGCGGGACAAAAGTATCAATCTCTTCACATTTAAACTCCGATTTACTTTTATTTTGAAAAACTCAGGATGTGTTAGAGCACTAAATAACCTGTAGATTGATAAGTATTGTAACACATGAAACGAAAAAACACAACATGTATGAGAAAAAAAAATGACCGCTTTTGTAATTTACTTGTCATGGTTGAAAACACCTTTCTAGATTTACACGCGGAAAACTGTGAGTAAATAACGCGATATTTGTCAGGTCTGTCAAGAGTTTGTGTGCTAAAAATGCTGTCATAGTTTGGGATGCAAATGTTATCAGGGCTGGGAGAAAATTGCTTTTTTACTTTCGTGCCACAGTGCTACGGTTCTCACCTATGAATTGTAAAATAGACATGGTTTTAATGACTTTTTTGTGCGAACCCCCCAAATTTCCGCCTATGCAGCTGCTGTCAAATATAGTGACAGAAGCTGGCGCAGATTGTTCAGTGGGTGACCTGACAGGCTCTCTCATCATCATATGTTGATTTTTCAGAGAGAATAAAGTTGTAAGCTTTGGCAGACTGTCAGTATTGGATTTCTTCTTACTTGTGTTTTTTCTTTTTAGTGTGCTTCACGTTTCCTCCATATCTGGGTTAGAGTAAGTTTACCACCTTGCAACTTGCATGATTTGTGTGGTCGTTAAAAACGCTACACAACCCATGTGTGTACACAACCTGTCACATGAGAGAGGTACATTAGTGAAAAACACGCCGTGCAAAAATCTATTTGTGGGGGTCAGTTTTGATTTTGTGGCAGGCCGCCTAGATGGTTCTATTCATTGAAGCTCATCTTGTCGTTATGGCAACAGGTGCGTAAACTCGTACGTCAAATTGTACTAAAATTGATGATGTTTATCATCAAAGTGGTTTGTTTTGTTTAATGATTACATGCAAACAGACAGTAAGCTGTGGAAAAATTATTTGAGCCACATTTGGGAGATCAAATCGAATGATATATTTGTATTAAAAACATAGTAGTGTTCATTTCCGATTCTTTCGATGTGTGAATTGAAAAGTAATGGGTGGTAAAATCATGTAAAGCCAAACTGACCCTAGAACCCAAATAGCAATTTAACCTCCGCCATGTGCTTGCTGCTGACAGACCTAAGCAGTCCAGACATCAACTCAACATCACCACGTGTCATCTTCCCAGGCCTGAAGCAACAGTTATAAAGTCATCTTGTGAAATCTTCCAAAAATGATTGACAAGCTGTCATCAGCTTGTGACATCATGTCAAGCAATGCGACTGTGATTCCGGTACTGTTCAAGACTTTTTTAGACTTACAGGGACTCTGGTCAAGCTCTTTGTATCTGACAGCCCATATTAGATATATTAAGAATAATTTTGTTTTTCTCATCTTATATGGTGACCCAACAGCATACGTCTGAATTAAAAATGTCCAACACCCTTAAAGCTGGCTTTTGGTTTTCCTTACTAGCTTTTTTCTGTTTTTACCATACACCATTGTTTATCAGGTTGTTTTTTTGCCAGAAGAGAGGCAAGTACTGCACCACAAAATAAAAACAGCCTCTCAAAGAAAGCCAGAGAGCTTCAATGCATTCATCCCTTTTGAAATGAAGAGCAACAAATAATTTACATAACTACACCTACACTGTACTTGACGTGGCCCTCGTTTGGCAATAAAGCTGCCAACTGTTGGCATATCACACAGACGGATCTCTAAAGCAACGACTTAACACGACAGCCACAAAAACACTGCCATCTCCCTTTTCCCATCGGTTTCAATCGTGTGAGATCATTACATGGGATCCCTACTATTCGGCCCTCTTGGTGAGTTCACGTGCCGCCACCCAACCGAGGAGCCCTTTCATCAGAGGGCAGCGGCACTAATTGCCGAGCCAGAGTCAGAGAAGGCAATGAAGTGGAAAGGTGATTAAATTCAGCCTTTGGAGTGCAGGGCAGCGAGCAAAGCGCTCTCTTTCCCGAGCTTACACCACTGACGCAGTCGAGCCCACCCTTAACACCCCTCCTCCTCCCGAGAGCGTACGAGTGCCTGCTTGCACATATATGCGCGAGTGTGTGTGTTTTTGCGTGGCTGTGAAAGGCTCAGACTCTGCTGGCAACGCGCACTGCTGCCGCGCTCCATGCCAGCGCCGCTCAGCTGCGCTCCTATTTGTTCCCCCTCCCGCTCTTGCGCACGCTCCCCACACACTCCGCCAGGCTGGGTGTGAGGAACGGCATGGAATGGAATCTCAGAAGGATGGAGAGCGAACTGAGACAGATCAACCCTGACTTGCTGCAGCCCAGCAAAAGCTTTAAGAAACCTTCTTCCAACACAATCACCATCAACGTGGGGGGGTACTTGTACGCAGCCCAGCGGCACACCCTGGTCAAGCACCCCGGCTCTCTGCTGGAGGAGATGGTCAGCGGGAAGAAACCCGTGGTGCACGTGGACTCCATGGGCAACACCTTCATCGACCGTGACGGTCCCATTTTCCGGCACGTTTTGAACTACTTGCGCTTGGGTGAGCTGGTATTACCCGATGACTTCAAGGAAGCCGAGCTGCTCCGGCGTGAAGCCGACTTCTACCGGCTGAGCGAACTGGCCCAAGCCCTGCAGGAATGGGAGCAACAGCAGGCCGCGCAACGCGAGCCCGCCTTTTTGGAGGTGACGGACAGCCATGAGCGTTCCCAAGGTCTCAAAGTCTACTGCAGCGAGGGCACGTTTATCGAGAAAGTGAAAAGTCGCCTGGTCCAGATCTCCAAGAGCCGACTGGACGGCTTTCCAGAAGAGTTTGAGGTGTCGTCCAACGTCATCCAGTTCCGGCATTTCATCAAATCGGAGCAAGGCTCCCGGCTTGTTTTGAAGCAGGACAGCACGTTTTTGTGTACATTAGAGTGTCTGAAGCTGGAGGTGGTGATGTTAGCACTGAAAGCAGGCTTTCGACTGCTTACCAGCTTAGACAGCAGCCGCGGATCGGTGGTTCAATGCGAGGCTCTGCATTTTGTCAAGTGACCCGACCCGTCATCACTAACCGCCTGACCTGCTGTACACCATCACATCAAACACCAGCGTCCTCAACCGAAATCCTGTTCTGGAATATTCCTGCTTCTGCATTACACATTCCCATTAACAGCCTTGATAAACAAGAGACATGTACTGTGGATTTTTGTTTTGGTTTTGTGTATGTAGTTTTTACTGTTTAGTTGCTTTTACAGGAAGTTGCAGAGTTTGTACATGACAACACTTTTGATTTGCAGATTACTTTGGGAGTCAAACAGTTGAAGTGCAACGATCATTACATATGTATGCAAATGTTGTAAATTGGGTAATGTGAAAAAGTGTAGTGAACAGCAAATTGTAACATTGAGTCCGTGACTGTTTTTCAAAATAAAGCAACAATGTGTCTTAATATATATTATTTCTCTGTTGAATGTGAACTTGACAAATTACACTTGGATGTATAAATATAGCTACATTTATTTTTCTCTTATTTGCAGTACAGTCGGTTTGTAAATGATTGTCCTAAATTAAAAGTTTGCAATATAACGCAGCAAAATGTGACCTAAAAAGCTTTGCCTAATAGTTTCCTCCAGCATTGATCCAAATTCTAATGGGTATGAGATTGGAGAACAATTTTAGAGCATGTGGCATACATACACGTCTATCAATGATATTATTATAATATTAATACAATTCATCTGTATTGAGAGTATTATGCATTAGTCAGATGCAAGAAAGTATGTCAAGTTAAAATAAGATCGATCACTGAATCTGGCAACACAAAAAAAAATCTTGTTTGGCACAGAGCAAAATTCACTTAGTCGTCCGTTTCGAGGTCTAGGCAAAGGCATACATACGGTTACACTCACATTGCATTAGCCGACATCTTCACACACTGGACTCCATCTGTTTTCGTCGAGTCTGTCATGCAATCTCCCACTAAAATGAGTCAGAAGCCCATTTCAGACACAGGGAAACCGAAAAACATTTTCAATCTCCACACTTTGATATTTGGACATCAAACTAGGGTCCCTTTTAATTGCAGATATTAGTCATAAATTTTTGATGAGACACTGCGAGGCTTATTAGTTGTCATCTCTGGCTGACGCGTTTCTAAACTGATGCCAGCAGGGGACTGGAAACCATGCAGTAGAGACGTGTTAGAAAAAGAGCTTTTATTTCAAATGGATGAAAGCTAAAATATTCATGGATCGGTCTCACGTTTAATTGTTGCCAGGCGAATGAGACTCCTACATAACACAAAGAAGCCAAAGATTGTCATCATGTACTCCCAAGAGGCATGACTAATGGCTTCTTCTCATTTTGATCAAAATTAATGGTTAGGCTAACATGCGAGCACAAGCACTTGCATGCCCTTAAGAGACCAATTTCTCAGCTGCAGCCAGAAGGGCGAAAGAGGAAATAATGAAATTCCTGGCTGGTTACTTTTTCAAAGTGAAAGTTTGAATAGAGGCACGCTGTTGGAAAAATGGGCAATTGTCAAAGCCATCTGCAAAAACAAGGCGCAACAAAACGGAGTTTGAGAAAGAGATGGAAAAATACAATCTTCAAATGCTCAGCAAGTTTCATTTGACAAAGATGTCCGTCAATATTCGATCAGACAATTCAACAGACTTTATTACATTATCTATTGATATCCAAGAAAACCAAAACCTCACATCTGATCTCCAGAGTCAGACACAGTAGTCAGATACTTAAAGGATTAGTCCATTTTCTTAAAAGAAAAATCCAGATAATTTACTCACCACCATGTCATCCAAAATGTTGATGTCTTTCTTTGTTCAGTCGAGAAGAAATTATGTTTTTTGAGGAAAACATTGCAGGATTTTTCTCATTTTAAATGGACTTTAATAGAGCCCAACATTTAATACTTAACTCAACACTTAACAGTTTTTTCAACGGAGTTTCAAAGGACTATAAAAGATCCCAAACGAGGCATAAGGGTCTTATCTAGTGAAATGATTGTCATTTTTGATAATAAAAATAAAAAAGATGCTCTTTCAAACCACAACTTTTCGTCTAGGTCCGGTCCAGCGCGACCTAACGTAAATGCGTAGTGACGTAGGGAGGTCACGTGTTACATATATAAAACGCACATTTGCGGACCATTGTAAACAATAAACTGACACAAAGACATTAATTAGTATCAGTTGACATACAACAACGTAGGAACGGTCCGCTTTCTCCATACTTGTAAACACTGGGGCGGAGTTTCGCGTTCGTCCTCTGTGACCTCTTGACGTCATTACGTATTGCGTGGAGTCACGCTTACGTATCACGACCAAATCTAGACAAGAAGTTGTGCTTTAAAAAGAGCTTTTTTTTTCTTCGTTTGGGATCGTTTAGAGTCCGTTGAAACTCCGTTGAAAAAAACGGTTAAGTGTTGAGTTAAGTACTAAATGTTGGGCTCTATTAAAGTCCATTAAAATGAGAAAAATCCTGCAATGTTTTCCTCAAAAAACATAATTTCTTCTCGACTGAACAAAGAAGGACATCAACATTTTGGATGACATGGTGGTGAGTAAATTATCTGGATTTTTCTTTTAAGAAAATTGACTATTCCTTTAAAGGTTTACATTTCTAAACATTTGCAACTGACAAAAAATGAATTAACCTTTTCTACCCCAACATTCACCCGTGATTACCACGGTCATGTGACTCTTTTGTGCACGCTGAACGGCAACATTTCTATTTAGAGCCACAGATGGAAATATAAGCTACAGAAAAACTGCATACAGAGAAAACATCTTTCTGGATGTTCCAAAGAATCAACACGTGTACTTGTAACCACTTGAAAGTTCCCATCTTTTTGCGTCTTGTTTCAACCTGGCAACGGGTTTTTAAGAGCTCCTTTCAATCAAATCAAGCCGACTCTTCAACCTATACTTCTGAAGGACTGTGTGGGTAACAAGCAAGAAAAATCTCAACCGAAGTCTCCAAAGCTCCACACGTCAAGACACCAGGTGTTACTTTCTGACAGCGTGACAGATCGCAAGAAAACGTACCTGTATGCAATACTTGGAAAAGCTTTTACAGACCACTCTTAAATAACAACCTTAGATAATAAAAGGAACGAGGTTAAATTGTCTACGCTGTTAGACAAAATTGTCAAAATTTGCTGTTACTGGGGCAGTAAGGTACCATAAGGTACAGATATTGTACCTTTCAGATAATAATAAGTAACTTTGCGGTACTAATAAGTGCTCTTTTTTATGGTACTAATATGAACCTCTCTAGGTACAATGGTGTACTTTTGTACAGGCCCAGTGATAGCTGGGGTACAGATTTTGACCATTTTCTAACAGTGTATTTACAAATAAATCAAACTCTAGACTATACAGAGTCTGTTCAACATAAATCTGTAAGCTAAAAGATCAAGGACACATTTTGCGTTTACTTTAAAAATGCACAGAGGACGACAACATCTCTGTGTTAAAGTTTCTGTCTGGTTTCGTACCTACACGTCCTTCTGCTGCTGTATGTGATCGCGTGATAACTTTTACGGACACAAAAGAAGAGTGTTTATGCATTGTGGAGCGCATTTCTCTGAACTTATTTAATTGATAACTTACTAAGAGAAAGACACTGGCAGTCTTCCACCCCCAGAAAAAGCTTTTAACTGTACAAGTAGAGCCTCTATTCATGGCCAACTTCTGTGGCTAACCTGTTGCTTAGCAACCACTTAATCAATACCTGGGGCTTGCGGGCGCCAAGCAAGCGACTGAAAAAATCATAAATGAACAAAAGCGCAAAACACAGTGATTGCAATTCCACACGAAGCTTTGTGCGAATTTCAGTCAGGGTGCAATTATTGCGTTCAGCATTGCTGTATAGTGAGTGACCTTCAGTGAAATTGCACATTAAAAACCGGTGTTTCATCTACTGTATGCATCTACAGTCAATTGAAGAGAATGGCTATTACTGAACGTTGCAAGGTTATACAATGTGATTTTAAGCTTTTGGTTAAGCTTGAATTGCCTTTTTTTTAATGCTACAATACATTTTTAATGGACTATTAAATATTAAGTGGAAGGGTCCAGGGTGAGCCAAAAGCTCATAATGCCGATGAATGGCATAATAATTTGGGGAAATAAGATATACACAACATTGCATTACTATTTCAAAATTCCCTAAAACATCAATTTATGATATCATTTACAATTCAGTTTGTTTTTCATACAAACATAACATTATGATGAGGTTGTATTTGTTAACATCAGTTAATGCATAAGCTAAAAACTAGGGCCGGGACTTTAACGTGTTAATTAAGATTAATTAATTAAACAAAAAATAACGCTTTAAACATTTTTTAACGCGCACTTTTTTTTTGCACCGCGGAACATTTCTCATTGGATGAGTTTCGCCGGACGGATTATACTGGAGCACCAACTAGCGTTCATGACTTCAGACAACAACAAACCACAGTGAACATGAACGAAGAAGCTGATGAGATCGCTTTGGTTGGCCCCGTGGATGGGAAATTCTTTTATAAAAAACAAACAGATGGAAGCGTCGATAAGAGCATGGTTGTGTGTAAGATATGCAACAAGGAATTCACATATCACCCGCAGCACAATGCAAAACATATAGCAGCTAGCGTGGACATTAGCCGACTCAGAGTACAACGACTTGGTTGAACAAAAATAAACTACATATATTTTGTTGCTTAAAGGAACAGTATGTAGGATTGTGGCCAAAACTGGTATTGCAATCACAAAACTTGTGGCCAAAACTGGTACTGCATTCACACAACTGGTGGCCAATGCACAAAATGACAACATAAACATCAGTTGAGGGCTGCAACTCCACTTTTTAAATGACAATATCCTGGCCAGACCACTGTTGTCAGTGATATAAGTATTTGAAATAAAAATGATTTCTTAATGTCTAGTGACATATCAGGGCCATTTTATGATTAATTGATATAAATTTCTTACATACTGTTCCTTTAAGCTTATGTATTCAGTCATTATTCATGGTATACTAAAAATCCATGTGAAAAAATAACTTCTCAATGTTCTCAGGTCAAATATTTATATGTGATTAAAGTGTGATTAATTTCGATTAATTAATTACAAAGCCTCTAATTAATTAGATAAATTTTTTAATCGAGTCCCGGCCCTACTAAAAACATATAGGGGCGGTTTCCCGGACAGGAATTAGACAGTCCTAGACTTAAATAAATGTAAGAGCTGTTCAAACTGAAAACAACTTGCACGGACATATCTTAAAATACATCAGTGCCCTTTGTTTTGCCTCAAAATGCACACAAGTAATGTTTTTAGTAAGGCATGTTTGTTAAAACTAGTTATATTTCATAATCAAACTAAGGCCTAGTCCTGGTTTAAGCTCCATGTCCAGGAAACCACCCCATATAGTTTATCACCATTTATTAATCTTTGTTGTTATTGTTCATGTTAGTTCACGGTGCATTAACTAATGTTAACAGATACAACTTTTGATTTTAAAAATGTATTAGTAAATGTTCAAATTAACATATACAAAGATTAATAAATGCTTTTCAATTATTTTTAGTTCATGTTAGATCAGGGGTTTTCAAACCTGTCCTGGAGGACCACTAGTACAGCACAATTTGCATGTCTCCCTCATTAGACACACCTGGTTTAAATGTTCAGCTCATTAGTAGAGACTGCAAGACCTGAACTGGGTGTGCAAGGTAACTGAATGAGGTGTGTCACAAAAGGGAAACATGCAAAATGTGCAGTACTAGTGATCCTCCAGGACAGGTTTGAAAACCCCTGTGTTAGATCATCATGTTAACAACCTTATTGTACAACAAATAATGCAAATTATTTTCAACCCAGCGTTGGGTCAAAAAGGGACAAACCCAGCCTTTGAGTTAAATAAACCCAGCATCAGTTAAAAAGAGCTCGTTCCTTTTTGACCCAACGTTGGATTCAAAATTATCCAGCATACCTATAATAATGCACAAGTGAAATGCACACATGTACTTTTATGATACATTTGTGCTCTCATACATTTCACAGCTTGACAGCCGCTGTTCTTGTTCACTGTCATTATGGATTTTTTGACAGCGTTAGAAACTTTTATAGCCATATTCACGAGTTCGTTTTAACATGTAATCGATAGGGAATGAGATAAGGCATATTTGGTATGCTGTCCGTGGGGAGGGCTAGAGCTCAGAATTTAAGCCCGAACTCAGGGTACTGCCCCCTCTTTAACTGGGATAGATGAAACTAGATGAGAGTGAGGTGATGGGGTGGAAAAGGGTGATGCACGGGACAGAGATGAGGGACTGCTATTTACTGTATAAGCACCACTTCATGCTGATTGGTTGGATCACATGACCATGCTCCTCCCGAACTTAGTTTAATAAACTTCATTTCACGAGTTCGCAATAACATGTAATCGATAGGGAATGAGAAACCATATTTGGCTCTGAATTTTTGCCTGAACCCAGAGTTCTCCCGAAAAATGCCATGTTAATGACGGACAGCAGCCAGGAAAAACATCCCCAAAAAATTGTAAGAGAAAAAAATGACTGGCAGGGCTCTCACATAGCCGACCAGGGCTTTGGCTGAGATGCTCACAGCATCGACTGGTAAGCCCTGCCAGCAGGGCGAGCGCACTTGCGTACTTGAACGAGGAAAGGTATTAAATGAGTTTGGGCAGGGGGCCCTCACAGCATCCGAAGGGAGCTTTGGTTGAAATGCTCGCAGCATTGGACAAGAAGGCTTCACCAGCAGTCGAGCGTGGAGTGCAGGTGTGAATGGTGAAAACTTTTAAATATGGAAACAAAATGAGGCATTCGAATCAGGTGTTTGACTGGGAAGATCCTCGCTGCATCCGACAGGGGCTTTAGCTTGGATGTTCACGGCATTGGACGGGAAGTCTACACTTGCAGTCAAATGGGAATGCTCGAGTATAGTGTTTAAAGAGCGAAATAAGGCATCCAGTTTAGGCGTTCGACAGGGAGGACCCTCGCAGCATCCGATGGGAGCTTTAGCTGAGATTCTCACGGCATCGGACAAGAAGGTCCCGCCTGAAGTTGAACGGAAATGTTAATGTGTGGTGTGGGCTCGACCATACATTTGAACGGGAAAGATTTAAAACAGTGAAAGAAAATTCCGCACAGCCTACAAATGGGGAGCCTATGATAAAGCCGGACAGTGCGTGAAGAAGATAAAAATCTTTATAAATATATACACATATACATACACACACAGATACAAGTATTTAAATAACACACACACATGCATGCCAAATCAATATCCGCACCTGGAAGTATTTGGGCCCTGATACTGCTGGCTATTGGGGAGCTTCCAACACGATGGCATTGGGTGGAGTAGGCAGAGAAGTTGCCGTGAAGAGAAAGGAGATCGAGATTCAAGAGGGCTAGGAAAGGGGGCGGGGTCGTTTGCGGAAGCAACCTTACACTAGCGTCGGCCCCAGGGAGATGATGATAAACGGCGAAAGAAAAAATGGTGTCAGGGCCTGAGCTGCCAAAGAAGGCAACCTCACACTAGAACAAGCACCTGGAGTTGGCAGCCAATAATGAGGAAAAGTAGGAGACATAGGAGGAAGGGAAGTAGGCGGAGAAGTAGTATAGCTAGGAGGTGGAACAGGACAGAGCGACCAGTAAACGAAGGAGCTGCGATAGAGATTTTAGCGGGCAGGGGAGCTAACTGAGGTTCGGCCGCCTGGGAACACGGGGGGCGGCCCAGGCTTGCTGAGGGCCTACAGGGGTGGCGAGGCACGGGAAGATGAGTCTGCGCTGCGCTGGATATGGGTGGAGAAGTAGTGGGGCGCGACTTCCAGGCTGATGAGCTCTGCTTGTTCGAGGGGATGAGATGGATACCGACGGAGAAAGGTTAGTAGACTGAACGGACACGTACAAATTATATAATTCGACTTTATTTAATCTGCACGGAAAATATAAGTTTGAATTTAACAGCGCTTGTCTCAGTGCTTTAACTGTCAATTTTTCTTTTGCTGGAGTCTTCGTACTGGCCAGAGTGGAGGCGGATGATGAAGAGAAAGGTGACAGGTGTCTCGGCGGCTCGGTGTGCAATGAGAGTTGGAGCATGACCGGTGCCCCCGAGATTGGTTGTTGACGGGGAAAACAGGAGGGGAGGAATCGCTCCCCGAGTTGGCAGCTTCTGCAGAGATAAGAGATTGATCGTCGGACATCCCGGCACTTGGGCGGGGCCAGATGCTGCAAAAAATCTGTCACAGGACAGAGATGAGGGACTGCTATTTATAGGTACCTCTTCACACTGATTGACCATGCTCCCCCCAAACTTAGTTTAGTTTTTGGGGCGGCAGTGGCTCAGTGGTTCATGTAGGTTGTCTACAAACCGGAAGGTTGGTGGTTCGATCCCCGGCTCCACTGGACCAAGTGTCGAGGTGTCCTTGAGCAAGGCACCTAACCCCAGCTGCTCCCGACGAGCTGGATGGCGCCTTGCATGGCTGACACCGCCGTCGGTGTATGAATGTGTGAGTGAATGGGTGAATGTGAGGCAACATGTACAGCGCTTTGGATGGCCTTAGGTCTGTTAAAAGCGCTATATAAATGCAGTCCATTTACCATTTACCATTTAATAAACTTTCAGGTTAAAATTGTCTTATTTAAAATGGGATTTTATGAGATTTTTTTAAGAAAAAGTCTTCCGTGTCCCTAGAGTGCGTATGTGAAGTTTTAGCTCAAAAAACTCACAGATAATTTATTATAGCAAGTTAAAATTGCCACTTTATAGGTGTGAGCAAAATTGTGGCGTTTTTTGGTGTTTTCTGTTAAATGCAAATGAGCTGATGAAATGCAAACACTGATCGGCATAATGGTGGTCGCGCTGCTAACTATCTTTTCTCTCACTCTGCACTAAATGGCAGTGCCGTGGTTGGATTAAGGCAGATTAAGGGGTAGTATTTTTATTATAAGATTCCTTTTCTACCTCATATAGGAAGCAAAATCTGAATGACCTATATTTTCACAAACTTGCAAAGAATGATTTACCAAAACTAAGTTACTGGGTTAATCTTATTGACATTTTTTAGGTTGATAGAAGCACTGGGGACCCAATTATAGCACTCAAACATGGAAAAAGTCAAATTTTCATGATATTTTTCAATCGAGCAGCCCTAAAGGAAATGATCAAAAATGTGCATGTTGCAATGGCTTGCAATAAATGAATGATTTTAAATACAAAGTTATGTTTAGTTAAAGTTTTAGGTTGATGAATGTATGTTGAAAAATTATATACTATAATTTATACTATAATAAGCACTATCATGTAGCATATCGAATTTGCCTACTTTAACTTTTATGTTGGTCTCTGCCAGAAATGTGTCGCTATTATTCAAATATCTGGTGAAACTCTTTCCTAATACCAGTCACATTCCTAAAGATATTTCATCATTATGCTCACCTGAACTCTCAGTAAAGACAGCAAGGGTCTGAGCTCCCACCGTCTGCATGTTGAAGGGATGTTCTTTGGGAACCCGAACGGATGAAACCTTCTCCTCAGAGCTCTCAACAACCGCCAGCTCCTCGTTCAAACTGAAAGAGACCTGAGGAAATAATCAATCATTATCTCACTAAACAAACACATCAACACATCATAGTGTCAGAAGAGATTCTGATCTTATTCATATCAGTATTGACATCTGTAGCAGACAGAATCCCAATGGCTTTACCACAGTCTTCCCTTGAACTCTAGAAGAGAGGAAAATATTACGAGTGAAAAGATTTCACAAAGTAAAGACACACTGAAGAAACTTGAAAATAAACCTTACTTCCCAATTTTAAGTTTGCCAACTTCTCCTCGTCCAGATGCCTTAGTCCACTGTTGAGAAAGATATTTGGGCACCTAAAGTAAAAGTGAACCAGACTCAACTTTTGTTTGATTTTGTCCTGTTTCCAGTGACAGTTCATGCCACACTTCAATATTACATGACATTTAATTGTGGTGCAAAAATAGTGCAATGTTGGAGATTTTTAAACATCATGTTGTTTACTTTAACACCTAAGTGACTTCTTCAACAACCTAAGTGACTTTAGTTTAATATTTAGTGTTAGGTGTTTTCAAGTATCTAACCAGTGAGCAATAATAAAAAACCCAGACCCAGAAATCCACCTCCTGTAAATCACCAACCTTCACCAGCCAGACTCCTGTGTTTTGTTTGGCCCTAGTCAAATCGACGTCTTGTCCTTTGTCTGACATGACTGGAGGCCTGTGTGTTTGAAAAGCTCTCAGTAAATACAGTAAAATGGTCTTGATATGAAAGTCAACCAGGCCGCAGATTGCAAACGCTTTCTAAATTGTAAACGCTCGAGAGACTTATATATCTGTACGTATCCCCATCTAGTGGCCATAAAAGAAATGAGACACGTTAATTTTATCCAACAGAAAGCCTCTCATTGACAAAAACATTGGTTTTGAGTTGGTGTTGGTCATAAATAAAATAACATTTTCTACAGATTAAAATAACACTGGAAAAGCATTGTAGCAAAATTTGCAATATTATCAATCTGCTATTATTATTTTTCAATAGCATACTTAGATTGTTTTTATATATATTCATCCTATAGGGTTTTAAACGATTTTAACTATCTATTTTTACCATTTAATTGTAAATGTTAAAATTTTGTTATGTTTTTATCAATCGGTGAAAAATTCATGAAATAGCCACTAGATGTAGCAGTTTAACTTCTTTTTTATCTGCAGATTAACACCCACAAAACCCACATTTTATTGTGATTTTATTAAGTGATTTTGTACGTTCAAATTTCAGTTGAATTTTATGTGAACCTGTTAGAAAGTGATAAAAAAAAATAATACCACATAAATCTCTCAACCTTTTCACTTCAAGGTCCTTCTTCCTCACAGTTTCTAAAATATAGAAGAGCTTGGCATAACAGATGTATATTTGTTATAAAAATAAGAAATAATTTGATTTGCAGTTGTTTTAACTTAATTTAATTGCCTGTTTTGTCTTATTTTCAATCATTTTAAGTCAACTTGAAGCTTCATTGAAAGCTTGTTTAGGCCCCCTAGTGGACCCTGGCCAACTCGTTGAGAAACGACGACATAAATCTATCAAAATCAAACATTGCTAATATAATTCAGAAAATGCGTAAAATGGGAACTAGATTAAAGTATATATTTTAAAGCTTTAAATATTTTTGTCTAACATTTATAAAGGGATTGCTTCATGTCAAATAGTCAGGTATTTTTTTAAATCCCATGACCTTTATTTGTTCTTTTAGCTCAAGAAATCTCTCTCGTTTCAGAATTTGGAGCTCACCTTTGGACACAGTACAATAAGCAATTTTGGTTAAAACAAGGCAAAATACGCAGGGTTCGAATTGGGTGGGGGTCTGGGGTGGTCCCAGACCTCCTATGAACATTTAGGAAGGTCCCCTGGTTTTTATTAAAATTAAAATACTACATGAATCTTGCTGCGCTGCCACAAAGCGAAATTGTCCATTATTGGTCCCAATTTAGCAATTAAATAATCCAAAAGATTTCTGTTTGAAATAAATTTAAACTCTCAAGTGCACCTCACGCTGTTTTCTGGAGGAATTGACAGATTGTTAGATTTAGGATTGGGTTAGGGGCTTTAAGTTTTTTTTTCTCAAACTATTTCACACTGATTTGAGGGGTAAACAATGGTTAGGGTTTGAGCTAAGGGCAATTTGGGGTTTCTTTGATTAAAATGTTGATCTAGGACCAACAAAAAATGATGATCCAGGATTACCTTACTTTTTGAAATCAATTTAGCTCGGGCAACCCCCTTAATCTTTTTCATAATTCGAACACATGCTTTTGAATGTAAAAAAATTCAAGCAAACATCTTGAACACCTGTTGACTTGGTACATGATGAAATCACCTCCAAACTATTTTCTATTTTGGCAAAAACGGCATGTAACCACATTCAAGGTTATTTAGGGTTGAATTGGGTTACTCATAGCCGGACTATATTGGGTCTAGTTAGCGGTCATTTCACGTCTTGGTTTCTGTTTGCTGGGAGATGTTTACACAAAGTAAGGCTTTGAGGGACCAGAATGCTTTTCTTTCACCACAAGTCCATATTGCATATGAATAAAAACCTTGCCTGAAACAGGTCCCTTCACAAAGATTATTCAAATATTAGATAGTGCTGAAATTGGACAAGTCTGTCCTTGCTGTCAGGGACACCATCACATGAGACAGAGGACATTGGAATGAGCTGCATTTTTTTTAAGTGTTATGCAAGTTTAAGGACTGGATATTTTAAGATCACTACACAAAAAGTTATATTTAAAATAATGCAAATAAGTCAACAAAACACCACATTACAAAGCAACAGCTGAGAGGAATTTAATCTCAGTATTGCTGATTACACTTTAAAAAAACAAACGGTGCTATATAGCACCAAAACTGTTGCTTTGGATCGTAACCATAGAAGAATCATTTTTAGTGCCATATAGCACCGGTGAAGCACCTGTGTGGCACCTGTGTAGAACCATATAGGGGCCATATAGCACCACTATAGCACCACATATGGTTCTACAAAGCACTATATGGTTCTACACAGGTGCTTCACTGGTGCTTCACCGGTGCTATATGGCACTAAAAATGGTTCTTCTATGATTACGAGCAAAAACCACTTTTGGTGCTATATAGCACCGTTTGTTTTTAGAGTGTTCTTTTGTTGTCTTGCCTATTTATTTACTCCATGAAATCACTGGCTCATGATAATAGTGAAACTTGCTTGAGTATTTATACCCGTTTATCGGTAACTGTCCATGCAATTAAAGGGACACTTCACCCATTTGCATTAAGTATAGTTAGAACCCCAGTCATGTTTTTGAATGGTCATGCATCATTTCCTCTGTTATAAAAAAGTCAACTAATATTTTTGGGTTAAATAAACTCAACATTTTAAGGCAGCATGAACACTTTTTTATGTTTTAAAAATTTTAACAAATCATTTTTTACAATGTGAAGCCAAGTTCATTCCCTCTTAACCACATCATGTTGTCTTGTTAGCTTGATTGTTTCATTTTAAAAGGATAAATACTTAATACTTAAAAAACGTTTGTTTAAATCATGTACACTTCACATATTGCAGCATATCAATGTCAATAGCCTAAAGTAATTTTATTTTACATGGAGCAGGTCACTTCATGGAAACTGACATATTGAGATCTTATGACTTTATTTCAGTTATTTCAGAGTTTTTTACCTTTTTATTATGACTAACAGTGTAAGGGTCATAATGCAAAAAAAAAAAAAATTTGATTCATTCAATTTACTCCAGGTAAGGTAAGTGGTTGCAATCAATTTATTTAAGCTACATTTAAACAAAAGGTTTTTTTTATTTTACTTAACTAAACTAAGCTTTTTTGTTTAAATTTAGCTTAAATAAATTGATTGCAACCACTTTCCTTAAAAGTGAGTAAATTGAATGAATTATTTTTTATTTTTTGCATTATGACCCTTACACTGTTAGTCAAAATAAAAAGGTAAAAAACTCTGATCATTGACCCATTAAATAAATTATGTAAATTGAATGAATAATTTTTTTCAGTGTGGTTTACACCACATATTACTTGCTGGGCAAGGCAGATGGTTTTGGGGAAGTGATGTTGTTTTTTTAAAGATAGCCTTTTATTGGCCAAATGTTTGGATATCCCCACACGTTCAAGATGAGTCACTATTTGTGGTCTGTTTTGCTATAAGAGAAATACTTTTTAAATATGATCCTCAAACTGTTCATTGTTGCTGCTCAGCTTTTAGGATCTGTTTTAAATATAAACTTTAGCAATTTATTAGGTATGGGGTTTAATTTAAGACTTTATTATGCAGAAATACCTATTCAAATATAGAATATGTTTATGTATCACAATATCACAAAATGTGCCTGATTAGTGTTTACAAAATGAAAGCAGACTGTAGTGTATAAATCGAACATTATTGTTGGGGAGCACAATGGCACTCTGTGTTTTTGTTGTGGAGTGCCAGTGTGATTTAAAGCTGCTGACAGCACCAGACGCTTACATTGCAATCAGTTCTCTCTCTCTCTGAAATTTGTGTGGATGGGTACAGCCAGTCTGCCTAGTCTGGATTTTGTGGTACATGCCAATTTCTGTACCACAGACTTCCTCATCGAATCAAGTCAAATCCCTTTTATTGTCACTCAACCATATACACAAGTGCATCAGTATAGGTGATCAACTGATTACATCATATAGACATCAGTTATACACAACTGATTTATATATATTTACACACAATACAACAAATTTACATTTCTATATAAATAATTATCCACACAAACAATGTACAGATAATAATATGTGATTTACAGCAGAATGGAATGTTTACATTTTAAATATGTATTTGTTTATTTTAAACACATGAATAATTGACACAAAATCTATTCTGTGCATGTCTGTTTTACTTTAGTTTTCTAGTCTCTAACAGAGGTGACCAGCAGTCAATGTGTGTATGTGTAATAATTGTGTCAGGGGACATGTGTTTAGTTGTTCTTCTCTGTCTGGAAATATCCGGCCCCTCTTTCAGTGGAGTTGTTTTTGCAAAAAACAGAACAAATCTCTGGACTTTGTTGACAACAGTGTTGTCAAAGGTCTGTTTACATCTTGTTGGATTTGTAGCCCTGTGTAGGCCAAAACACAGAGAGACATCTATAAATGTCTAACCCTAATCTTTGCAAAAGCAGATTTAAAACTATTGTTAACACTCCAACAATTTGTCATTGTGAGATCTTAAACTCAATTAAAAATATTTTTCTTACATTATCTACAGCTTTCCAGATGTGTTGTAGGCTACTAACCATTTTTTTCACCATATATCAAAAAATAAAAAAAACCACAGTCGAATTGTGATCCCATGTCCAAAACATTTTTGTGGTGCTTCCATAGTATTATTTTTCACCTATATGTAAATCAATGGTGCCCCAGATATGCTTGTTTACAAACATTCGTCAAAAAATCTTCCTTGTGTTCCTCAGAACAAAGTCATTTTTACAGGTTACATAATTACTATTTTTCAGTAAAGTATCCATTTAAGCCTACGTTGGGACCCTGAGAAAGCTCTTTTTCTCTTTAACAATACCTAAAGCATAGACCCAAGATGTTATTTCAAGACTGTTTGCTATCTCGGCTCAGTAAGTTCTATTATAAGAACCATCCCTCACCAACCCAGTTGGCGTTTTTTCGGTTTCATTCGTTGTTTTCCGTACGACTTCGTCAACCCTTTTCCCACCTTCCGCCCATCTAGACGGTAGTGGCTAGAAGGGATAGAACTAAAGCCAAATCTCGTGAAATCTCGCGGGATGAGGGTTGCTTTCATACTAATCCTACCCCAAACCCAGCCTTAAACCCCCAATTTCACGGGATTTAGGCCGTATCTGTATCCTATCTACCCACAACTGCTGTTTTTCATCCTAATCCTACCCCCAAATTTAACCCTAAACCCAACATCTCGCGAGATTTGTACGTAGCTGTATTCCCTCTAGCCAGAACCCATCTAGACACTCCGGGCTTTATGTCTGGTCGCTGTGGACGTGAACTGCCATGCGCGGTCGCCATGTTATCGCGCTCTCCTCCCCCTTTCGGGGGACTCGTCACAGGCTGATAGCACTAGCACAGGCTACATTACAAGGAGGCAGCTGGTGAATAGGATCAGACTGAGAGAGATTCGTACCGCTAACGCTGGACTAAAACAAAAGAAAGCACGGAATGGACTAAAGCAGGACGGCGCTGAGTCGCTCGGTTTCTCTCTGTCATCTGTCACCGACTGACGGACTTCGTTTCGTGTGATTTCGCGCTTCGACCACCGTGATACAACAATTCAAAATGCGCCTGGCAGTTTGAACTGTGATGGGGAGACACTGTGTCGTTGTAACGTTGGATATCGATCAGCTTGTTTATCTTGCGTCGATTTCTACACATTTCAACTTGATGGATCTAGTGTGTCGAATTGTTTTGTGAGGAAATACGTTTAAAAACAAAAGCCGAAGCGCATCGGTGTCGGCTAGTTTGCTAGCGACTGTTAACTAGCATTGCTGTTAGCCTACTCCTCATGGTGGACATTTAAATACACCTCAAGTGAATTTATCGTCGCCGTTATAGTAAAGTGTTGGGTTTTATGAGGAAATTACTTGAACAGTTTCAAGTTTCTTCTGATAAAGAGCTTGTCAACACGGCTGTTCTCTTGGGCTGTATTTATAACTCTGTCAGAGACTATACTGTAGAAATGAATCACCACGACCGGTCCGGTGACTCCGCCAGCGCCCGTAAAATGGTTTACCCGTTGAACTTACCCAGACGGGAGAGCAACAGCACGGTGGGTGGCTCCTCTTCTTTGACAACTTCTGGAAGTATCAGCCTTAACAGCAACAACATAATGCTGGGGGACGATTATTCACAACCTGTGATGGTTCAGTCTCAACCACCGGCCACATCCTCACATGGGCCTCAGAACCCTCCGCAGAGCCTGAATATTCCCATGCAGTCAACCATGTTACCCCAAACTGCTGTGGCACAGATGAAAAAGAAAAGTGGCTTTCAAATCACCAGCGTTACCCCGGCTCAGACATCTGTCAGCACCAACAACAGCATTACTGAAGACACAGAGAGTTGTGATGACTTGGATGAATCCCACACGGAAGATCTATCCTCCTCTGAGATCTTGGACGTGTCCCTTTCACGAGCTAACAATGCCGGGGGACCGGCAAGAAGCTCCTCTGAGGAAACGCTAAATAACTTCCATGAGGCGGAGACCCCAGGGGTTGTGTCGCCCAACCAACCACCTATCCTTACCCAGGCACACCCACATAGCGTTATGGTTAACGGAACCGTTCACCAACATCACCATAATCACGCACAACATCCTGCTACATCTGGAAAAGCCCATCCTACTGTCGTGGGAGCTGGTGGGCCACAGGTCGGAATACCAATACCAGTGACATCTGCTGTGACCTCAAGTTCTGGAGCTTTGGGCCAGAAAATGCCTTCAAATGTGGTGGGAATTATGGAAAATGCCTCTGTCGGCACTACCAGTGTCATCTGTCAGCCTTTGGCTACTGTTGCCTCAGGATCTGGAGTGATTTCTGTGGCTTCAGGTGCCACTGTTAGCACTGGTAATGCTCAAACAAGTAATGTTTGTATGTTGAATTCTGCCGGTGTGCCTGCTTTGGGTGGCAAAAGTTCCACTGGAAGCAGTGTAAATTACGCCGCTGGATTAAATAGTATTAGTAACCAAAATGTGAACTTGACACAGATTCAGAGTGGAATTATTGGTGTGGGCATCACCATGGCAACCACAGGTACCACTGTTTCTAGTGTTGCTGCAACAGGCGGTGGGCAGGTGGGGCCAGCTGTCATGGGTCAGCATGCGGCGCCTGTCCCCTCTGTCCCTGTGCTGAATGCCCCGCCTCAGGCCCAAGTGCCTACCCCTGCCTCCACCAGCTCACGTTTCAGAGTGGTTAAGTTGGATTCAACCTCTGAGCCTTTCAAGAAGGGTAGATGGACGTGCACCGAGTATTACGACAAGGAGGGTTCGAATGCAGCATCGTCTGAACATGCCCCCACTACGCGAACAGTGGAAAGCATCCGCCAGCTTGTGCCTGAAAGTGTGGTGTGCCAGGAGAGTGGGATTTCTGTCAACAGCTCTGCCAGCCAGAGCAGCGGTGAGACTGGCGGGCCCTCAGCTGTGCAGCAGACCTTCCAGCATCCTTCCGCTCAAAAGCATGAATACTCTGCTTCTAACGTGCCCATGTCGCACATGCAACCACAGGACACGATGCATGGATATATTAAGACTAATGTAGTTACCCCAATGCCAGCGAGCATTCAGCAGCAGGGCCAAGCAACTATAGGAGGGTTGCAGACCACTTTAGGCCATTCATCTACGTCTGTGCCCCTTCATATGCCTAAATTAACATACGCCCAGGCAGCGCAGTCCTCTTCTGCTCAAACTCTTCCAGTGGTTACCCAGCAGCAGATGGGTTACCCACCGGCACAGCAGCCAGCGGCACCAGCCCAGGTAACATCAGCCCATGTAAACCCCTTAGGTCATGGAGGCAGTGTACAAGCTGACTTCCCTCATTCCAAGCAAATCATCAACACTGTGGCACCTGGATCACACGCATTGCCCCAGCTGTCAGCATCCATCCCAACTGTAGCGGCGTCTGGGAATGGACAGCTGATAACTTCACAGCAACCTGTGCAAACCCCTGCTACTCAACCACTTCCTCAAGGGCTTCTGCAGCCACAACAAACAACCACCCCTCAGTTGGTCCAAGTGCCCACTGGTGGTGTTATGCCTCAGCTTGTGCAAACTGGGACCGGTCTTATACAACAGACCCAGGGGCAGCAACTCACCCCTCAACCTTCTATGGAGCAACAATTACAGCTCAGCAGTCAAGGCCGCGGAGCCCAGTTTATCCCGTCTGTGACCTCTGGCCTGCCCACCCAAAACGTGCCTCCAAACATTCAGAGTGATCCGCAGTCCAGTGTGGTCCAGAACAGCTCTAAGGAGGCAGGGACGCAGCCTGCGGGTAGCGCCTTGCCTTTTGTGATGCCGCTCGAGATGCTCAGCTCCTTCTGTTACAGCACCAGGCCTTGCTCGCACAAACCAAGCCAGCCGGTGGTGAAGGTGGCTCTCAGGCCGCCGGCTCCCGTGGTCCAGATGCCTTATCTGCATCAGCCAGCCTGCTGAAAAGCCTACCTGTAGATGGAGAGGAGGATGGGTATGTGTTATTTTTTTTTTTACTCTATATACTCTTTTACTGTTTCCTTTGTGTTGAAATTTACATCTTGAGTAAATTACCAGCTGAAGTTTGTAGGTTTGAAGAGGCATGGTTTAATGTAGTCATATAAGCATTGTAGCATGCATTAAATGTCACAGCACAGCTCTAGGTTTTTACACGAGAGCAATTAGGGTAGTTTTATATAAGCATAAACAAAAATAACTACTGAACTTTTCCTGTCTTAACATACAGAAGGAAGATGCTTCAAAAAGCATCCTGAGTTGTAAAGGCCTACTTCAACATGTCTTAACTTTGTGGTAATGGTTGCTAAATGATAGTCACTTTTGTTTTGTGATAGATAATTTAATTTAAAAATATAATGCTGTGTCTTGTAGATACGTCTTGTTAAAATCTAGAAAATAGTTAAATCCTTGCTTTTTGGTATTTTACTGCACGGCAAAACGTAACTTGGATATGAAAAGGTTGCATTTAAGTGCCTTACTTTATTTTCAGATTGCAATTGAATTCATGCACATACTGTTAAGACAGTGTGAGATGTGTTTGCAAATGTTAAGATTTGTCTTAAGACATTAAGAGTAAACAGACAGATGTTTATACTGTACTACATTTTATGAGCTTTTCTATAATGATGTTGGTGTGCCCGACCGAGCTTGTCTAATATCTCTGGGATGACAGAGTTGTCAGTAATATGACACTGCTTAATAAAATGCACAGTTTTGTCTCGGAGCACATTGTTTGTGGCACTATTTCAAGTCATAATCAGTTTAAACATTTGATAAAGTGGGATTACAAGCAATTTCTTTGTTTTAGAATTTTTTATCTGTATGGTTTCAGACAAATCATCAAATCATCTTTGGCACTAATACAAGGTCACACTTGTATTACATAGTTGAACTCTGGTTTTCAGTCTTTTTGGTGTTTTTGTTAAAATTGTTGAATCCGTTTAATGTATTTTTCAGCTCTGATGCTATATTGTTATTGAAGCAATATTGAAAATCTATGCCTTAATGTTCTCATAGTTATAAAAGTCATCAAATTACATTGTTTAAGAAAAATTTTGGTGAAATAAGCGCATTATAATTAACATATTTATAACGTTCCTTAAAGGGATAGTTCACCCAAAAATGAAAATTCTGTGATCATTTACTCATTCTCTCATTGTTCTAAACCTGTACGGATTTCTTTTTTCTGATGAACACAACAGAAGATATTTTTAGAAATGATGGTAAACACACAGCATATAGTGTCCATTGACTTCCACAGTAGGAAAAAAATATTTTGAAAGTATTGTGATTAGGGGTGTAACGGTACGTGTATTCGAACCGGACCGTTTCGGTTCAGGGCTTTCGGCACGGTGCACACGTGCACCGAATGGCCGAATGCATTTTGTGTGCGCCTGTGCGGAACATAATACGTGGGTTTCCGCACGAACATATTAAGTGGCGGAAGTCTCCGCGTTCAGCGCAAGTCTTCTGTCAAACATATAACATAATTCGGCCCGCAGAAAGATTTTTATTTACTTAGTTGTATATCCGTTTGATTATTGATGTAAATGTTTACGTGTCGTATCTAAAAGCGCATGTTAAACGCGTGTCAACGCGCTGCTTTGTTCTTTCAAAATGCGTGAGAGGATGCGCATCTTTCGTTGCTACGCATTCATGAGACGCGCTTTCTGTGACAGCGAGAATAAGGCATGCGTGATCAGATTTTTCATCTGCACCTCACGTCAATCATATCATTGTCACAATGCGATCAGCTGGTCGGGACAGAGAAGAGCTGTAACCCGGGCTTACTCAGCTGTTACTCAGCTGCGGAGGGGTTCGTAAGTAAAGTCACAGCTTACATTGACGACACAAGCAAAGATTAGGAGAAACGTGCAAAAGATCAAAGATGGCTATGTATGCAGCTCACTAATCTCAAATGAGTGTATAATAAGTATATCATCATGTTGCTTGCTATGCAGTTACACATAGAGCAGTAATATTATTTTTATACAGAGATGGTTCAATACTGTGAGGTTAAACAATCCAAAATAAATCAAAACAGAAAATTTTTGGTGGCAAAAATGTAGGCTAATAGTTCATAAATGTATTCAGGAATTGAATTTGTTAGTTCAAGGTTTTAGTAGAAAAAGTTTAAGAGAAGGTTAAGAAAAGAGTTACCTACTGTTATAAAATAATGTAAAAAGAACTTTGCAGTAGTCTTTTATTATTATTTTTTCATTTTATATATATTTTATATGTTATATTTTAATAAAAAGTGTTTAAAAAAGTGTAAAAAAATTGTAAAAAAAAGTTTATAGTAATAAACAACCTGCAGTTTAATGTTTGCATTTCTCCCTTACTGTACCGAAAATGAACCGAACCGTGGCTTCAAAACCGAGTTCGCACCGAACCGTGATTTTTGCGTACCGTTACACCCCTAATTGTTATAAATGATTAAGAAAATATTTAATAAATGATGGAAAGCAGACAGTTGATGGTACCCATTAAATTCCATCTTATTTTTTATTCCTACTATGGAAGTCAGTGGACACTATCTGTGTTTACCATCATTTTTTCAAAATATCTTCTTTTGTGTTCATCAGAAAAAAGAAATTCATACAGGTTTAGAACAACATGAGGAGGAGTAAATGATGACAGAATTTAAATTTTTGGGTGAACTGTCCCTTTAATTCTATCCAGGGTTTCCGCAGGAAATGAGTTAGTTAAGGTGGTAGGGTTGTGCGAGTGGGCAGGCCGGGGCGTGGCAATCAAAGGGGCGGGGCGTACGCGTCATTATGAAAATATTTTTATTTAAAACACTCAAATAAAACTCTATTTTTGTAGAGACTATGACAGAAAATGAACACATACTAGATTATTAATGATTTAAATGTTTTATCAACAGGCTAGTTATCCTCCAGACATTGACGGGCCATGTCTTTCTCTCTTTTCGGCCATGTGGCGCGTGCCCGCTCGCAGTGTAAAGCACGTCCACGCTATTCTCCGAGATGCACTTGACAGCCTTTTGTGCAAGCGAATCTTTTTTTGGACGACTTTGTTAAGGTGGTAGGGTATCCCAGCTTAGGTGGGCCACCCGAACTGAAAGTGCTGCGGGAAACCCTGCTATCATCAGCAAAATCATTGTAAAAAATATTTAAACAGTGAATTTGTTGTCCAGCCCTAATTTCTTCAGATTTAAAAGAACAAGTTAATTGTTAAATTCGACTTGCCGTGCTAGATTTTTTCTATGCAATATGGCAGTGAAGAACATCTTGACTCTTAAGCCTTTCCTGGCTTGTTTTGGACGCTTATGTATGTATCATATCTGTTCATGTTGACAGGTGTAATGATTTTGGTGTGATTTGTGCTTTGATAGGGGACGGTAGAATGGAGAGCTGGCATTAAAAATATATTCACCCAAAAATTAAAATTCTGTCATCATTTACTCTAGGGCTGGGATGATTAATCGAGATTCATACTAATAATCAGGGAGCTACACTGCGACCAAATGGTCGCATATGCGACCTTTTGAACTGCCGTTGCGACCCTAATTTTTAATGGGTCGCAAATGTGCTACCTACTGTTTTAGACAATATGCTATGATTACTATGAGCATTTATTAAACAGAAATGTGGATCTTAAGAATACGTTTTATAACGTGCTCTGAGCCATCAACACGTTGGCTTCATTTTGCGTGAAAGCACGTCGTGTCTCTCCCTATCAGTGTGCGTTTGCGTGCTCAGCTGTTTCTCAATGAATTAGGTGCGACGCGACGCAAGCGCAGTGTCTTCCTTGTTTCTGAACTTGAGCAGAGGTCTTTCTTCACTGAGGACGCGGGACTCGTATGGTTCCGGGTGTATATTTTAAATGGTCTGTCGGGTCCGGTTAGGTCCTAGTTTAATTACTTTGGGTCCCAAGTCTGATTAATGTTGTGTTTATAACCCGAGTTGATCGGAAAACTTCCATGAGCGCTGCCGCGCTAAAGCTCAAGTGCAGTTTCAGCGTGCCTCCGGTTTCTATGGCGATGGTTTTTTTGTTACGACCACGCGCTGCATTTTCTTTCTCACATTTTTTTAATAATCTTATTATTAATTAATCATATATTTTCTAAAACCATATCCATATAAGTTTGGACAGAGATTGTAGCAAAAAGCAATGCTAATGTCAAGCCAATTGCAATGAACGAGCAAAGCAATGTAAAGTCTGTCACCGGGACAGCAAGTAGACTTTTAAATCTAAAATAATGAGTGGATTAAGCTTTTTAATCGGCAAGAGAGAAATAGAAAGATAGAGCAGAAGCAGTAAAAGTGCCTTTCTAATAGAAATTATTACCATTATAACATCAGTCATAACATCAGTCACATTTATAATCTATAGACCTGCACTGTCTATTAATATACTATACATAGTATTGTATTATATTGAGTTTGATAAAAGGGGTCTAATTGCTTCATATATCAGTGCAAAAACAGTAAGTCTTTTCGTGGTGCTTTGACAAACAGTGTCAGCTTTGTTAATGGCAAAGAAAGTTTGGGGTGGTTAGATTGATGAAATATAATGTGAAATTAATATTAATTTTCAATGAATCAAAGTATTGTGTTGTGTCACACATTATTAGTTCTACATCACATGTATAGTAGACCATTATTTGTCAGTGGGTAATAATTGCCCTTTTCACCGGCTACCACCACCAAGTAAATTTCAGATCTGTGGGAAACACTGCAACGTTTAAGAAAACAAGGCGGCATGTGGTTTAAAAAGATGGCAAGTAAAATAAAAAGCATATCTGTATGCAATACAGTTTCATTATTGTTCATTATTATCCAGAGCGCCTTAATATAACTTGAAAAAAATATGTGCCGACCAAATCATATTTTGCGCCAGTAACTGAAAAAGTTGGTAGCGCAAGTGCCACCAGTGGAAAAGGTTAGTGTAGTTTCCCTGCTAATAATGCCTGTCTGATACGATTCTGAATCACGAAGGTGATATTATACACCGCTCTTTCATGTATTATGGCTCTTGTATCAGTAGGAAGTCCTTATCAATCAAAAATCACTGTGATTGAGTCGTTTATATCATGCAATTGAAAAAGCAACACTTGCCAAACAAATCATCATAAATATTCTTTAATATCATGAAAATACCTGAACAGATTTGATGAACAGCGATATAAATATGCATATTGAGGCTTTTGCATGATGACATTCATCGTAATTCATTGAGAAGCATAGCAAGCAGAATCCCACAATATATCAATCCCATCCCTAATTTACTCACCCTCAAGTTCTTCTATACCTGTGCAAATGTCTTTGAGGATATTTTAAAGAATATTTGTAATCAAGTGGATCTGGTGCACCATTGACTTCTATAGTAGGAAAAATAATACTATGGAAGTGAATGATGCCCAGATTTGTTTGGTTGTAATTTTTTTTATATATATCTTTATTTGTGTTCAGCAGAACAACAAATGTATACAAGTTTGGACTTGAGGGTGAGTAAATGATGACAAAATTAAAATTTTTGGGGCGAACTATCCCTTTAAAGAGATGACCAGTTTTATCCTTTTCAGTCTTTTGAATGACTTTCAGTCAGTTTTGTTTAAGCCTTAAGGTCACTTATGTTGGATGAAATCATTTTCTCTTTTTTATGCTCAGAAGTGTAACAGAGATTTTTTGTTTTTAGTGCTTAGCTCACAGTCTTGATTGGCAACCTTTATATAAAAGGATTAATATCTCACATTTACTTTTCCCAGATGTAATCTGCTGTTAGCAGCGATAAAAGCCACAGGCAAGAGTTTTGATGAATTACTCATTGTGTGAGTGATCAAGTAGATTATCTCTCCAATTAATAAGAGCTTGCAGAATGGGAATGGAGAGGAAAAGCTTTTACTCTGTCAGACCAGATAGCGTGGCAGACTTAAAGCGGTTTACTCACACCCATGTAGTTAAAACCCAAATGTTTTTTTCACTTCTGTAATATCCAAATATTTGGGCTGATCGTTGCCATCCAGTCTAAGTGAATAGTGATTTATATTTTGCCAGATATGCACACAGGCAGTGTATCCCAAAAAACCAAAAGCATTAAAAAAAGTACCTTTCCAATGAAGGGTGATATATTCCAAAGTAGTCTTTTGAACACATGCATAAGGTTTGGGCAAGTAATTAATGACAGTTAATTAACTCCTGTTCACCTGATAACATTTCCCTGTGCTCAGATCTCATTTGTGTTCAGGTCAAGCCCTTCTGTGATCGGTCAGATAACATCAAAAAGCAAGTACCATTTGGTGTCAATGACGTCAAACATGGTGCGATGCATCTTAATGCACAATTTCTTAGTTAAATAACCACAAGATTTGAGAGCAATTAAATGCATGGCTTTAGAAGAGCTTTGCAAGTTAATAACATGCACATTTGGCTGCATAGTGGCTTGAAAGACAGAACATTTTGTAGAGCTAGAACAATGTGAGGATGTGTGGGTAGTATAAACATTAATTTTTTGGGTAAACTAATGTGTGTTTTAGACATTTATTAGACATCAGAGGAGTCACTCTGCAGTTCCAAGATAAAGTTGTATTTTTTTAGCCCATAGGAGTCTCTTTGTATGCATGTCTTTTTTGGATGATGTCATTTGGATTGGAACCTGTCTTTCCAAACTTGAGAGCATAGAGCACAAAGTACAGTAGAGACTGAAAGGTAATATGGGCAGAGACTGCATGAGGTCAGCTGAACTGGTTTCTCAGACACATTCACACAAACGTTTGCGCTTGTCTCAACTCTTTTCAGGTTTAAAATGTGCTGGCTTTTATGTTCTTTCCCAGCGGTGTTGCATACGATCCTCAAATGTTTTTTTTTATATATATATAATTCTATATTTATAAATTCTTCAGAGCACTGACAAAGAGCTTCATACAATTGGAAAATATAAGCCCTTTTCGCCAAAATAATTAGACACATGTATAGCCACAACAATATAATTATATTATTAACAATGAGTGAATAGAAAAGATAAAAAAATGACAAAATTCGGATTGATTATCAGAGATGTGTATCGCCTGCGATTATGAATATGAAATTGCCCAGCTTGTCAGTAAACTACGGTTTTGTGTAGTAAATGCTGCTCCATCTGAAAGCAGGTGACGTCGATGTACTACTAATTAAGGAAACGGCTTTACTGACGAGATGCCCATGACAATCGCATGCGTTTTATGCCAAAATGCGTCTTTTGCCCAACACATTCACATGTAAAATAAGATTATTATGACGCATTGTGCCTCTACACAAAGCTAAAGGGAAGTGTTAGTGCACGGCAACACATTTTTTTATTACCTATGAGGCATATTTGCCTAGTGGATATTTTCATCTGGCCCATTTAGCCAGCCCCATTTAAGTGCTCTTTGTACAGCTGAACAGAGACCGAGCAAAACAACCACTGCATAGCACGTTTGTTCCTCTGAGACTGTGGCATTGTCATGTTTTAGCACACATTAACCTCCTGCTTTGATCCGTTTGATGCAATCATGCCTGTTTAGTGTTGTTTTCATTGCTTTTATAGTGTTTGTTTAGCAGTGAGCGGAAATAGCAGTTGCATTCAGAGATTGATGGAAATTAGTATTTTTTTAATGTATGATACTATATTTGCATAACCAAGCCTCAGCCAGGGCTGCTCAATTATGGTAAAATCAAGTCAACTCAGTGACTTGAAAACATGCAGTTTATTAACCTTTTT